>OU744802.1:23782567-24357107 GCA_916614155.1 Mesoligia furuncula | reverse complement strand
GTGAGTATAAAAAATAAGTATTCAATTCAATATTTTGAGTAGGTAGGTACAGATTTTTGAATCGATTTTATTCGTCCAGATGTGAAAGCGGTGTAAGTATTTAGGGTATACCTAGTCGATTTCTTTATTACTTCCTTTACCACGACAAGGTTGAATGTCACTTGCTCGTTAAAAAACGACGTCATTAAAACCTACAAGACAGTTAGATAATGGTGACTATTCTGTTGTTCACAAACTAAACTAAATCTAAGTTCCGTGCAACTTTTTCTTACTATTTCATTATGAAAAGGACAGAAGATAAATTTTAGTTTTTTTTTTTTTGCTAGCCTGTGGTGTCCCACTGCTGGGCAAAGGCCTCCCCCAAATCCTTCCAGGAACTCTTTTCCCGCGTCACCTCAAACCAGCCGTCCAGGTCAATTGAAATTGTCAATCACAATTTTAGTTTAGTCCTGTCAAATTAATAAGCGCCTGAAGTAAATTGACGTAATTTTAGTAGCCAAGTTTTTAATCACGTCTAAACTTGTATGGAGTAGTGTCAGGCGCTGATTATTAATTTGACAGAACTAAACGAAAATTCCAACGCCAACACGAGCCGCCAGCACAGCGCCTCCTACAAGGTGGTCCGACGACCTTGTGAAGGCCGCAGGAACCCGTTGGATGCGAGAAGCACAGAACCGGTCGAAGTGGAGGTGCTTGGGGGAGGCCTATCGGACGTCTTTCGGCTGAAATGATGATGATGATGAAACGAAACTTATCTTCTGTCCTTTTTTTAATGAAATAGAAAGAAAAAGATGGACTGAACATAAATTTAGCTTAGTTTGTGTCAACCTTAGTGAAATTTTAATTTACTGGGAGTTTTGGTCAAAAGTGGTAATGCATTAAGGAGGTAGACTATTCCTATGGACTTAGTTACCTACTCACTATTTCACTATCGCAATCAATAATCCCCCGATTGCCTTTCGACCTTCGTTATCATAATTTCAATGAAGGAATTAATGACTAAATCAGCTGTACCTACATAATCCCCGATATCTAATAGTAAACAAGAGAGAAAGAGAGAGAGAACCTGATATGATGCATCTCTCTAATAATTATCCATACTAATATTATAAATTCGAAAGTAACTCTGTCCGTCTGTCAGTACGTTACCTTTTCACACCTAAACCACTGAACGGATTTCGATAAAATTTGACAGAGAGATAGATTGCATCCCGGGGATCCTTCCAGGCATGCAATCTTAATCATAGGATAGTTTTTATCCCGATTTTTCCACGGGATCGACACTTATGCGGGTGAAACCGCGGGGGCTGGTAGTATTATTGCATGAAATTGTCATTTTAAAAAAAACCCGCCTAATACAACATAACCTCCTCCTTTTTTAGAATCCATAAAAAAAAGTAATATTTCATCGTAATATCTACAATCTATATACCATCTCAACTGAATATGTAGGTACTTATGTACAGTGGGCTGCATCAGTTGGGTACCCCAGTTGTATTAAAATTTTCAAACAACTGGGGTACCCAATTGATGCAGCCCACTGTACCTACGACCAACCTACTTTAAATAAAAATATAGAAAAAAAAATATAGTTGTTTAGGTATACAGTACTTTTTTAACAAAGTCAACATACTTAGTAAAACGAATTAGCCTGCTCACACTGACAACCCGACCATATTCTAATAGTATAAATAAAAAAAGTAATTTAAAAAATAAAAAAACCCGACTGCGACTGAAAAACTACAAACAAGCCCATTTTAAATTAAATAAAAGTTGGAAGCAGGCGGGACCCATTTGAATTTGTAAAAATATAAAAAAATATAATAAAAATGGCATGGGTCCCGCCTGCTTCCAACTTTTATTTAATTTAAAATGGGTTTGTTTGTAGTTTTTCAGTCGCAGTCGGGTTTTTTTATTTTTTAAATTACTTTTTTTATTTCCAGCTTTTTAGTTTACAAATGTGAAAGATTTCACAAACGATTTAGTTCTTGGTACGTGTTTTTACGATTTGTCACTTCGAATTACTTTTAACCATATAAGGTAATATATATTTTTGTAATCACCTTTTAAAACCCTTTATTTTGATACCCCACTCGATAGGTTTCGAGAAAAAAATTTTTTTTTTGAAAACATATTACGCCAAAAATCGGCCATTTTAATTTCTTTTTCAATTTTAATATACCCAGTGTCACTCCCACAAATAAAACGAATCTAACGGCACCTCTCAAGCTGAAATCGATCCAGCCGTTTAGGCTGCAGAGCGTGCCAAAGAAATATACATACATACATACATACATACATACCTACATACATACATACATACACTCGAAAAACATAACCCTCCTTCTGACGCAGTCGGGTAATTATGAACTGTCCTTTTGAATATGAATTTCATTGCTAGCCTTTCTAAAATTAACATGCTTACATACATAATAACAATACCTAGTTTACACTTGCGTACTAAGGGACGACCAATTTCAACCGCACATTCATCGGTTCCATGGTGTAACGGTTAGCACTCAGGACTCTGAATCCTGCGATCCGAGTTCAAATCTCGGTGGAACCTGAACTTTTTGCATTTTGTTAAATGATAAAAATATTTTTTTTATTATTTTTTTAAATATTTGATCATTTTTTGACTATAAATTAATATTATTTTTTATTAATTTCGTTAAAAAATTGTAAATATTTGATTTTAGCGGGCTGGTGAGACTAGCTTAGGTTTTGTTGTTCTATCTGACTGATAATTTTATTTTTATTTTTAACTTCTACTACTTTTCGACCACACGTGAGCATCGGTTCCATGGTGTAACGGTTAGCACTCAGGACTCTGAATCCTGCGATCCGAGTTCAAATCTCGGTGGAACCTGAACTTTTTTTTTTTTAACTTTAGTCATGTTTTGATTTATTCAATAATTGAACACTTTCTGACTACTTATACATTATTACTATTTTTGATAAATATCGTTAAAAAATTATAAATATTTGATTTTAGGAGGCTGGTGAGACTACATTTTTTACGTTTTGTTGGTCTGTTTGATTGGTAATTTTTTTAACTTCTAGTACTTTTTGACCGCACTTGAACATCGGTTCCATGGTGTAACGGTTAGCACTCAGGACTCTGAATCCTGCGATCCGAGTTCAAATCTCGGTGGAACCTGAACTTTTTGCATTTTGTTAAATGCTAAAAATCATTTTTTTATTATTTTTTCAATATACAGATAACTTATATCTGAGGAATGAATATGACCAGTTTGACCTATTTTCTATACAAAAGCTGTCAAACCGCAATACACCGACTTCCGAAATTAAAGTTAAGTATTTCATAATTTTGAGTACCTAACTTAATTTAATAATAAAATAATAATAATTTAAATAATAATAATTTATTTTTTAAGTAGAAAAAAAAAACAGTCCGATCTTAGAATACTTACCTACTTTTTTATTATGATATAGTTTATTTTTATTTTTTAGTAGCCTGACTAGCCTGTTCTGCCCCACAGTTGGGCAAAGGAAAGTTTAGGAATTAATTTGTTTTGTAACATAAAAAATGTACCTAGATACATTATTTGGAAATAAACCCCATTTAAATGCAAAAGTACTAACGACCACACAAACATCAATCTAAATGGATTAAAAAGTGGGGGGGCAATTATCAATAGATGTCCAAACAACGCGATTGAATCGTCCCGTTATCGGTAAGGTTAGCTGATAACCAGAGTTCATATTATTATACCAAATGGACGCGGTTAGATATCGACCAAGGTAAAGTACAGTTAGCGAGGCAAGTTTTAATTCATTTTTATAAAGGGTTAATTTATTTTTATCACTGGGATTTTTTTACTTGCGCGCACTGGATTTTGAACACTCTGCTTAGCGCCAAAAATTGTAAATCCGGTAAACATGGGCGTTTTTTAAAATTTCTGTATGTAGAGGACAATAATTGAGATCGAACATGTATTTTTGATAAAATATGATACAGCATTGATATAATAAAATATATCAATGGTATACAGCCTATTAATGAACATGACCTTAAAAGTTCCCAAAATCCCAATGAACACACGCCTACTACCTACTTAAAAATAAATTATCACGCTAAAAAAAGATGCTAATTTCCTTACTTAAATTTATTTATGGTTGAATCAATGCCAACTTTTGGGAAATGGGTAATTTTTAAATTGGTTTGTCTGAGCCATTTGGCAGAGAAGAGTAGGTTGACATTTTTTATTATGATGTGATAAATAGTTGCGAGAAATGACAAATAAGTGTATTATGATTTTGGTTTTCCGCTCTTTCTGCTACAAATAAAAACTTTCCCGGCCACATCCAGCGTGCAGTTAATTAAATCGAACCTCAATAATATATATTAAATCGAACCTCAATAATATATAGTATAATGAATACGCATTCTTTTTACCCGACTGCGGCGAAGCCCAAAAGGAGGGTTATGTGTTTGACCTGTATGTATCTATGTTCATCTGTTCCCTCATAACTTCAAAAGCACTTATCATAATTTGACAAATGAGGTATCGTTAGAAGCGTCTTGACCGACCTCTGGTTATAGGCTATGTGATGTCACACTAAATTCAATATGGCGCCCTCTAGAGGACATAAAGTAATGAATTTAAAAATAAATGTTTTAGGATGGTGCCTTGTGGGGTATCAAATGAAAGGGCTTAATTAGCACATTTCAAAAATATAAATATTACCTACTGAAATAAGCCCCAAAATATTTAAATAAAAAATGTTTAAAAACTAAAACCCGATTGTTTAAATATTTTGGGGCTTATTTCAGTAATATTTCTTCTTCTTTCTAGTAATTTATATTTTGGGGTCATAAAAATGCTAAATAACCAAGTTACTGCTATATCCTGCAAAGATGTACTTAGCTGTTAAATATTTCCCGTTTATTAATGTGATTGCCAACAGTTAAAAGACAGGTAACAAAGCAATTTGTTTGACTGTACCGGTGGATATGGTATGTTGTGGTTAATCGTGTGCATTGGAGTGGTTGTCTACCCATTTACCTGATAACTGCCGTAACAAGTGGTGTGTGGTGACCATGACTCTTGTTGGACAGTTTTATTTAACTGTTGCCATATTATGACCGCTTAATGCTATCATGATTCCAGTGTAAGAGAGAGACGGAGCTATACATGGCTGATAGCACCATCCCTTTTTCGCACTGGAGTCATGATGTCCGTCGTATTAGGTACGGCCCACATTTAGTTGAGAGCAATGGTGGCCCAGTGCAGGTAACGGCCGCGACTTACAAGTTTTAGGTCGTAGGTTCGAACCCAGACAGGCTGTTTACTTTGTGTATGTAAATTACATATTTAATGACTACTGCTCTCAAAACGGTGAAGGAATACTTCTTGAGGCAACCGGCATGTCGTAGAACCAAAAATTCGAAGACATGTGACATGTTATCATAATTTTTACTAAGTAAGTACTATTTAAAATAATAAGACTATTTAAAAAAATATGCATAATAATCATAAGGCATCAAAAAATTCGTCCGCATCGCTGTCAACAGGAACAGTGCCCAAAAGGCTGGCAGCATTGCCACGTTGTATGGCAATGCTAATTCTTTGGCCAAGAAAATAGGCCAGCCCTCTGGTCACGTGAAAAAAAGAATGAATTAAAAAAAAATCTATTAGCATAGATTATGTAAATATTATCATGTTATGGTTTCATTGAAATAAATGTATCTCTATAGTAAGTACTATTTTTTGTAATTTATTTAATAACTAAGTATTTTAATCATACATTTAATAATTTAATTTAATAATTAACTTTAATAATGTACATAACTACTATTTTAATTATTATTTGATCCTTTTCTGTTCAGGCCGCTCGTTTATGGAATGCATTGCCAGTTCAAATAAAACGCGCGCAATCGTTAGCTGTATTTAAGAGACTTGTGAAGGAACATTACTTGTTGTTGTGATCTTCTTTTCGTAGCTGCAATAATCTGTAGTCATCATTTATTTTCGTTGTTTATATGTATATTTAGTATGTATTTATTTATGTATCTATTATACAGCATTATACATGTATATATCTATGTATCTATTGTAGTATATTATTTTGCACCACTAACAACCCCATTTTTTTATATCCACGCATTCACTGTCCATTCCAAGGTTGCCTGGAAGAGATCGCAGAAAGCGATAAGGCCGCCCATTGTATGTTTTGTATTAAAAATTGTATTTTTTTTGTTGTTTTTTCTGGTGTACAATAAAGTAGGTATATATAAATATAAATAAATAATAAATAAATAAACACACACAAACTTTCGCCTTTATAATATATATTAGTGTGATTTATTTAAAACTACCAACACGCACTGGGCCCGCGTGGTGAATTACGACCCACTGCACTCCCTCGAACAGCAAGAAGGCCTGTGTCCTAGCAGTGGGAACATTAAGGGCTGATTATGAGTTGATAGAACTAGCTTCACCTTTCTGACTGACCGACTTTTTGACTACTCAAAAGTGCCTGTAACTGGATTAATTGAAATGAATGCCTGAGTTTGAGTTTGATAGGGGTCCATACATTACAAGTAAACAAATTACCAAAGGGTAGTAGGGATAGTCTAATGATTGAATCTCATTACGTGCACAATTAGAAAGCAAACTCGCGTAATGATGCCTCTATTGAATTTAGAGTTCCAAAATTTGTAACGATACTAAAACCTAAAAATATCAAGAACGTTACAAAGAGTAACGATAAAGAATATCATTTTGGTAGAACAATATTATAAGTAACGTTATACGTATCAGTAATAATGTTACTGGTGAAACGTTACAGATTTATTTATAACGTTATTCTTCATACTTTTTCGTCTTTTTCGTCATCTTTTATGTCACGAAGCTGGCAAAGTTGAGTATCGAAATAAATAACGTTATTATATCGTTATACCAATAACGATATATTGATCATATCGTTAGTGAACAGTTTATTTTCGTTCCGTTTGTCAGTATCGATATAGACAAGGAATTCATTTGATTACGATCCTGGTGGAACGGTAAAAATTATCGGTACCTACTGGAACTACGCGTAACCTTATTTTGAGTGACGTTTCAAGTCCCTGCTATATGGCAATTATTATTCATCATATTGCTCCGAAAACGTCCATTGGATCGCAATTCGATTCAAATCGATCAGTGAAGTTCTCGGAGAAAATATTTTATTACTATTAGCCAACACCACACGTCACACGTAGTAACAATTTGGGCCTAATATGGCCTAAGCATTGCAGTGCAAAGTTCATTTACCTTTGCTGACTCATGTAACATGCACGTTGCAACTGCAAGTAACGCACGTTTTACAACACATTTTATTTAACTAGAAATAATGTGAATAACCACATTATGTAATCTGATATATACAAACAATCAGTAACATAATGATTTCATAAAAATCGTGCGTTAAAATTCTTTAGACTTGACTCAATTTTTTTTGCGTAAACTTA
Organism: Mesoligia furuncula; assembly: GCA_916614155.1. NCBI lineage: Eukaryota > Metazoa > Arthropoda > Insecta > Lepidoptera > Noctuidae > Mesoligia > Mesoligia furuncula. The sequence goes on along the minus strand of OU744802.1, from coordinate 24,349,627 downwards.
CATGAGTAAACCTAAATTATCTAAGCAGTAGTAACATTATCTTCAGCATTCTCCAAAGTCAATGTCAAGTTTTCAGCTACCTCTGAGATAACTATGCTAAACATTTTGATAAGAACGATAAGGTACATTTTTTTGTAACAACTCATACATTGCTTGCTCAAACGTTTTCAAGAGTACCACGTAACACCTTATTAACAAGAAATGTATATCGTGTTCAGCGAAATGTTTGAGTCTGTAGTGAATCGACTGAAAAATTGTTATGTTAATTTTCTCAGAACAATTCTGTTTGGATTATTATTCATACTTTTTATCGCCTGACAAATTACTACAAGTAGCGTAATGCTTAAACAATTTGCAGAAATATGTGGCGACAATATCTTTCATTACACAAATAATTACTATATCGTCAAGTGTGTGGTGAGACTGGAATCCGACGCCAAACATAGTTGGAAAAAGGCTAGGCAGATGATGATGAAGGAAGCCCATATTTAAGAACTAGGCGATGTTACTGAACTTCAACCAGACAAGATTAGCATTAACAGGAGGAGGTAGTTCTCAGAACGAAACACATTAAAAATCCCCAGACGTCTGTGGACTAGTTAAGGCCAGCTACCATCCGGCTGACACATACTCCATCTGTAAATTGGTCATATCGGACATCCGGATTTAAATCAAGCTTACCTTGACCAGACGAGATGGGTTAACTCCTCGCATAAAAATACCGTAGTTTAAGGTCTTGCATAAGGAGGATATTGCGTTAAATAATGTTGTGAAAGATGAACTGAAGGCTATTACGCAGGCCGGGGAATCACCTGGAGTGAAAAGAGCGAAGGAGAAAGCTGGAAATTGGGACGAGGCTTGTTAAGTACCGAAATTACTGGTATTTGAGTATCGATTAGCGTCTCTACGTGCAAGAATTTAGAGTTGGAAATTGGTGTAAGAAACTGTACTTAACTGTGTTTCGGACAGTACAATTATTTCTAATGGGTTTTTTTAGATTGTAAAGCGATTTAAAACTGACAAATAATTTAATGACCGCACTTTGTTTCAAGACTAGACAAGACAGTAGTAATCTAAAGTGTTATAAACTTTAGCAGTAGATAAGTACCTAGTCTTGTGATACAAATTCACAGTAGGTAACAATATGCAGAAATATTGCCACTTTCCAAGAAACCACTCTGGATTATTCATCAATTAGCCTTTGAACCGGACTAATAATTTGAAAGTTCAATACAATCCCGACACTGTTCTTAATTATATAATTTCTCAATCTTACCCACCATTGCCGCGTTGTGGACTAACCACAATAGAAGTTCCGCTTTCGACCGTGACCACACAGTTCCTCATTTATCTCAATGCTCATGATCGTGACCTATCACTTTTGTGGGATTTCCCGTTACCACGTGTCTATTGACTATATGTACTTACCTAGACTAGGCATCCTCTATTACTAATATTACAAATATGTGAGACGTTTATTTGTTCAATTACGCACAAACGGCTCAACGGATTTGGTTGATTTTTTATATCAAGATAGACTATATCCTAGACTAACTTACACAACAATTTTCATCAGCGTATATGCAGCAGTTTCTCTGGAATTTTAGTAAAACCGCTAGCAACAGCTAGTAGCGAATACATTTGCCCATCTAGTCACGCAGCTGCACAATGATCCAATTACAATCCGTCATGGAATATTAGACACGTCTGTAAATGTCCACTGCTGATTCAGGAAGTATGTAAAAAAATCCATATTATTGCGAACATTGATCCAGTGAATTGATGTTTGAAAAATTTCACTGGCTTCTAAGTATAAAGGTACACTATGTAGTTCTTATAGTGATAGATAACAAATCATTTTCGACTTTTAACTTGAGTTTTTTCTTATCTCTTAATTTTCACGGCCAATTTTTTTATATTTTAATTATTGAATGAAACTTTTACAAAAAGTGTACATTAAACCAACAGTAGTAAGATTTCCCACACAATTATAGTGCCTAAAAATAAACAAAAACTAAAATTTTATTATAGGTGTTTGCTTAGAGTATATAATTACAGTTAGGGTTCAGGCAATGATGGTTCGGAAAGGTAGCGACCCGAAATACAAAGTCTGTGCTGACTTACATCATCAAGCTACTACAATCTGTCAAATTTCTTTAATATATTTTCAACTTTATCGCTAAGGTTCAAAGGTTCAAAGTTGACTGGAAAAATGCGACAGTTTCGGGTGGCTTTATGTGCTGGCGTCTGTACATAAACAATAATTTTGCATGGTAATATTAGAAAATTATTTAAATTTAAAAACCCATCTGTAATTTACTACAATTCTTGCAAATCATGCACATGCTACATACATGCGCAAGTGGTGCGGTCCCGATTCATTATTTATTTTGTTAATTTCTTGTTTTAGTTATTAAGTATTAACATAGGCTAAATAATATTGTTACTAAAACAGTGGACCATTATTGTCTGATAAATAAATAAAATTATTATTATCATTAAATCAACAAATCCTAAATTTCATTTCATTTCTTAGGGTGAGGCTCAATTGCAATTGGTGCCGTATTACCATATTTGGTCAAGCCATTATTAATCTCCGGCTCAGACAAAATAAAAAACTGACCTGAAACTGAGTGATTGGTCTGAGATCTCCGGTAGCTATACCGTTACAACACATATAAAATCTTTGCTGTGTTCTTTAGCTGTTTTTACAACACTCAAAGTATGAGCTTGTAATTACGGTCGATCAAGCTATTTGGTTTGGTCTGTGTGGTGCCGGACTTAAGGAATACTACCACCCCTTACTTCCCGTGGGTGTCGTAAAAGGCGACTAACGGTCGTACCGGAGAATGGGCAGCAGCGTTCTCTATGTATTCCACCATCATACCATACTGCGATCGCCAACCCGCCTGCCAAGCGTGGCGATTATGGCAAACCCTCCCAAAATTGGGGGAGGCCTATGTCCAGCAGTGGACGTCTATCGGCTGAAACGACGAAGCTATTTGGTACACAGACAGCTAACATGCAATTACTTTTAAACAATGATGTGGGTGTGCTGAGTAGTTCATTCTTTTACCCCACTCTAATAAGGATGCCATAAGCTGAATAAGTTATAAAAAAAAATATATGTATTGGCAGTGTAGTGGAAAGATGAATATTTTTGTCTGTATACCAAATAGCTTGTTCGACCGTACTATTTATTCTGTGGTTGACTATTGATTCTTTAACTGGATCTCTAATAAAGAATTAAGTAAGTATACAATACCTACATTACATTGATATTTATTTACATTTGACTTTTTACTTTTTTTATTTGTGACATTTTAAATGTCGCATCACCATGCTGAGATAGGAGCCTTTTGGCCTCGTATAGGACTTTCTGTTTTATTTTCCTTTTGTTACTTTTTGTTTTTTTTTATATAACTTGGGTTTTTTATTTGACTGTGTTTAGTTTAGTTTGTGATCTTCCTGTACGAGTCGCAATAAATACTTTTTTTCTTTCTTTCTTTCTTTACCTACAATTTTCTTTTTGATGGACAGTCTCGCTTCTACCCTTGTTTAAGGCCAGCCCATTCACTGCGACAGCACTAACTTTACAGTAATTATAGTCAATGTGTTAACTATCGTGGTTAAATTGACGCTAGTCACGTGATGGCTTCATTCTGTTAACGGACAGACCTATTTTTTTGTATGATTGATGTATTGTCATAGTTTTTTTTAATAAGTGATTGGAATGCAGGCAATATGCATAAAACGGGTGGAGAATGGAAATAGGGATATGTTTAAACAAAGACTCGTGTCAGACTGGATACAAAATACTTCAAACTCAAACTCAATGCATTTATTTAAAATAAACCTTGTACAGGCACTTTTGAATTGTCAAAATTAAATAGTCTGTCAGTTGGTCAGAAAGTTGAAGCTAGTTGCTCATTCCAAAACGTAGATCTCTATGGAGAAGAACGGGCAAGAAACTCCATGGACACTCTTTTAAATCGAGATATTACAAAATCCGGGGTACTTTATTCTTGATGCTTCTATATGTGAACTTAGCTTCTAGATCCAGTGTCAACCAGTGTTAACCTATCTGATGTATCTACAACGTTATTTTTAGTAGGTATATGCGAAACCTGAATATAATTTGTTCAGAATAAGTAACTGAATCGATTCCAATAATTTTTACCCCATGTTATATTTTGTCCCAAATACCTATATTTAAAAAACTGGCCAAGTGCGAGTCGGACTCGCACACGAAGGGTCCGTACCACAAGGCAAAAACGCCGAAAAAAACATGTTTGTTGTATGGGAGCCCCCCTTAAATATTTATTTTATTTTAATTTTATTATTTATTATTGAAGTTAAAATACAACTGAGTATTTTGTGAATATTTCAAGTGCCTACCTGTTGCCATTTTTGATATCGAGCAAAAAAGGGCAAAAAAAATCGCGCTTGTTGTATGGGAGCCCCCTTAAATATTTATTTTATTTTGTTTTTAGTATTTCTTGTTATAGCGGCAACAGAAATACATAATTTGTGAAAATTTCAACTGTCTAGCTATCGCGGTTCTTGAGATACAGCCTGGTGACAGACAGACGGACAGACAGCGAATTCTTAGTAATAGGGTTCCGTTTTTACCCTTTGGGTACGGAACCCTAAAAAGGTTAAAAGTTGGACACCGAGCGACACTAAGTAGGTCCAATCTCTGCGCTGAACGGTTAGGTACCTAGGTACTATTATCAATGAGCGCAAGACGGCGCGGCGCGAACGGCGCGGGTGAGGATGTTTTTGTACGGACAAACAGGTAACTTAACAAGCTTATAGCTTTGTGATTTTTCATGATAGTTTTGAAATTTTGTACATAGATTCTAGTTACATAAAAATACTAGACACGTGTTTCGGGTTTCGCATATACTAAAAATAATGTTGTTTAAGTAGTCAGCATCGCTGTAAGTGCTGTAAGTTCTACCAGCATTGCTGACTGGCTCTCTGGCATCTTTACACCACGGCATGAACAATTTTAAGATCAATCGGGCTAACATGGAGAGAAAGAACCAAACCTAACCTAACTTATTTGATTTGATCGCCAGCACATCAAACTACTACAATCTGTCAAATTTCTTTAATAGATTTTCAACTTTATGGCTAAAGCATTAGGTTCAAGGTTGATTGGGAAAACGTGACAGTTTCAGGTAGCTTGATGTGCTTGACTGCTGGCGCCTGTACGTGAGAAACAATATTCAGCCGTGCATTATGTCGAAATGAGACTAGTTTGAGAATATTTTCATGATTTATGAAAAGAAAGAAATGAAAGAAATTCAAGTAGTCATCTACTTGAATTTCTTTCTAGCAAATAGCACCCTAATTGTAATCCATACTAATATTGTAAACTCGAAAGTAAAGGCTCCTGCAAACAGCCGCGACGCGCGACGCGAATCGCGCGCGACATAAAGGCACCGCTCGTTGCGCGACTTGCGGTGCATTTGTGTCGCGCGCGATTTTATCGCGTGTCGCGCCTATTTGAAGGAGCCTTAACTCGAAATATGAAAAAAAAATTTTGGACCTCCCATAGTAATAGCACATCAATGATTTACAAAAAATTTGGCTGCTTAACAACGTAAATAATGCCATGCATATTGTTGAACTGTCAAAATGAACGCAATTGTTTTACGCAGTTGCCCCACAGGTTTCGTTATCCGGATTTGTCTTCTCCACATCGGTTTATCTTTATCGTCCTTAAAGGAGAGACTGTTGGCTTCCAGGAGTCCTGGGGGCCTAAAATGGCCACTTTGGCAGAATTATAAAAGGATACCTAACATTATGAATCACAATGGAAAATTAACTGTTAAGTTAATCAAATAACATTGGTGAAGGATTTTTCAGTTTTTTTTTTTGTCTGTGCTAAAATACCAATCAATCCAATCCCAATGTCTTTGGTTATAGCCTACGTAGTGCAGCGAAAAAAGAAAAACACGGACTGTCCTTGCCATATTATGATTCATAATGTTATCGTTTTATGATTCTGCCAAAGTGGCCTTTTTAGTCCCCCCGATCTTGACATTGCCGGACTTTCTAAAAGTACCTACATAAGTACCTACGTCATGGTTAATATCAAGTGTTTGCTTGTTGATGCTACACGTGATAAAGTGGCGGTTCTTATCATCGCACGTAATATTGTGATAAGTTTTAATTACTCATTCATAACTCATGTAATTCATAAATGAGAATTTTAGCCCCGTGTGTGCGTCATCAGCGTCATATACGTGTTATTCTGAGACGCATAGCTTTTGTCAATTACGAGTACATAGTTTTCGGTCGTCTTGTTATTTAACCAGATGTGGCTTTATCATAGGTATATGGGTTGAATATTCTTCATGGAGCAACTGTACTATATTTGCATGTATATAGTTACTACAACAATTGCCAATTGTCGTCTGCGAAGTGTGAGGCCACCTTTAATACTGTGTAGTACAAACTCTACGATACCGACGACCCTAAAAACTCTGATAAATTTAGGGAATTTTAGACTTGTTTAGAAAGATTATTTTTTTTAATTTGAAATGGTTTTGCTCTTGACTTTAGTCTAGTTCAGAGGTGACAGAGACAAAGTCGACGATGGAGTGAGCTTACCCAGAAGAAGCCTGTTCACTCTTACTTTGAAGAGATTCGGGTTGTATGCGCTCGGAAACACAGACGCAGGTAAAGAGTTCCACTCTTTTGCTGTGCGCATTATAAAAGACATTTGAAAACGCTTAGTGCGAATTGGTGGAATAGCAAATAGGCAGGGATGGTAACTTGCAGTGGGCTTGGGGGCTGGCACACTCACCGAAGTACAATCTGTAGAAGACCGACAAGCAGGCAACCTTGCGGCGATGAGCCAAGCTGGGAAGCTTGGCATCCACCAGTTCTACGTCGCCAATGAGCCTCTTAGCTCTGCGTTCCACCGAGTCAAGCGCGGCAAGTTAGTATTTCGCTGAGCCATCCCAAAAGATCAAGGTCATTAGAGGTTATTAACCTTAGACAAAGAAAAGTATAGACGGCGGGTAGCTCCATTTCATTTCCACAAGAAAGGGATAAAGTATTGAGTTATTATAAGTAACAGAAAAGGATAAAGCTATACTATTTCCGTCTCTCACTGCGTGCCAGTTTTTTCAAGGCAGCTACTTATGTAGCCTATGTTAGTTAAGTTAGTTTTTTGTCTCATGTGTGGCCACGCTACCCGATGCTCTATAGCTTTCTTACTCTAAGTTATTAACAGACTTCTCGTGAAAAGGACTGCGTAATAGCATAACCATAATCAGCCTATAATAATCCCACTGCTGGGACACAGCCCCCCTCCCTGTGAGATGGAGTAATCCACCACGCGGTCCCAGTGCGGGTTGGTAGATATCACAGGTCTTCGAATTTTTGGTTCTCGGAAATGCCGGTTTCCTCACGATGTTTTCCTTCGCCGTTTTGGGAGCAGTGAATAAAAGAGAAACTTAAAAAACTCAGCGCCTGAATAAAGAGTATTCTACATATATGCAGGTCCCTCTTATCCATTGGGCACTCTGGGCAAGCGCCCAGGGCCCTGCGATCTTCCGGGGGTGTCACTGAGTCGAGAGTTTTTTCGTTAATTCTTCGATCTAGCTCTTGGACTAATACCTTACTAATTGAACTCATTATATCTCCTAAACTAAGAGCCGATTAAATCAGTAACTTGGCGACTATTTACGACTAATTAGCGACAAAATATGGGAGAAAACAGATCTTCGCTAGGTGCCCTAGTCTTTGAGATATAAATGTGGCCCTGCTGGGGAGACTCCAGATCGGCCACCTATAAACCCTTATATCTTTTGAACCAGTGACCGACAATTAATACACACACATATATTCTGATATTTGGCGACAAATTTCTACTAATTAGCGACAAATTGTTTGTGTTATCAAAATTAAAATCCCTGATGGTGGCTCTGCCAGAGTCAGTGACACCTTCAGGGGCCCCCGGCCTGCTCTCATAAAAAATATTCGCTGCAGTCACCGTTGCATTCTATACATTATTATTATGTACCCGATTCAATGACAAAATAAGTTATTTGGAGTTCGATTTTACAATACGTTTCTAGCCTCCCAGCTAAGACAAATATTAGTATGTTTCTCTTATTGTCTTTTATCTACACAGGGGCCCCGTGACCCTTATGTGCCCAGGGCCTCCAATAGGGTAAAGACGGCCCTGCATATACTTATACATATGTCTAAATCTAAAATAAGAACTTTATAGTAGATACTCTATTTCGGAGTTCGCAATGTGCTTGTAATAGAGTCAGTGAACGGTAATATTATTTCGTGGTTTCTTTACAATGCTAAGTAGGTCACAAGCCGATAACACGGCTATCATCAACGGCGTAGGTTTGACTATCAATTGGTTTACTTTTGGAATTCACCCCAAAGTACCTCTTTCAAGTAAGATTGTTTTGTTGTTCGATAGTTTTCTGTGTTTGGATAGGAGTTATCTTTTTGGTCGACGCGTAGTTAAATCAGTCCGTTCACAGTTATTTTATCTCTGACAGCAGCAATCTAACAGCAACCTTATTGTGACGAGAATAGAAATTGTAATGGTTTTGACAGACTTGTCAATGCTGCAATGGCAGCAACCCATCAGCAACCTTATGACAATAAGAATAAAGATCACTGTGATTTGGACAGTGATGCAAAATTATTGTGAATCTGTATCTACTAAACAGTGTCGTTGTGTTGTGAAACAGTGTTAATAATCTGAACCTTAAAAATCAGTTTCATGAAATCTCTTTTCAGCCTTTCGTTTTCTACTGAGAAATATATAAGATTAACATTTGTGGGGGCGGATCAGGAAAAATCAATGTTTCTGCGATAAAAACATAAAAAACAAAACTGAAAACAGATTTCACATTAGATGAGTGTTGTTCATGTAGCCTGAAGGAGTATGCTGTATGTGTTTCAAAAATAACTAAGACAGCGAACTGTCTTAGTTATTACCTAATAATGGGCATAGTTTAAAGTTTTTTCTCAAAGATAAAACTTTAAACTATGCCCATACGATTTCAATAGCCATTACGAAGATTGATGACTGCATCGAAAAAAAACCATGTTACTGTTACCTATTGAGATGACGCTGTCATCCGTCTCTTTCATCTCCAAGCGTTAGACAAAGACAAAACAAATCCGTTCCAACGAGCCCTCAGGGGAATAACATTGAACCAATTGGAATTGATGGAATTCCAAAGAGAGAAAAGAATGAGTTATATTCGAAGCATTTATTTAGCACAGCTAGCACAGGACATAGAATAGAAATAATCCTACATATCCTATGACTCTATGGCGGAAAACTCGTTTACCTCCGTAATGACGAAAGACGATTCTACTTTTTAGAACCATGGCGAACTGACACAAGAAGCTATTCACAGCACTTAAGTCCAAAATTCACTACGGTTCCTTCACCGCATCACGAATGTGAAGATAGATTCAATCACGTCATCCAGGTCCTTGCTGAATGGTGAAAGCTGGGCTTCGTAGTTTCCTGTGCTCTTCTCCTTGCCGGCTACCATGAGATGGCAGTTGGTGCCGAGCAGCTGGACCCTGTCGCCTTTCCATCGCTTGCTGATGATCACCACGCCGTTGCTCCCCACCAAGTTAATCACTCCGTGGTTGTCGGTCACCTCGATGCGGCAGTTGTTGCCGATCACTTCAATCTCTCCTTGATTGACAGCAACCCTCACGATACAGTTGTTCCCCACAATCTTCAGCTGCGTAGGATTCACCTCCATGGTGACTTTCTTCTTGTTACCGACGATCGAGTACTTCTTCATATTGATGTTGTTTTGTTTTTCTTTGTTTAAATTAGAAATGAAGAGAATTCTTTTTCAGAATTCAGAGTTGTAGTACCTACTTGGTGAAATAATTTTATTTGGAATTTAATTGAAGAAATTCCGATATATTTATTTAGCAGTTGTGTTACTCGCGACTGTTGCTCGCTATTAGCGGTGTGCGAATGAATGAATTTTTACGGCGCTCGCTTTTATAAGCGCACACGCACAGCTTCGTCGTTTGATAGGGAGTCCCCTATGCGTCACTCATTCAGTGTAACGTGAATCGGCCGGTGTCCTATCGTTCACCTGACCTACCGCTATACCTACCTAGCTATAGTTATTCCCCCAAACTGAAGCTTGATTAGATTCGGTTTTGAAATTGAATTGATTTGAAAGTGGTTCATCGTGTTGTTTGAGTTTAACGGTGTTACGTTTTGTCCCGAGTTGTCGTGTTTCTTTTATTTATATGTATTGTGTGATAAAAGAACGCTTTATTAAAATTCTGTCTACGTTGGTTCCGGCTGTCATTCGTGGATCTTTGACAGTTGTTACGGGTCTTCAAAAGAACAAAAGTCTGACAACCGGTCTTACCAAGGGGTATTGTATTAACCAGAAACTGGAAGGTCAGATACGCAGCCGCTCCATGTAAAATACTGGTATTCAGCTGTATCCGGTTAGACAGGAAGCCGACCCTAACATAGTTGGGAAAAGGCTAGGCAGATGACGATGAGTAAAGTTCTGTCAGGTGTTTGGTTGAACATCCTGAAATTCTCATTTATGATCACGAATTTTTAAGTAGGTATCTGCGTGATTTTTCACAACAAGTTTAAGATTAAAATCAGTAATTATGCGACATATTTCTTTGTTTTGCCATTTAAGCCATTTAATATGTTATCAGTACTTATCACAGTTAGGTACTTATAAGTTACGACATAAGTGAACCTTTTTCGTATTAGTAATCTATACATATAAAATTCAAAGTCCTGACTGACTGACGATATATCAACGCACAGCCTAAACCACTGGTCCTAGAGACATGAAATTTTGAGTGTGTGTCTTCACAAAGAACCGTGTTAGTGGACAGACTCTTCAGTCGGTATCCACTAAGAAAGGGTTTTTCGAAATTCCACCCCTAAGAGGGTGAATGGGGGGAGGGTGAAATTTCACGCGGACGAAGTCGCGGGCAGAAGCTACTATTTTATATAAACTTTTGACAGTTCAACAACATTCATTGCGTTATTTACGTTGTCGAGAAGCCACATTTTTCGAACATAGGAAGCAATGGATTAGCAATATCCTTCAAAAGTATTCAGGTACACGTGGCCAAAACATTATAAAATAATAACCAATTTTATGATGAAATAATATTTTATTATGATAAGATCATAGCTAACTAACATTAAAATTTAAAACATTACAAATTATATTTTATTATCATAGATTAAATAATAAGTTACCTTACTCCACTATGACATTATACATCATCATCTGCCTAGCCTTTTCCCAACAATGTGGGGGTCGGCTGCCAATCTTACCGGATGCAGCTGAATACCAGTATTTTACATGGAGCCACTGCATTGTCTATCCGACCTCCACAACCCAGTTACTAGGTAACACGATTTCCCTTGGTAAGACTGGTTGTCAGAATACGGGCTTCCACCCGTACTGGTAACGACTGTTACGGGCCGGCTTAACGTGCTATCTATGGGGGTCTTTGTATGCAAAGATGGTCACCCATCCACGGGCCAACCGAGGAAAGCGTAGCTTACCCTGATCGATCGACCCGTGCGGCTGTTATTGTTAGCCACAAGCCACTATGGTATTAATACATACCTATATAAAATAATAATTACGTAGATAAGGTCTTGTAGGTAATTCAAAAGTGTGTAAATTTTAAATTACCTAGATGTCATAAAAATATCATTACGTACTTACATAATCTAAATAATTTCCTATAAGATGATTCTGATGATTAGGGGGAGACCCGTAAGTACATAATAATATTTATGAAACAAATAATTTTACACTGTAGGTACTTAAAAATTACATAGATGTCTTTTTAGGTATCACGCTTTTAAGTTAGGTAGGTACCTGTTAACCTTCGAAGTATGTTTATATCCTGTTATGTCATTCTAATTACTGGGTTACTTTTTACTGAATATGGACACAAATTGTTAGTGAATTGAAAATAATTAATTAATATTAAAGTTATTTAGGATTTCTTAAAATTATTTTTAATTAAGTACCTAATAAACATTCAAAATAATTTTCCGGTTTTCTAATGGGATATACATACATATACGTGTGTATGTATGTATGCGTGTATGTATTTATGCAGGGTATATCTGTATGTGTCTGAGTTTAATTGTATACTTAGGTAGATTATTACGAAAGGAATATGAATGCCAGGACATATTTAAAATAAAAGGTAAGTATAGTATTACTTATGCCAATCTTATTCAAGTCATTGACCTTTCTGCCCTAGTAAGTATGTAACAAACACCTCAAGTTAGGTAGGGTGCATCCTGCACAAAGAGGCAGTGACGATACTAAACTTACTGACAAAAAACACTTCTTCTAGACACAATGACCTCACAGTTCCGAGTCTAAAGTCCGCCAAATAGTTGTATTGCTTAGTCTTAATGATGTTCAGATCACCTGGGGACAAAACCGGACAAACTACCAGGATTTAAAACTCGTTTATGTATCCAAATGATATTATAATTCAGTCTGAAGTTCAATGATTTTGTTTACCAACATTTATGTACCGACTATGTTTTTTACATAGAAGATAATGATCGCACTGTATCAAGGCAAAGCTATGCAGTGAAAAGGTAACTTCCCGATGAAATGATAAATGAAAATTAAGACGTTGATTATTAGACAATGATAATTAATGATAATGACTTTATGTAATCTACTGAAGTTTATGTTGCATAAATACCTATTGATTGGGAGATAACACTGTCTCATAATGATATGACGTATGACGATATTGGCTAAGTAGGTACGCGCGGCTACACATCAAGCAATACAGTTATTCTGTGGCTATACATAACCAGTATAACCTGATTTCTGATTGTACGACAAACTTATACAATACGAGGTCAGCTAAAACTGGAAACTGATGGAACTGGTGGCTTGATGTTAAGTAGAAATGGATCCGCAAATTAATATTACAGAAAAGTTTCCCTATTAGGCTTTTCTTGCCTCTGCTACTTAGATTTCAACAAAAACCGCAATTTTATTATTTACCTAATTACAATGGTTGCCGATAGACGGTAGAAGGAGGGTTGGCAGACCAATTGCCAGATGGGTGGACGACCTACAGAAGATCATGGAGATGTCCTGGATGAGGCTCCGACAGACCAGGGATGCATGGCGCAAAAGGAAGGAAGCAGTTATATCGTTACTCAGCAGTGGCTGAAGCAAGGTTGCTAGTGATGTGTAACATGAGCCAATTACAGTAACTTCTACTCCATTTATTTGTTTTTCTAAGGGAGAGCACCCAAACTCAACATTATACAATTTATACACTGCATCAGCCTATAATGTTTCTGCTAAGTCACATCACATGTGTGAACCAGGCCACCTCTCTGAGAAAGGAAGTGGGCTGTAATCTACCACGCGGGCCTAGTGCTGGTCTTCGAATTCTTGGTTCTAATGTTTTCTTTCACCGTTTTGAACGCAGTGGTGATGAAATAATTTACACAAAAGTAAAGCGCCTGTCTGGGTTCGGAGTTTCGGACCTACGATCTACAACTCGTAATTAGCGATTACCACCACTGGGCCTCAAGTCTGCTATTACAATAGTGTCAGAATGGTCTATCATTGATTTCATAATTGTTGATTTTGACAAGTTTGGTAATCTATTAATATAATGGCGTCATTATGACTTTCTAATGGTCAACCACTGACACTCCATTGAAAGAAATGGCATATAATGGTAATCTCGTACATAATTAAAAATGAATTACTGACTTCGGCGGTAATCTGCTAAAATTTTGACAGTTCCTTTAATCAGTGACCTACCATTAGAACGTCATTGTGCAGTCATTGCTTTTAATTCGTTACGAGTATCGTATAATTTCTGTGCCATTGACCGACCAATGATCAACCATTATGAATTTAGCAGATTTCAAACTTTTAGCAAAATGACAATGGGATGGTGGTGGGATCGTGTTGGAATGACAAATTTATATAAATAGCAGACTTGGGCTCCTGGCCGTTATACACTGAGTAATTATGACATTTAAGCCAACGAACAATCGCCTTAGATTCGATTCCAGATTTACAAAATACTGATCATCGTCTTTGCATAATATATGTACACTTTACTGACCACAAATTGATTGTTTACACATGTCATTCACAAGCATAGGTTTTTTTAAATACTAGGCACGTGACGTCACTGAGCGCCAGGGAATCCTAGCGTCTACAAACAAGAATTTTTCACATAACAGGAAATAACATGGCCGTATTTCCTTTATTTACCTACTTTGTTTATATTATTTTTTATTTAAGTAGTAAACTCGTTTGTGGAGTAATAGTGGCCTTGATCACGTATAAGGTAAATTACATAGGTACTTAAATACGTAGTAAGATGTTTAGCATATATGTTAGACTGGTATATTGACGTATAAATTAACATGTTAATATACATAGAGCTACGAGTATGTCTTGTGTGATAATTTGAACAATCAGTTTTCTCCTATAAAAATATCTCGACCAATGGTGTTTTAAACCTACCAAAGATTGGATTGTACACACACACACACACCCATACACACACGCACACACACACACACCCTCACAAACACATATATGTATACATAAACCCACGCTTTCTTCCCATAGGGTTAGGCAGAAACTACAGAATGCCACCTGCTACGATCCTTACATCTTAGTCCTTTTTATTTATCCTTTTTTTAGTCCTTTTTGTCCTTCTTTTTTTTGTCCTTTTTAGGGTTTCGTACCCAAAGGGTAAAAACGGAACCCTATTACTAAGACTTCGCTGTCTGTCCGTCTGTCCGTCTGTCCGTCTGGCCGTCTGTCCGTCTGTCCGTCTGTCCGTCTGTCCGTCTGTCCGTCTGTCCGTCTGTCCGTCTGTCCGTCTGTCCGTCTGTCCGTCTGTCCGTCTGTCTGTCACCAGGCTGTATCTCAAGAACCGCGATAGCTAGACAGTTGAAATTTTCACAAATTATGTATTTCTGTTGCCGCTATAACAACAAATACTAAAAACAAAATAAATTAAATATTTAAGGGGGGCTCCCATACAACAAACGCGATTTTTTTGCCCTTTTTTGCTCGATATCAAAAATGGCAACAGGTAGGCACTTAAAATATTCACAAAATACTTAGTTGTATTTTAACTTTAATAATAAATAATAAAATTAAAATAAAATAAATATTTAAGGGGGGCTCCCATACAACAAACATGTTTTTTTTTTCGTTTTTGCCTTGTGGTACGGAACCCTTCGTGTGCGAGTCCGACTCGCATTTGGCCAGTTTTTTTTTATTTTGCTCCGTTTACGTTCATATGTCTGGTCATACGCACGCCGCTGGTTGCGAGTACTACGCACCCGACCTTTGTCAAGAACATCACCAAAAAGGTCACATGACCTCGTAGGGCGTCTCCCGGCGTTTCGATTGCATTGTAGTTTGTCCATAATTTCTAGTTATACATACCCACCTACTTACTTAGTTTTATTTAGTAATTAAGTTTAAAAAACTGGCCAAGTGCGAGTCGGACTCGCACACGAAGGGTTCCGTACCACAAGGCAAAAACGCCGAAAAAAACATGTTTGTTATATGGGGGGCGCCTTAAATATTTATTTTATTTTATTATTTATTATTAAATTGAAAATACAACTGAGTATTTTGTGAATATTTCAAGTGCCTACCTGTTGCTATATTTGATATTGAGCAAAAAAGGGCAAAAAGGGCGTTTGTTGTATGGGAGCCCCCCTCAAATATTTATTTTATTTTGTTTTTAGTATTTGTTATTATAGCGGCAACAGAAATACATAATTTGTGAAAATTTCAACCGTCTAGCTATCGCGGTTCTTGAGATACAGCCTGGTGACAGACATACGGACAGACAGACGGACAGACAGCGAAGTCTTAATAATAAGGTTCCGTTTTTACCCTTTGGGTACGGAACCCTAAAAAAGGTAATTAGTAGAAACAAAAAAAAGATCTCTTACCTTAGTTAACGAAGGTACCTACTAAATAATATAGTTTATCGGTTCCGCCCCCAGATTGAGGTTATTTATTATTAGTTGTAGATAAAAGTGGGCTTCTTTAAGTATGTTTAAACAATTTATCACATTTTCAAGTCTTATTGTTTTCGTTCTTGATAAACTACGACTAACAAGGTAGGTAACCAAGGTACTCTTTCTTATGTTATAAGTACTATGTTACGTTTAAATTAAGTATGAATTAATTATTAGATGTTAGGCAGATGACAGACGCGGCTAGGTGGGGGGCCATTGGGGTTATGTCCCCACAAAAATCATTCAAGCTGTTGAGAGCCTGTATGATTTACTTGGTAGGTACTCGATCCACGGAGACCCCGAAAAGGCAGTCGTGGGGTATGCCGATAGACGTGAAAACTTAAAAGGAGATTGACCAAAAGCAGTCTTGAAAAGTTGCACGTATGAAAACCAAATTAATATACAAATTATTTGCTTATTTTTTACAAGCTTTTCACTTCAGGAATTTTGTTTTCGTATCCGGAATTATGATTTTAAGATAAACAGTAAATTAACGATTGCTAGGTACATTTCCGTATAGTCATGATGGATGTTTCGTTCTCTTCATTTGTACGAGTTAAGTATGAACCTTTACATAAAAACATCACAAAAATGATATTAAACTCATAAATAGCTAAATAATTAGTAATATCATAATCATAACTTAGGTACTGTATATGTATTTCATAGTTCCGTTGTGAAAATATTTATTTTTGTGTTTCGTCTCACGCAGATGCAACTGTCAAGGCAGATGACAGACGTACCGGTAGGGATGACAATTATTCCTAAACAAGATCGATTTTTAAATCTATCCGAATCGTAGGAAAGAATCGATTCAGCAATAAATTGAGTTCTGAAAGATCTGTTCCCGCCATTATTCTACATCGACAGCTTTACTATAGATAATCACTTATTCGTTTTCGTGTTGCCAGCATAATTAGTCAAATGTAATGAATAATCGAATACAAAATACACACAAAGCTTAAACAAGCTAGATCGTACTATGGGGAACATGTCCGTCGAACTGGTACATATTATGTGGAAGTGAATAATGAGGTTGAGGATGACATACCTCCGATTTTAGGGTACAATAACTACCTCTTGAGAGGCAGAATTATATCGAGGCACGTTAATAGTCGCACCTATTTTACGTATTTATTTATTAGCAAAGATGATCCTGTAGCTAATACTTACATTAGATGCAATAGTCGGCTACTCATGCAGTTGCCTGGTTAGAAAGAGAACTGTGGGCTATTGCGCTCATATAATGACTATAGTTTGGTTCTTGAGCTGGGGACGTTAAAACGATATAACTGCTCCAGCTTCGTATTTAGATAATTATTTTGATGAGTATGAGGAATAATAAAGGTAATTGGTACTTAACGCAATGGTATTTCTGCTGATTTTACATGTCAAATACGTAGAACATAGGTAGGTATACTTGTTGTAACATTAAATACACCTAATGACTACCTACATGAAAAGTCTGTTCATATTATGTGTTTTATACCTTTGTATACATTAGGTAGGTAACTTATTCATTTGTGTGTAGATCTGGGATAAATTGAAGTT
The DNA here is from genome assembly GCA_916614155.1 of Mesoligia furuncula. Lineage (NCBI taxonomy): Eukaryota > Metazoa > Arthropoda > Insecta > Lepidoptera > Noctuidae > Mesoligia > Mesoligia furuncula. Next base: position 24,331,983 of record OU744802.1, on the reverse strand, counting down.
AATAGAATATAATCTCTATCTGACTGAAGTTGTTTTATTTCGATAATGTCACATCAACGCTGCGAGGCCATAAAAAGCACGATTATTCGTTATTCACGATTATTCAGGTTTTTTTTCAATTACCAGCTGTTCTCTTATTTTGTTTTTAACTATCTTTGTTGTTTTGTACCTACATGAGTGATCTGTTGTCATTTTATAAGTTGTGAGTAGTTTAGACATAATTTTTAGGTTATCTCCGAATTTGTTTAATTACTTTAAAACTCGGATACTTGTGTGAGAAAGAACACTTTTATTTAATAGTATACATATAAAGCGTAGTCTATAATAAATAAAGATGTATTGTGTTTCAACTTAAGACGGATTTCCATACATCGTTGGTCATGATCCTTTTGACAAAAAAGTGTTTAAAAAAAATTAAGCTTACCTAGTCACAAAAACTAAAATTTCATATTTTCTAAATTAAAATAATTAACTTTAGTCTAGTTTTTACATCGTTGATAGATGTAAAACAAAGCGATAAACACCAATAGGTAAGCAACAATAAGCGCAACACGTCATAGTACTCTTAGCTATAGGTACCTACTGTTGTCATTAGCATTTCGGTGACGTGAACCCAAGATTTTCCCCTACCAAAAATCGCTCAACGCGCCTTAAGAAACAATCAATCAATAATAAAAATCTAATCACTATTAGATTTTTATTATTGATTGATTGTTGGAGGAGGTTGTGCCACTGCACAACCTCCTCATTTGAGCCTCAGACCAAATAAAAAGTTAAGACATAGCGCTGCGAACAATACAGTGAAGCATGCAAAAACTACACCTCCGCTCTGTGCATACACGCTCACACGCACACATTTACAACCATTTACAATCAAACTACACCTGACATGTGCACACATATTTACAAAACAGGCGGTCGGCGGTCTTGGTTTTTAGGGCTCCGTACCCAAAGGGTAAAAACCCCGACTGCGGTAAAAAACTGAAAAGCTAAAAACAAGCCCATTTTAAATTAAATAAAAGTTGGAAGCAGGCGGGACCTATATCATTTTTATTATATTTTCAAATTCAAATGGGTCCCGCCTGCTTCCAACTTTTATTTAATTTAAAATGGGCTTGTTTTTAGCTTTTCAGTTTTTTACTGCAGTCGGGTTTTTTATTTTTTTAAATAACTTTTTTTTATTTCCAGCTTTTTAGTTTACAAAATAAATGTGAAAGATTTCGCAGACGATTTAGTTCTTGGTACGTGTTTTTTACGATTTGTCACTTCGAATTACTTTTAACCGTATAAGTTGTATATATTTTTGTAATCACCTTTTAAAACCCTTTATTTTGATACCCTACTCGATAGGTTTTGAGAAACAAAAATGTTTTTGAAGACATACTATTGCGCCAAAAATTGGCCATTTTAATTTTTTTTCAATTTTGATATACCTAGTGTCACTCTCACAGTTCAGACGAATCTAACGGCACCTCTCAAGCTGAAATCGATCAAGCCGTTTAGGCTACAGAGCGTGCCAAAGAAATATACATACATACATTCACTCGAAAAACATAACCCTCCTTCTGACGCAGTCGGGTAAAAACGGGACCCTATTACTAAGACTTCGCTGTCTGTCCGTCCGTCTGTCTGTCACCAGGCTGTATCTCAAGAACCGCGATAGCTAGACAGTTGAAATGTTCACAATTTTTTTTTTTTTTGTTGCCGCTATAGCAACAAATACTAAAAACAAAATAAAATAAATATTTAAGAGGGGCTCCCATACAACAAACGTATTTTTTTCGGCGTTTTTGCCTTGTGGTACGGAACCCTTCGTGTGCGAGTCCGACCCGTACTTGGCCAGTTTTTTTATTTGGTCTGAGATTTGAGCCTCTATTTCATAAGGACCCTTATAAGTTATTGTACGAGGCAGACTTTGATTAATTAAATTCGATACACAATAGACTGTGTCATTTGAATGACTACTGAGAAATAACTAGGTGATGACAATAGCAACACTTTGTTACTTATTGATTTTCCTTTCTTACTGCCTCATTTCCTTACGTTCATACATTTCTTTTAAAAGAAAGATACAGATTCTCTGTAATAAAACACACAATCATGATAGATTTGATTGATTCATAACTTCACATGTTTTTCCCTAAAATTCATGTTTGTATAACTGACTCTGTCAGACTGGTGAGAAACAGAGGGAGGGGAACACAACTCATGTGCAGGTGAATCATAATGTGGACTGCACTAACTGGACTCTTACTAAATTGATGTAAGGCAAGAATGAGTCATCCATAGTAATGTAACCTGAGTCGGGATATGTCGGTAGTCGGTCTCGGAACATAGATAAAGATTTTATGCAGATGCGAAGCGACTGTAACAGTCGAAAGTAAATAATTATTTTATTTAAGGGCATTACAGGACCTAAATGCAAGTTTTAGAAGCAATAAAAGTATAATAATATGATCGACTACAGTAAACAAAATCAGAAAAATATATAATATTTATTATATAGATAGTGTGTTGAAAACTTAATTAAAACTAATTTGATACGATGGAAAAAAAACACGAAGATACCTCTAAAAACTATATTTTTACAATAAAAACCATACTAATAAATAAACATACAATCATTATGATTTTTTGTCAGATTATTCTACAAGCAACATACTAAAACTCTAGTGTTTTATTTTTTTTGTCAAAAAAATTTATATACTTACAACAATAGATTTTTTGTAAATAGATAATTGCTTCATATTTTGCATTAAGAGCGTTTACGCCGAACGGCATTTCATACAAACTTTCAAGCCCTTATTTTTCGAAATGAATGAACCGATTTTAATGAAACTTCAAATGCATAAGCAGGTCTAAAATGTTAATAAGTAGAAAACATTTTCAAAAAATAGTGTACAGCCAAATTAGACCGATTTTAAATTTTCCATAGAAACAGAGATTTCCAGTTATCTTTTTTTAAATAAGACATTTTGAAAATGTTTTCTACTAACTTTTTAGACCTTTGTATCCTGCTTATGCGTATGAAGTTTCATTAAAATCGGTTCATTCATTTCGAAAAATAAGGGCTTAAAAGTTTGTATGAAATGCCGTACGGCGTAAACGCTCTTAAATCACCAGCGTTGTGTTATCGCGTTTCTCTTTCTCTTTTTTTGCAGTCCGTCATAGACCGCGCAAGGTCATGTAGTCGCCGCAACAGTCGAAAGTCAACAATTACATATTTTGTCTAATCTATTCTAATAATAAAGCTGAAGGGTTTGTTTGTTTGAACCATTGACATAGAAAAGTATGGACTGGAAATACCTACGAAAAAAGGGTGCATACCTACAACTCGTTCTGTCGCATAAAATGGCTGCCATTGCTAGGGTTGTGTCAATCAAGGAACATAGGTGTTACTATTATCGAGTATCGATACTAAATATGAGTCCTACTAGTTATCACACTTATCACGTTTGGATCATAATAACTTAATTAATTAAAGTCCGTTGTAATTAGGGTTGCCAACTATACTTTATAATAACGTATCTTACTTTATTTTCGATACATATACTTTATAGTTTTGCATAAAACTATAGTGTGCGAAAATACTTTAAGGCTTTGACTGCCAACGCGGTCACCGGTGACCGCGAACAATAGCTTTTCTATTGTGTCTGCTGTCTGGCGGTCAACGTGATTTCTAATCTTTTGTGATGGGTAAAACGAAAGACTCATGGTTAATTACTGAACTATTTATCGATAGGTACATACAAGTCAAAAAAGAAAATCTTTTATTAAAGTTAGAATTTTCAGAGAAAAATATTATAGTTATGCTTAAGACAAACCAGTTGTGAAGACAAATGGCAATATAATAAGATACTTACGTACTTATAAATGCATCTTATAGCGTAAGTACCTAATGTAAAAACAAAATATTTCTTATTTATTCTCTGTTACCGTCACTTCAGCTTTCACTGAGTTTTTTCGGTAATGAATCTGCAGTGGCGAGAAGAGAGAAACAGATAGTCCATAAATTTAATAAAAAACGGGTTACTTATGTATTAAAATCAGTACCAGGTACTTAACAAATTAGAAAACATTGTAAAAGCCAATTATTTTTAAAAGAAACAACCAATTGGAACCGTGCACCTAGCTTCTGACGTTTCCAAAGTAGCCATGTAGGTTTATGTGAAATAAAATATTTTAATTTCGGTGCTGTGAACCAAAGGCCGGACCTGGCAAGGTCACTCGGACCGAATAAGACACAGGATTATTTATGTTCACATCGCAGAATATACCGCAGCGGAGGAACTAGTTTACGGAAACTATTACAGCAACGGTACAACCCTATTCCATTTGACATATTATTGTAAACAAACGAATGAATTAACAAAATATACTAAAAAGGTCTGTTATACGGAAATGAACCCAAATATCAATACTTTAGCCATAAATTCATGATCGCGTTGCAACTGTATCATCGAATGTGTATTATTAAATGTATTATTGCATGAAAACCGGCTACTAACCTGTGCAAAGACATTAGAGGTTGATTTTCATTCTTTCTTGCACCACACTTCACAATACAACACACAGACATGTTGAATTGTTGTTTTCCAACATTTGCATGCAGTTTTAAAAGGTAAAATACTTGTAATTTTCTCGCAAATCTCAATAATACAAAAAGTAAACAACCATTTGACAGCAAAACTACCACGAAACTTGTCGCAAAAGATGGCTGCTACGGCACCTTACCTACAACTGTACTACGTCACGTCAAAATGTTGCCAAAATGAGCAACAACTTAAAATATTGTTGTCTCTTTTATCAAATACGATTATCTTATTAGAAAGAACGAGACAAAACGATATTTCGTATTCTGAATCATATTTCACTCATATTTGTATAAGCAAATGTATGTATAGAACAAAGCGGCCTCTCCATGTTTTTCCTATCTCAATGGTTTGAACGCCCTAATCTCAGGAACTAACAGTCGGATTTGAAAACATTTTTTTGCATTTGATAGCCCATTTCTTGAGGAAGGCTAGGCTGTTAAACAACATAACATAACATCTTGCTAAGAGCCGAACAAAAAGAAAAAAGTCAGAAAGAACGCTAAACGAACACGAAATAATCGCGCGTAGGTACAGGCGATACGATGCGACGTGGTGGGTCGGGGGAACAAGACATTCCACGCGGACGAAGTCGCGGGCAGAAGCTAGTCCTAACTAATATTATAAATGCGAAAGTAAGATTGTTTGTTTCTTTGTTTGTTACCTTTTCACGCCTAAACCACAGAACCAATCGTCCTGAAATTTTGCATATACGTTGTCAGGTGTACAGAACCTTTCATCCCGAAAAAAAAGTGCTGTTCCTGAGGAAAACAACAATAACGTTATTAAGATAATAGATGGCCCTTTGCAATGTCTATATTTAAAAGATTGCAGGTGTTCAGTATCAGAAATATTGGGGATTTTTTTTGTGTTTTTTATCTACTTACTTAATATTTAGACTTTGAACAGGTGATTTAATCATTTGTAATTCTTACTAAGTAGTTTTGGGTAATTATAGGTACCTTACTTATGTATTTCCTCTTCTGTTTCTACATAAGCTATACAATGATCCTGCCTGTCGATGAATAGTCCAATGGCGAATCGGTCTTAGGAGAACGGTTGCGAAATCATACACTCCTCTTATACCTACCGGGTGGCATACATCGACCAGTGCCGGATTAAGACTACCTACTTGATGCCCTAAGCAATCCACGCCTGAAGGCTCCTATCCACTAGTCGCCTCGTATTTTTCCAAAACATCGACGAGCGATTTGTACAGATTGGCGCTCAACTCTAGAGTGGCTTTTGGGTCTTGTAATATCTTAAGCCTCGTATCCACTAGGCAACAATTGACGCGCAATTCGTGACGCTCAACATGTTCGGCACCGTTGCACAACAGCGCGCGACGTTGCCAGCTGGCGCGCAATATGACTCGCGACTTGTTGTTTATTTCCGTGCAACATGCAGTTGAGCATCAAATGTTGTTGAGTGGAGACGTGACACGCAGAAATGTCGTGTGGTGTAACGAGTGCTCATTCGGGTAAAATTCGTAAAAGATCCATCAACCACACGGAGATCACTGAATACATTTTCTTTGTGTCTTTTTGATGCATTTTTCGATAAAATTATAACCATCGCTGCTGAAATCAACACTAGTTCCTCTGGCAACATGTTGTCGACGACTGATCAAGCATAGACAGACAACGTTGCTAAACAAAAGTTCCGCGCTAACTTTCAACATGTTGAGCGACATGTTGTGCAACATGTCGCGCGCCAAATGTTGCCTAGTGGATACGAGGCTTTACTGATAATAACCATGAAATAAGCACATGATTCTAGACCCTCTAGCCTAGCGTCATTTATAGTCAGTTAAGTATCAAATAAACCCTGCTGTTTCATAGAAAAGTGCAACACTTTTCTTTTTTTTTTTTTTTGCGGATGCGAAATCATCAAATGACTCCTCCCGCTCTGGGTGGAGCGGAAGGGATTGTCAGACTCTTACCGACTAAATCCCACCCGTATTCCTTCCTTAGCCCTTTATGTTCCGGGCCAGCGGTAACCCTTTCGGACAATCCCGCTGGCCCGGCAGAAAGTGCAACACTTACGCGGAGAAAATGTATGGAAGAGCAATTTTTTTTCTTCTAAATAACCGACGAAAAATATCAACACAGGGAATTCAGTAATTGTGTAAAACACTACTAAGTATATCTCAATCTGAATAATTTTGAAGAATATTGCTAATCCACTGCGTCATATGTTCGAAAAATTTGTCTGCTCAACAACGTAAATAACGCAATGAATGTTGTTGAACTGTCAAAATGGAAGCCATTGCTACATACCCCGCGTTCCGAATTGAGTCAAAAGCGATTATATCGCGAATCCGACCAAATTTAATAGTCACAAAATATAAAGACTACTGAGTACTATTTGTGACGTTGCGCGTTGGTCGGATTCGCGATATAATCGCTTTTGACGCAATTCGGAAAGTGGGGTATAGTGTGTTACGCAATACCCCGCAGGTTGCGCGTCGTCCCTACCACCTTGTATTTTCTCTGAAAACAGACTAAACGTACAGACGCCAGCACATCAAGCTACAACATCTGTCAAATTTCTTTAATAGATTTTCAACTTTATCGCGAAAGCATTAGGTTCAAAGTCGATTGGGAAAATTTGACAGATTCGGGTAGCTTGATGTGCTGGTGGCGTCTGTTCCAACCGTTCATATCGCACCAGACGGTATTGAAATTGGTTTTGATCGCTACTATGACAGTAGGTTAGCCAACGGTCAACGTTTCATAGGTAGAGTAGAGAACACTGACTCAATCATTAATATCCCTACCCATTTGTACCTAATGCAAGACAAAACGACAAGTCGATGTGACAGGTTGCCAAACCAGTTTTTAATGTTTTTTATTAAAGTTGTACCGCACAAGGTTCAAAAATGCCTGAAACTTCGCACTTATTTTTGTTTATTATTAAGCTGCAAAAACACTGTGTGGTAACCATGGTAACCGAATAAGCTTTGTCGCATCTACTCAATAATCTAGTCAAGGGCCGCCGCATTGAATGTCAGGAACGTTTCAACGATGCCAGCCAGACGCGCCGGAGCACACCCCCGTGAGAACTCGCCGCTATGAATCATGCGCATACGCATAGCACGCGCCAATTAGCAGAAATCGTTTATGACACGGTTTTTTATTCATTCAACGCATGTTTTTCTTCGTAAAATGACGATTAGGGACAATTTTCTTTTTTTTTTTGTTTATCAATTTAGATCGATTTTTCGTTTATTTCATAGAAATACTGAGTTTGTTTTTCGGTATAAATATTATGAGTTTAGTCTTATTTATCGAGTGCTAAGTCAGTCCACAACACACAGGAAAATGCTTTAGCACGCGCCTTGATATGAATCATGCGCATAGATTCGCATCACACGCGCCGATTGGAATATTCATAGGGAAGACAAGGATTTACTAACTGATTTACATTCTAGGCATTTCTTCCTATGTAAGGTGACGATTGAGATTTGTTTGTAGATATAGATGGGCAATCCACCGGGTTTAAACCCGATGCTTTTGATAAACACCCGATAAACACCCGCAGAAAATTGGGTGTTTGCGGGTGTTTATCAAAGCACTGGGTTTAAGCCCGGGTGGATTGCCCAACTATACATATTTCTAGATAATCTAGAAAATAATATTTCGATCCTAGTGGTGTGTTGCTTTCATAGGCAGGTTGCCAAGTTTTTCAGTCGCCTAATTTATGACTTTCCTACGCGTGAATTTTGTTTTTCTTCGTAATATCATGATTTGGTGACTTCTTTCCTGACATAATTTAATTTAGATCGGTCGTCGTACAATTCATAGTACCTAATTGTGATTTTTCTTTTTTCCCACTTTTTCAATGCTGTTTGTTACCTATGCTGTTGGTAAAATAAAAATTATATTCTGTAAACTACGTATTCCTTAGTTTACATAATATTATTTTTTTCGCCGTTTTTATCGACATACCTACCTCGTGTATGTCGATAAAAACTATCCTATGTCCTTCCCCGGGATGCAATCTATCTCTGTGACAAATTTTATCGAAATCCGTTCAGTGGTTTAGGCGTGAAACGGTACCTAACATACAGACAGACTGAGTTTAGGTATTTCGGAATTTATATCAAACCCAAGTTTGTTTTCCTTGTAAATTACGGTACTTTCGACCGTCGATCTAATTTTTCAAATTGCGCGTCGAACGCTTGGCGACGGGTCGAGACACGCCCCCCCGTGAGAACTCAACCGACATGAATCATGCGCCTACGCGTAAAAAATAAACTGCACCGTTATTCTGGACCAGAATCCGGTTTTTCCTCATAAAATGACAATGTTTTGACTACTATTTATAGGTACTTAATAGTAATTTTATTAGTAGTAAGTAAGTAGGTATTCTATTTTTATCAGGGCGCCGAGGGCGCGGACGCCATTAGTTCAAAGAAGAGTCGACGGGTTTTCTCTCGTAGAAATCGATTTTTTTTGCTTTTTTGAGCTATTTTCTTATGTTGCAACAATCAATATCAACATCTGCTATTATCAAGAACCTCTTGATAATAGCAGATGTTCATAATGACTGTTGATGTCCGACACGAAGCAAACCAAAAAGGTTTTTTTCAATAATTATTTTCCTGTGGCATTGACCGACTTTTGGATAGGTACCTACTTATTTTCATTGAAAAGACCTCAATATTTTTGTCATTCTGTGAAAGGGGACATCCCACTTGTCATTTGGTTCAAAGAAATCCTTACCGATAATAATCTAGGACAGTACCTAAGTACTTATGAATCGAGACAAGATTACATGGAGAGATTGGATGCGGAAGGCTCAAGATAGTTTAAAATTAATGTTCATAAAGGTTCCTTCATGATTCTTCAATGTCTATTGACATATTGACAATGAACTATTTTTTTTTTGTTACATTTTTAAATGATTTCTATTTCTTACCTTAAATTCTTAATGAGTTGACATTGAAAATTTTATTGTAGGTATTTTTTTGTTTTGTGTTATCATGATGTTAATTTTGATGATGATGTTGTGAGTTTGTGAGTTAAGTTGTTAATTTTTAAATGTGTTAGGTACCTACTTGTGTTAAGGATGTTATTTTTTTTTCCTATGGAACGATTTCAAATACAACTTAAATTGTTTGTGAATAAATTGAATTGAATTAAAAAAGCAGTCTTGGCAACAACTGAAAGATTTTCGGTTTTCCTTAATCTATAGTAGGTAGAGGTAAGTACCTATAGGTAGGTATATAAAACAAAGTCGGGTTAGTTACACCATTTACCTACTTATTATTTTTTTTGTGTAATCAGGACTATACCTATGTACCTATATAATGTAATGGATCTAAGTGGTCTGAAATAAAGGTTTATTATTATTATTATTTTACATATCTCGGGACCATGGAGTCCCGGTCCTTTGGAAGGCGTACGAGGGGCCGAAGCCAATTCGCAAGGCCTCTGTGAGTTGGCTTATGAAATTTTAATGAAATGCGGAACCAACCGACGATTATCCCTGTATGCACTATGCAAGTGCACCCAAGGATAACCCTTCGGTTGGTGTAGGACTATTGCAAGATAATGGAAAAATAAAAAGTTGGACTGTTGGTTTGGGTGGCAAAAGTGGACTAGTAACCAAGAACTATGGAAGAACTATGACCCCTGCCTGGTCAATGTTTTATATATACACCGATAAAATGGCAGGGGGTGGCATGGTAACGGAAACGGTCGCTAGCACATTGTGACGTAGCGACAAGGGGGCAACATGTCCTGAGGTGCTTATGAGGAGTGGAGAGGTATTCCACGGCTGTCAGGACAATCCCGGAAGTACGGTCAAGATCCCTACCAGCATCCTTACTGAAATACTTCCTTCCTCCGAGCACGTTTGCTCTTGCGTATCTCCACTCAAGCCCGCCATTAACGGCAAGAATGAGGTAGGAACTCTGTTTCTCGTCATTGTTCACTCCAGCCGGCCAGTAAAGGCAAGCCAGAGGTGAGGAACATGACTTCTCCCAGGAGATAGGGTCCGTGGGGTCGCTACTGCCCAACAGCTCGCCACATGCTGCCCTGCGGGTTTCTGTATCTCTCTTGGTCTGGCTCCTCACCTTAGGCCTGTTCCGGCAAAGTAAACTCTTCCGACACAGGCCTAGAGTTCGGAGCGCGCAAGCCCCACCACGACGTCAACGTAGAGATACGGCGATGGGGTTATTATTATTATTATTTATAACTCAAGAACGGCTGGACCGATTTTCACGGTCTTTAATTTGTTGGATTTATCTTCGCCCCGAATAGCAGAATAATTATTAAAACAGGCGGTACAAAGTTCGCCGGTTCAGCTAGTATTTAATTAGAAAGAAAGAAAAATGCGTTTATTGGCATTACAGCAAAATAAATACCTACTCTACTCGTACACCTTAAAACTATAAAAACAGAAAACAAAGATTATAATGCCAAAAGGGCCTCAGCTCAGCATAATGTCAGATGACAACACAAGGTGTACCTGACGCTGATTTTCGGCTGCAACCCACGAGTGACATACGCTGGAATAACAAACACAGAGATGTGTGTGTCCGTTAAAATAAAATAACAAAATCAAATAAAATGTTGCGCCATGCTGATTTATGAAAAACTAAAATAAATAACCCATATGTGCGTACTACCTACATTAAAATTAATAAAGGTACTATAAGATATTATAATTCAAAATCCTACACCGTCTACGTGACGTCATCGCGTGACATTGAGGATTAGCACATTTTATTTGAAGACCAAAATGTTCGTGGGTGACCTAAGTAAGTATAGGGCAAATTAATGACTCTTATAATTACGTAGATAGGTATCTATTGAAAGTATAACGCCTCATTAGGTACAGCCTACATCCATTGTTCTATTCGACATCGTCACAACGATTGATATTGGACGAGCCCAAGTTCAAATCGGCCATAATTGGTAAGCGTAGTCAAAATGGTGACAGTGTTTTTTGGCCATCTACTTATTAGTTCGTTCCTCTTTTAATAAATAAATTATGATACACTCAGACGAGCGATGCTAAAGGGGTACCTGTCTATTCAGCACACGCATTTGTCTATATCAGGGGTGGTCAACTTGATTTGACCCAAGATTATTTATCTCGTCAAAATGTAGGGAACAGCTGATTGTTTTTTCGCGATTTCCGGTTTGGTCCCATAGCAAAAGTTGTTCATAATGATGAGTACAATGACCTCTTAAGAGGTTGTTAATGTTTTACCAATAACCCTGTATATGTTTGTTACTTCTTCATGCTCAAACAGCTGGACCAATTTTGATAAAATTGTGTAGGTATGGAGGTAGCTGACACCCTGGATTAACATATACTTAGGTTACTTTATATCCCGATATTCCCACGGGACAAACTTATGCGGATGAAACCGAGGGGCGCAGCTAGTGATAAATAAAGGTATCGTTGAAACTACATATTTACGTGTTTACCTATTTATTTATTAAGGTACACCAACAGCTTCTATGTATAATTTATACATCACAAAAGTCTTACACAGTCGCCAATTACAGATTTAACAGCAATCTCAGAAATAAGTAGGTAGTTAGTAGGTGCCTTATATGAATTATCTCACTCCATCTAGGTCATCATCATCATTTCAGCCGAAAGACGTCCACTGCTGGACATAGGCCTCCCCCAAAAGGGGGGGGTTTGCCATAATCGCCACGCTTGGCAGGCGGGTTGGCGATCGCAGTATGGTATGGTGGTGGAATGCACAGAGAACGCTGCTGCCCATTCTCCGGTACACCCCTTAGTCGCCTTTTACGACACCCACAGGAAGTATGGGTTGGTGCTATTCTTTAAGTCCGGCACCACACAGACAACTCCATCTAGGTAACTCAATCAAATCTGCGTTTACAAACGACCAATAAATTATGCCTGGCGAAGCATTAAACAGAGCCTTATGCGGATTGCGGAAATCCATTCGCAAAAACTGCACAGTCTCTACCTACACAAAACAAAACCTAATCAAAACAATTGGTGGTTCCCCTCTGACGTACTACCTATCTACAAGTACCTACGATGTGATTGTAACAGTACTTTACCTGCAAGTATAATAGAAAATGTTAGAGTTATCATTACCTGTCCTTTTTATCGATTGATTGGTATCATATCGGAAGACTTGATGCATCGAGTTGAGTGGCAGGGGTGGCGGGGACTTTTTAGGTGTATTGACGTAAAAGTTTCAAAAGCCTACTCTTGAAACTTTCACTACCTATAGTGAAGTGATTCCACTTCAGCCTTATGTAATAGGTACGACGTTAGGTAACGTTATCATCATGTGGTGTAGTGCCGGATATGTGTAGGTAATTAATTTCTAACATACCTACCTACGCAAACCGCCAATTATTATTAAGTTCTGACGTCAGTCGGGTGAGCGACTTCTCGGTGTAATTACCTACAATCAACTGAGGTGTAGGTAAACATATTAAAATCAGGGTAAAAAACACAATCATCTAATGGTGCCTTTCTACGCTTGCCAAGCTTCGACAAACTTCCACAAGCACAAGCGTGTGAACAAGGGTGTATGGCTTGGCTTGGCTTGGTTTGCAATAGCTTGCGCCGATCCGGACTAGTGTCGGTTTTTGAACACAGATCAAAGGAAGCTTGCGGCAAGCGCTTGCGACGTATTTACACATGGAAACGACTTCCAAATGCCAAGCGGGGTTTGTGTACGCTTGGGGCTTGTGGACGCTTGCCGAGCCTTGGCAAGCATGGAAAGGCACCATTATAATACAGCACACAATACCACAGACTATACAGGGTTATTGGTAAAACATTAACAACCTCTTAAGAGGTCATCGTACTCATCATTATGAACAACTTTTACTATGGGACCAAACCTGAAATCGCGACAAAAAAATCAGCTGCTCCCTACATTTTGACGAGTTAAACGGACATAAATGTAGGGAACAGACCAGCAGATGTTTTTTTCGCGATTTCAGGTTTGGTCCCATAGTGAAAGTTGTTCATAATGATGAGTACAATGACCTCATAAGAGGTGGTTAATGTTTTACCAATAACCCTGTTTATACGCTGTTCATTTAATACCTACGCTAAAAAATAAAATTTTGCTAATTTTTCTTTGCAATTTTGCTAGATCTTACGTAAGATTCAACGGGGGGGTTCATTCAAGTTTTATTTTTTCTTACGTGGGGGGAGGGGGGTCAGAAATTGGTTAAAATTGTCTTAGGTACGTAATAAATGAACAGCCCCCCTATCTATAGTAAGTAGTATTTGTCTCTCCTTCCCCATTTCAATCCATCCGAAGGTCGTCTTTAAAAGATCGCTCTTAGCGATAAGACCGCCCATTGTAGGTATGACCCTTTGAAAAATTTCTATATTTATGACTGTAATTTATATGGTAAGTATACGTACAATAATAGTTTTCTATTCTATTCTACGGTAAATCTACCACAATGTGGGTCCCAGACACTCCCAGAAAATGTCTGGCGACATCGCGGCACACCCAGGAAAACACGACGAGCTTGAAGCCTAGGTACCTACCTCAGACAGGATTGGTCCACTCTAGCTCAAGACAGAGTCTTCTCTGTCTCACTCCTGTGAAAAGGAGAAAGGGAGGCCTTTGCCCTGCCGTGGGACATCATTGGCTAAAATAAATGATAAAAAAATACGGAGAAATGCAATAAAGCGAACTATTGTTTTACAGCGAGAAGTCGAGGGGTGTGCGAGAGAGAGAGCGCGCAAAGTATAGTTTGCCTAATCGCGACAATGTCGCCGTAGCAACAGAAGGTAATTCTTTATTTTTTTTTATTTGTTTTGGAGGCCAGAGTTGTACTTGACTTGACAAACCCTAGTTTCTAACGACCAGAAGAATGCAGTCGAAATAGTTCAAAAAGGCTTTTGTCCAAAATTAAACTCAGTTTTTTTGCCACGAAATTAGTACCTACTTATATGAAATTCCAGCGCAGTTGATTCATCGGACCAGATACCATTATTTCCATGGCTTCCTAAGGCGTAAAAAAAACTGCGACATCAACGGATGCGGCATGCGCATGAGTCACACAAGAAAGGCAACAAAAAAGTAAAAGTTTAATAGGTTTTATTAGCGATGACGTCATTGTGTTATGGTGAATGGTAGCTGGCAGGTCGAGTGAGCTGGCCTGCAGCGTTGCTTAGCCTTTTTGTGATGATGTAAAGGCATTACATCATTCCTTGAAGAACTTATGTGTATGACAGATGTAACTGTTTAACCGCTTGTGTGCCGTAATTACAGACACAATTAAAAAGCCATTGTGTCTCGCGTAGATCTACGTTCCGGCAGACTAAGGGGTAAAGGACCTTTTATTGTAGTGAGTATCTTGTGTGTTTTATATTGAGTGGATCAGATCAGCCTGATTTTTTAAAACATTAGGGAGCAATGGTTTAACTACTAATTTCCTTAAAATCCTTCAGTGCGTTGGTATAAAGGTAGATTACCTACCTACATGGTGATTACATTTTTTAATTCAGCACAGCATACCTACTTACTTGTCATCCTCTCAAAAATCAACAGTTGATGCCAAGTTTAATAGATGTAAATATAATCATAGGTTCGTTTACATATAAAGGCAAATAAAATTAACATTTTCTAAATTGACTTATGTTTATTTAATATATTTATTGATAAATATGGCAAGGGGTTTCCCGCAGGGATTAGATTAGGCAAATACTTAAAAAACAAAAACATTTAATAACTCATGAATATTTTTTCAAAGTTGGTCACTTACCGAACAACAGAAGTCCAAACTCAAAATTTGCCAACGGGCAATGGAGCGGAGCATATTAGGATCCAGTTAGAAACACCATGCTGCGCTCCATAACTCAAGTAGCAGTCTCACGAATGCACCCGGAGAGATGGGCAAAGATCTTCACTCACTGGACGCCTGAGGCAAGACATATCCGTCGAGGTAGACAAAGGCGAAGGTGGCGTGAAGATCTAATATCATTTGCAGGGCCAACATGGCCAGAGATCGTACAAGACAGACCCGGCTTGGAAGAAAAAAGGGGAGGTCTTTGCCCAGCAGTGGGACACAAAATAGGCTAACAAAAAAACAGTAGCACTCCGGAAGCACCGACAGAAGTGAAAACAAAACACAAACAGAATACTTTGCACTCACTCACTGACATAAATATACATTAAAACCGAGTAGGTACATCCCGAGAACAGCCGAAGCCGAACACTTCCGAAGCGGGTATTTTTTAAATCGTCTTATAAACAAAACACGCGCGGTGTCGCTTACGGTAACAGTGGCGCGAGTTCAATGGTTTTTTCCCCATCTCAAAAAATGCCTAACGCGCCTAAGCAATATTTCACTTAGCTATTAAGCTATATGTAGGTACTTAAAAAAAACATTTTTTGCGGAAATCTATCAAGCTTTCCGCTGTTCCGCAAGCTCATAAAAGAGGATTTTACTGCAGCAGGCAAACAGGTATAAAGGCGTGCGAAATATGACCAATACTCAAAGAAGCCTAGGAAGTTAGGAAAAGATTGTGAGCTTTTGAATTGTGGTTCTAGAAGAATGGAAATAATCTGCAGCCATATAGATAGAACAAAAGACATACAACGTACCTACAGTCCGATTCAAACTTTATGGCTCTGAAGTGCGCTACTCGTTGCGCAATACCGCACCCCTCAGACCCCGCGACACGTGAATTTGTTACTGCGCAGCGACTCGCCTCATGTTCAGAGCCGTTATAAAGTTCGAATCGGGATCTACCTACTGGGAAGAATTTAGGAAATACTAATATTGACTTCTATTGCAGAAGGAGAAGGAAAATGGATGACTTATACACAACGGACGCGATGCATTCATGTACCTATAGTCAACAAAAGAGATAAGTATGCAGGATCTTCGGATATAGTTGAAGTTTAGTAAGAAACCGATGAATGTTCTCGAATAAAATTTTATTTTATTAACTCATCGAATGCCGTAATTAGAGACACAATAGAAAGACAATTGATTATGTCGAACTGTGTAACTTAAGACATTCAAAAGGTTAATAGGAAACAAACAGCTCATTTATCAAATTAAATTTCAGTAAAAATCCTACTTATCATACTCTCAATTACTCAGCAAGTACAAGCTTCTCCCCCTTAGCTCTAGAAGGAATTACCTCGAAGCCACAGTATTATATAAAATTGTCAGAAACAAGTTTAACTGCATAAATCTGAACTATGATTTGCTATGCTGTACCTCGAACCTTTCACAGGCGGCAGGTACGCGCAGGTACTCTTTTCGCTTTGAATACTTGCCGAACTAACTCAGGCCTGCGCTCACCTGTCCGCCGTATGGTTGACACATACAACAGTACCTTTGTAAACATAGATATCTTCAATTGCACAATAAGTAAATTTAAAAGCCTCATTCGCCATTCCCTATTAGATATCCTAAGACGTCTTCCTTAATATAGTAATATTGCATAATTTTGATAACTTTTTACTTTAATATTGAACAAATTATTTTTATTTTTTTTATGTTTCTTATGTTTTCAGTTTTTATTTTTTTATTTTTTATCATTTAACTTTTAATTAAGTATTTGCCACACGTACTGCTATTAATGTTCCTAGCGATTAGCTCTTTTTTTTCTTAAACTTCTATGCCTACTTGTGGACAGCGTTGTGGGTTACTTTATAACCAAATTGCTATTTTGTTAAACTAGTTGTAAGTCCTTATAATGTAACTGTTTGCTGTTCCTCTCAATAAAAAAAAAAAAAAAAAACTTCAACTATATCCGACGATCCTGCATAGGTACTTATCTCTTTTGTTGACTGAACCTAGGTACACCCGAAAGGGATTCCCGCCTTGACATAGATCGAAACTAACACCACACATAAAGGAGACCATAAAGGTCATGACGTAAACAAATAAGGAGGTCAAGAAGCCCGCTCTAAATAGAGAGCTTTGTAAGGTGAGGCTCCCACACGAGGGGCTCTTCAGTTGAAGATGAGAAAAAGCTAAGCAACAGGTGCAGTTTTAAGACAATCTCATGGGTAAAGTGGCCCAGATCATGCCCTATAGGGAAAACATCTATAAAACGTGATACAGCGCACACTAACAGTAGCAATGGCTGTCACTTTGACAGTTCAAAAACTGCGTTATTTACGTTGTTGAGCAGATATATTTTTACACGACTCCAAAAAAAGGAGTGTTATGTTTTGAACATATAGAATAGAATAGAATTTTTCTTTATTAGAGTGACCAAGACTCAAACAAGATTGTTAGTAAAACTTACGACAGACACAGACACTAAACAAAAAGACAAGAAATAACGGTTGGTCACCGTTGCGACATCCCATGAGAGACGGCACAACAGTGACCCACGTAAACACAGTCCACGCGACTCGCAACCATGTTTAAGACACTGTTGGAGCCGCCTCACACCCTGCGCACCAGGGAAGCGGCATTGTTGTGTAAAAGCAATCTACATGCGCATCAAAAAAGCAATGGATTAGCAATGTCCGTCAAAATAATTCTGGTTGTGATTAAGATTGAAGGTGCGTTATGCAATTAAAAACAAACTTTGAACCATACGAGTCATATTCAACGAAAGCCAATCATGAAACACAGCTGTATTAACATAAGTAAGTACACGATAAGTCAAATAAGTCCCGATAAATGTTAGTGGGCGCACGCAAGGAATGCCCGAACCATGATAACAGTTTAAGGAACAAGATAATAGTTATTTTGAGTACACTATGACTAATACCTGGCTCTTAGAATAATGAGTATTATCTGATATGAGAAATAACATGATAGGGTTTTCGCTTCTTACCTTATATGGTCAGGTAAACGAAGTAAGTACTCCAAAAACGTTATCATTTCCTGAGGAAGTTGTTAATGACGTCTATACAGTAACTGTTATGAGAATGACTGATAGTAGGTATTCTGTTATCATTTGCGATCACATTACACAAAGCGTCATTTAGGAGAATGTCTCAAGGATCGCTTGTTTGAAGCCGCAAGATCTCCTCATATCCAAAGGTTTCAATATGCGGATAGTGAAAGTGCTTAGGTGCCGTTCGTCAAAGTGTGGTTTAAATCAGTGCTCTGAGTGGAATACCTCGTAGATTGGGTTACTCCCGTTTGGGAACGCTGCCGTTTGGTAACGCTACACACACTTACATATAGCGGTGTACCGCATGCACCAGGTACAGTCAGTATGTTAAGTCGCCCTACCGCGTCAAAAGATGGTCGCGTTTCTGTTTTGTTTTGACACCACTGACGCCCAATGGAGCAGAAACTTGACTAGATTTTCATGAAAACGCCATTATTATTATGTGAGCTCAATCATCTTAGTATGGGCATTGACTTTTTCGCGCGACTCTGTGCGGATCTAACGATTTAAATCTTTGCTCATAACTAAGAAAAATATTGGGGCTGAAAGAAGTTAAGTCATCTTGGGGTCGGCTTCCAGTCTAACCGGATGCAGCTGAATACCAGTATTTTACATGGAGCGACTGCCTATCTCACCTCCACAACCCAGTTACTGGGTAATACGATACCCCTTGGTAAGACCGGTTTTCGGACTTTCGGGCTTCTAACTACCCGTAACGACCGTCAAAGATCCACGAATGACAGTCGGGACCAACGGCTTAACGTGCTTTCCGAGGCACGGAGGGGTCACGGTATGTAAAGATGGTAACCCATCCACAGACCAACCGCGGCAAGCGTAGCTTAACCTGATCGATCGACTTGTGCGGCTGTTATCTATTTAGCCACGGGCCCCTCTATCTCTAAGTCACTAATCAAATGCAGAAAGAAAATATGAATAAACCTTTGTCTTACAGTATTTTGAGGCCGTTAACACCTCTACGATATAGGTACCTACTTACCTACTATTTTCTGATAGAATATGTGAACGCAGTTGCTTGTATACGAAGCACTGCTGTAAAACCCACCTGTGTTCCTTCAGTTGTCCGTGCCAGGGGCCACGGTATCTCTTTCGAACAACCCGCGACCCTGGCAGGCATCGGACCTAGCGGACCCCCTACACTGCTGCTTGCAGCATATCTATTTACATCAATTATGTCATGAGACTTTCAATGAAAGTTAAGATTTGATTCCGGATTCATTTTCGATAATCTAACGAATTGATAATTAATTAGTTAGGTGATGAGATCACCAGTCCAATGATCTCATAGATATATCAAGATAAATGGCCATTATCATGACAAAAATCTACATAGCTACCGTCATTTTATATGTTTAATATGCTAATAACAGCCTCTTTACATAAATTAACGAATTGATATGACGACTTTGAAAAAGAATGTATTATTACATAGTTAGCTTTTACTAATCATAATGTTACAATATCTCTAGTCATGTAGCTTCTATAAATTAGATGCCAAAAAGTTGTAAAAAATAGTAGATACTTAAACAAAAAAATAATTGGTTTAAAATATAACTGTAGTGACGTTCTTTAAAAAAATAACATCATTGATGACCAAGTTAATGAGGGTAATTTTTTTATTGATGTTTCCGAGACAAAGGAGAATGGTAATTTCGAATTGTCAAAGGGGGTAAAGGAGAAATCAAAATCGTATATTTGCATAAAATGTGGTAGGTACAAAAGATGATAATGTAAAATTGTATATTCTATGTAATTGTAGGTACTTATGTAAAATTGTATACCTATTTATATAATTGTTCCTATACATATATCTACGACAATATTATGAGAATGCTCATAATATCGTCGTAGACTCAGATGTTAACAGTGAGGTAGATAATGAATTTAAATTAAACTTTGGACTTAACGATCGTCTGTGATTAATCCCATTTCTGTACCTACCTTTTTAGTGTCCTCTACCTGAATAACAACAAAAACGGAACCCTCATCATGATGTTTTTGTGAAGAATCTGGTATTTGAGTTGCAACAAAAAGTGAAACTGTCAAAGGGGACTATATGCAAGACCGGTTTAAGTCCGGTTCTAAAACTTTACCGGAGAAATATCAGTTCCGTCAATTTGGGTAAACAAGTGTACCGATTGAAAACAGTAAGATGTGGTCGTGACCAACTGTAATGGTGACGTTGCCGCATTGCGCGGAAAGACGAAATTAACGGATTTATAAAAATACTAGCAGCGCCACGCGGTTTCACCCGCATAAGTTTCGATCCCGTGGGGTATTCCGAAATGTTGTATAGAGATTGTTTGAGTCCCAGAAAAGGTCACGGGACCTTTCCTGGGACTCAAACAATCTCTATACAAAATTTCATCTAAATCGGTTCAGTGGTTTAAGCATGAAGAGGTAACAGACAGACAGACAGACAGACACAATTTCGCATTTATGATACTAGTAAGTATGGATGGAGCAATTAAAAAATATGTCTCGGCAACATTTTGTTAGAGTAGGTACACAATTAAGTAATCTGAAGTTCTGGCGTCACAATCATAAAAACCTGCGGTTACGCGTGCTAACGTAAAAAACCGTTTCGCATCCGTTTTATGACCTTTATCAAATTGCATGATTGGTCCCCGTTATTCAAACTTTTTGAATGACAGCTATTAAAAAGTGCACATCAAATATACCTAATCGTCGTTTCAGCCGATAGACGTGCACTGCTGGACATAGGCCTCCCCCAATTTTTGGGGGGGGTTTGCCATAATCGCCACGCTTGGCAGGCGGGTTGGCGATCGCAGTATGGTATGATGGTAGAATAAATAGAGAACGCTGCTGCCCATTCTCCGGTAAGACCCTTAGTCGCCTTTTACGACACCCACGGGAAGTAAGGGGTGGTGCAATTCTTTAAGTCCGGCACCACACAGACAAAATATACCTAATAATCTATTTAAATGCGTTTGAGGAATACTAAAAATAAAATAAAACGCAAAATGAATAGGTATAAAAGTTATTATTACTGACGTCACAGGACTAGTAAAAGTATTTCACACAATAATAAAATTATAAATTATGATTTTGAACCGTTTCAGTTATAAAAACGTTATTAAAAATATCAGTTTTTGACACACATTTCTTAATTATGACACACAATAAGATTGTTAATAAATAAATAACATGAGTCAATCGTTTATGAATTACATCAATATCAAGTTATCAATAGATTATTTCACACATATTAATTCAATTGAGTCATAATGAGATTGTATCAATAAAGAGATCCGTGTACCCTAATTGCATAACACACTATCAATCGGAATATGAATCATTTTGAAGCAAATTGCTAATCCATTGCTTCATAAGTTCGAAAAAAATTCTGCTCAACACGTAAATAACGCAATGAATGTTGTTGAACTGTCAAAATTAAACCGATTCCGATTGATAATGTGTTACGCAATTGCCCCGCTGGATCATTACACATTACTTATTAAAATTGCGAAATTATTACCTACTTACCCCAATTGTTGTTCTGTGCTGGACGGCTTTCGAAGTTTTTGCGATGGCCAGACAGTATTTTAATATAATAATAATAATCTTTATTTATATAAAAAACAGATTGTAGTATAGTTACCGGCACGGATCTTGAGCGCTCGGCGGTAGAGTGGGGATCGCTTTGCGCATCGTATACTTATGGCAAAATAAAACATAATATTATATAATAATAATATTATTATTATCATAGTCACTGTACGACAATATATATACCCCGCTCCCGCACCTCACTTCATCCCACCAAAGGGACCCAATAACTCACTTTTGCGCAGGTGAAGGTCAGCGCTCAAGATCCGTGCCGATAATTGTACACGTAACAGTTTTAACAAAGTGGGTAGTATTAAATCTCTGGCAATCAAGTGGGTGACGTGCTGCACTCCTTGCTAGGCTATGACATAAGGCTGTATTAAGGAGTAACAGTGCCGATCCCCTCTAATTGTATTATACAATTTTGTTGGTAATATACATGGTGGCAAGGTCATCGACGTGCAAACTATAACCATGAATTCAGTACATGATTCTAGACCCCAGCCTCAGACCAACAAAAAAAGATAGACGGCGCGCCGCGAACATCAAAAGTGAAGCCATAAAACCGTGCTCCTGCAAGTAAACATACACGCTCACGCACACACCTACACTAAAACCATGCTCATCGCTCTTAGTACGTCACGAGTCGTCGTCAAGTTAACATAGATTAAAAAATATAATTATGCCTTCCTGTGCAGTGAAAAGTTGCAAAAACAACAGCAAATCACATAAAAAGTCTCACGGAATCACTTTTCACTTGTAAGTACTTGAAATAATATCGTTTCTATAATATTAAATTTTAGATTACTTGGAACAAAAAACTCAACGAACGAAAGTAGTGACGTAAGGTGCGGGGTTGCCATAATACGATTTAAAATTTCCCCATTCGATTAATACATACATATAAATATGATTTGTTACTTCGAGTTATATTCCTATTTTCTTTTTTATGTATTGAATATTTTGGGTTTCCAATTAATACCAATACCATACTCAACAATATCTTACTCGTACAATATTATACTAGTTCCTACTCGCACAAATATCCCCAAATGATAGGGAAAACATTTAACAAATGGCAAGCCTTCGATACATACATAGATAAAAAGGTGGCTTCAGTTTTAATGTTCGTGGCGCGCTGTCTATCTTTTTTTGTTGGTCTGAGACCCCAGCGTAGTTTTTCGTCGGTTATTACAAAAAAATGTAATTGCTGATCCATCGATTATTTTACAGACACCAGCACATTAAGCTACTACAATCTGTCAAATTTCTTTAATAGAATTTCAATTTTATCGCTAAAGCATTAGGTTCAAGGTTGATTGGGAAAATTTGACAGTTTCGGGTAGCTTGAAATGCTGGCGTCTTACAGCAGAAAGTACAATTAACACTACAAAACATACAATAGGCGGCCTTATCGCTTTCTGAGATCTCTTCCAGACAACCTTGGAATGACGTGTTGCAGTTTTGTATGAAACAGCCGATTTTTTTTTTTGATAACCGACTACCAATTTCCTCGAAGGGGGTTTCAGAATCATGAGCTGAATTTATGCTTATATAGTTTGCGCTTTAATGGCCCTGCCACCTTGTATACACAGGGTTATTGGTAAAACATTAACAACCTCTTAAGAGGTCATTGTACTCATCATTATGAACAACTTTTACTATGGGACCAAACCTAAAATCGCGAAAAAATATCTGCTGTTCCCTACACTTTGACGAATTATACGAACATAAATGTAGGGAACAGGTGATTTTTTTTCGCGATTTCAGGTTTGGTCCTATACTAAAAGTTGTTCATAATGATGAGTACAATGACCTCTTAAGAGGTTGTTAATGTTTTACCAATAACCCTGTAGTGTATGATGCGGAGGATAAAATTAATACACAAATATTACCATAGATTCTCAATTAATCAACGAATATGTTGTGTAATTATATGACATATTACAATATTTCAATAAAATTTTGATATAATTGCTTTCATATAAAAATATTCCAATAATATTGCTTTTATATTAAAAATAATAGGATTAATAATGTTAAATATACTTAGAGCCGTTTAATAATAATTATTAGGCTTATAAACTACTAGTGTTTCTTTAAATAAATCACACATGGTTTTCACTTAGTTAAAACTATGTGAAATTGTTTACCATCTAAATCTAAATTACATTGTATTCAAAACTATGATTTTGTGCGTGTTAACTAAGGTTTGTAAAACGACCTTTCTATTTAAAAAAAAACTCATGAGTACTACTGAAACTGAAACTGTAATTGAAAAAAACTGTACCGGTTACTATATGATTTATGGTGATTGTCACTCAATGCAATAAGGAAAAGTTAATAAATATCACATATTATTCATTGCAATAAGAAAAAAAAACCGGGCAAGAGCGAGTCGGACTCGCGCACCGAGGGTTCCGTAACATCCGGGTTTATGCATAAGGTTTATGTTTATGAAATTAAATGTTTTTATGTTATTTTTGAGTTGATTGAATGAATGGTAAATTGCGGTTTACGATTTATGACGTATTAAATAAAAACTACTTACTAGATCTCGTTCAAACCAATTTTCGGTGGTAGTTTACATCGTAATGTACATCATATATTTTTTTTAGTTTAATCATTCTCTTATTTTAGAAGTTACAGGGGGGGGACACACATTTTAGCACTTTGGAAGTGTCTCTCGCGCAAACTATTCAGTTTAGAAAAAAATGATATTAGAAACCTCAATATCATTTTTGAAGACCTACTCATAGATACCCCACACGTATGGGTTTGATGAAAAAAAAAATTTGAGTTTCGGTTCTAAGTATGGGGAACCCTAAAATTTTTTTTTTCTATTTTTGTGTGAAAATCTTAATGCGGTTCACAGAATACATCTACTTACCAAGTTTCAACAGTATAGTTCTTATAGTTTCGGAGAAAAGTGGCTGTGACATACGGACGGACAGACAGACAGACAGACAGACGGACAGACAGACAGACATGACGAATCTATAAGGGTTCCGTTTTTGCCATTTGGCTACGGAACTCTAAAAAGGGAGGTGTGGTGGGACATCCGCGCCCTTTGCGTAACACACTATCAATCTCAATCTGAATAATTTTGAGAGATACTGCTAATCCATTGCTTCATATGTTCATTGTCACAATTTGTCTGCACAACAACGCAACGAATGTTTATTGAACTGTCAAAATCAAAGCCATTGCTACTGTTAATGTGTTACGCAACTGGGGCGGGTCCCACCACACCTCTCTTTTTTTCTTATTGCATTGAATAATAAATAATATGTGATATTTATTAACTTTTTCCATATTGCATTGAGTGATATGTAATTTTGATAATACATAAACAAAAACCTTACATGCACAATCACTCTGTGTGTGTTGTGGTTGGAACAAAGTTCCTTCCGCTTTTGCAGACGACACTGACGGACAATTTTTTTTTTTTTTATGTCTATGTATCTCTTATTCTGCAAGTGTACAGATTATCTATAACGAGCGATTACCGATACGGAACTTCGTTCCAAAAAAATCGTACTAGCAACATACTTACACTTATAAACACTATCACTCTACATGAGTTAATATGACTACAGTCCGGTCGTCGAGACAAAGCATTCTTGACATCTGTCAGTTTTGCATAAACGTATACGTGTTTTGCGAATTTGATCTTTATTAATCACTAGAATGAATACACTGACAGGGGGTGTAAGGAACGCATTCTCTCGACGGCCAAACTGTAGACTGATGGACGTATAAAAGCTGAATTGACAATATTATGAGTCACGATTATATACATCTACATCTAAAATTAGTAGCAATAAAGGCTTTTTTAGAATATCGTTGTCTATTAAAATTATTTTCATTAGCTATGAAATTTTGAAAAATATTGTACAGATGCCAGAACATCAAGCTACGCGAAACTGTCAAATTATCCCAATCAACCTTGAACCTTATGTTGTAGCGATAAAGTTGAAAATCTATTACAGAAATTTGACAGATTGTAGTAGCTTGATGTGCTGGCGTCTGCATACTATTTTAACATCTTATTCATTTATGAACGTTTGGCATTCACAGGAACAGATTTTTTGTTTAAATAATGCGAGAATATTGAGTACCTATACACATAGTACAAAAACGCGTAAAAACTAATTTGAATTGAATTCTATTTCGTCTTAATTCTAACCATGCATTAAAAAAAACTATAAAAATAAATCGAGATACAATATTTCGAGAAAGCTCATTCACTGCGCTTTGTATTTCTACAAAAATATAATTTAATAAATTATATATAATATAATGATAAGTATAATTTGGCTACTTAGAAAATATGTTTTCTAATATTTACTCTAATCACTTCCGTCCAATATTCAAAGTTCGTTTGGCCTCATTATAATTCGTTTTGAAGTTGCCCAAAGGTATCTTACAGATTACACTACCAAAATGATTTTCAGATCTAATAGGTGCAGTACGAGGTGCAGTACCATAGCACGAGTTTAAGGTTCCATTGAGGCACCAAAGCGATCAACTACCTACCAGATGTAATATTTAACCTTTTTACCGCTTGTGTCGCATTTATGCGACACATACATTTTCGTGCCCTACCGCTCATGTCGTATTTCTGCGACAGAGAACATGCATGATTTTTAGTTCTATTCAACGATTGCTCCTCCTTATTTATTGTAGGTACCTATTATTTATCAATTTGTAGCCGCGTGCGAGGCAATTACTATTTACCCAAGGCAATTGATATTTAGCCAAGCGGTTAAAAGTTAAGAATTACAAACCTTCCTGTAAAGACTTACAATTGATTTTCGTTTACTATCAGCTGGTACATTCGCTGATTTGTATTCTGATCTTATCCCAGAAAATATTGTGATGTTGTCGATGGAACCTCTTGCTCGTACTATGAGTACTATTTTATCTCTTAGCCTACGTTCGCAAGGACGTAAAAATATTGCTGCGGGATTGCGCACTGGATTTTGAACTCTCGGTGTTGAGCCGAGCGTTGAAAATGCAGCAGAGGGCATTCCAGCGCGTCAAAAAAACACACAATTGGATTTTAAACTCTCGGCGCTAGGCAGTAGGTTGAAAATCCAGTACGCGAAAAAATATTACCGCGGGAAAAAACGTACTTGTACAGACGCCAGCACATCAAGCTACTACAATCTGTCAAAGTTCTGTAATACATTTTGAACTTTATCGATATAGCATAAGGTTCAAAGTTGATTGGGAAAATTTGACAGTTTCGGGTAGCTTGCTGTGCTGACGTCTGTACAAACCTGGGCTTAATCATGTATAAAAAAATGTCTGACACAACCTTCCACCTTTCAACTACCCTCGTTTCCCAAAGCTCTTAATCCAAGAACGGTAGCAAACAATCATCTACAATGCTGATGTTCATGTGCCAGCTAAAGTGGTTGACTCCTGGAACCGTCACTATGTGCAGCCGACCACTCTCGTCCAGGGTGCGGAGGCCTATCCTGTCCTCCACGTAAATGTCCTGGCCTTTCATCTCGACGATCGTCTCGTTGGCATCGTAGTAGCCAAACTGACTGGAATGAGAAGATTTCTTGTTGTTTACACGTTGGATGTAAAAGGTGCTATTCTAAAAGGAACCCGATGGCAAAAAAAAAAAAATTGCAATCCATATGAATATAATATTTTTTTTTATGCCATGACCTTATCAAAATATTTATTTATTTTATAATTTATGTATACAGTAAAATACATAGGGATATGACATAATTATAATTTGATTATAAAGGTAGGTAGTGCTTATTTCATAAGAAATTTCTTCCAGCAGACATGCGAAAGGAGAAGTAAAAATTCAAATTCAAAATATTTGCAAAAAAAGAAATGTAGACAATAGTGTGCGAGAACAGGAAGAGAAAATATGAATGTGTGAAGTCTTAAACTAGAATATTAAATAAACCTACACATACATATAATGCAAAAAATATATTTACAAACAAACTTTTTTTTAGTCTAAATACACAAAGGCAGGGGTGGCTGTTGGTTGTGATTTTCAAATAGCTACTAAACTAGTTTTTCTAAATATTAGAAGCCCACACTAAAATTACCGTCGCTTTAAACGATTCCTTGTTTATTTTCACGATTTTTGCTACGATGGACTTATAGCCTCAAGCTTGATAAGGTTATAAACGAATTTATATCATGTTTTAGTTTACCACTTCATTATTTAAAAAAAATATACCTGCTCTAAAAAAAATTCGACGACATGTGACATCTACCAACCCGCACTGGGCCCGCGTGGTGGATTACGGCCCACTCCCTCTGACAGAGAGGAGGCTTGTGTCCCAGAAGGGGAACATTATAGGCTAATTATGTGTTATGTATACCTGCTCTGCCAAGGTGTGATGACATTATCATCTGGACCACCGATCAGTACAAGTCTCTTCAGCCTCAGCAAATTGTTCTTGAAGTCTGTAGATTTCGCTGACCTGAAAATTAGTATAAAGATATTGTTTAGGTATCTGATTGCAATGTAAGTGCTTCAGGTATATACAGGGTTATTGGTAAAACATTAACAACCTCTTAAGAGAGCATTGTACTCATCATTGTAGGTAACAGCTGATTAAAAAAATCAGCTGTTCCCTGCATTTTTAATGTTCGTATAACTCGTCAAAATGAAGGGAACAGCTGTTTTTTTCCGCGATTTCAGGTTTGGTCCCATAGTAAAATTTGTTCATAATGGTGAGTACAATGACCTCTTATAAGGTTGTTAATGTTTTACCAATAACCCAGTATACTGGAACTACAAGTCATCACACTAATATTATAAAGTTTTTGTGTGTCTGTATGTTTATATATTTGTTACTTCTTCACGCTCAAACGGCTGGACCAATTTTGATAAAATGTTGTATGGAGGTAGCTGACACCCTGGATTAACATATAGGCTACTTTTTATCCCGATGTTCCCACGGGATCGACACTTATACGGATGAATCCTAGATCCGCTACTGCCTGAATTTAGTTTAAACAACAAATTTTTCATAATTGTGCACATTCGCCAATCATCTTAAGCCAAAATAAGGTATTTAAATAAGTAACAAAAAAATTGCAAACTGAAAGCATAATTTATTTCACTGCCAATGTGTATATTTCAAATTTGAGTTTGAGTTTAACGCAAAAACGATCTTCAATAAAAAAAAGTACCTACAAAAAACATTGTACAGGTACTTAAGTATAATTAAACTGCATCATCATTATCTTTCATCAGCGAAAATAAACGAAAGACGTCAAAGGCACTCAAAGGTAAAGTTAATTATTGTTCTTAGGGTAAACATTAAGATTAATGAGAACAATAATTAACATTGTTCTTGTCATTAATGTTTTAAACATGTAGTTATTAAAAGAAAACATGTATAAATGTACATAAATGTGCATTTTCAGAGTAAGTACTTAGTTTTTTTTTATATTTATTTCTGCAGTAATATCTTATTTGTATTTTGTACATATGCAAAAAAAAAGTAAAAATAGTACCAACCATCGAAATATAAAAAACAGCTTTTTTATGTATATGGTGCAGCTAAACTACACTACTACTAATTTGTCTACTACTACTAATTTGTCTTATACAAAGGATAGGCAAATCTTTAAGTTTTTTAGGGTTCCGTATAAAAACGGAACCCTATTACTAAGACTTCGCTGTCTGTCCGTCTGTCCGTCTGTCCGTCTGTCTGTCACCAGGCTGTATCTCAAGAACCGCGATAGCTAGACAGTTGAAATTTTCACAAATTATGTATTTCTGTTGCCGCTATAACAACAAATACTAAAAACAAAATAAAATTAATATTTAAGGGGGGCTCCCATACAACAAACGCGATTTTTTTGCCCTTTTTTGCTCGATATAAAAAATGGCAACAGGTAGGCACTTGAAATATTCACGAAATACTCAGTTGTATTTTAACTTTAATAATAAATAATAATAATAAAATAAAATAAATATTTAAGGGGGGCTCCCATACAACAAACGCGATTTTTTTGCCCTTTTTTGCTCGATATCAAAAATGGCAACAGGTAGGCACTTGAAATATTCACGAAATACTCAGTTGTATTTTAACTTTAATAATAAATAATAATAATAAAATAAAATAAATATTTAAGGGGGGCTCCCATACAACAAACATGTTTTTTTCGGCGTTTTTGCCTTGTGGTACGGAACCCTTCGTGTGCGAGTCCGACTCGCACTTGGCCAGTTTTTTCTTTACATCAATTTATACATTGGCACCTTGTAGCTATTTCCTAACATTCATCTAATTAGCTATGATCTAATCGTGCTTTTGTATGTTGTGCTATGTCTTTTGTGTGCACCAAATAAACGATTTATCTAACTATCTATTAACCAATCAAAGTCATTCCATCCCAACAACACACAAATCCACCACATGATAGCTCCATTTTCTACAATCGGGCTCTATTCTACCAAACAATTCGACCATAAAATCCTAAATCCCGTGTTTCCTTGATTGGTTCATACAGTGTAATTCCGCGCAGACTCGCTCGTTGCCCGCCCGTAAGATAACCGCCGGTTGCATAAACTTCGTCTGTGTTGGTTTTAACAAAGATTTATACTACGATGTCGTCCGCCGTAGATTTCTCTATGTATATTTTAAAGTTGAATGTGCTTTACGCTGTTCCTTTGTGGATTATTTCAGATATTCGTATTAACGTGCTGTTTTTGTGGAGTGAAGAGATAATGGAAATGCCTTAAAGTTTTTTGTGTTTTTTGTGACAATGTAATTGTTGTCAGTCGGTCTATTCTGTAAAAATCTTACGGTGAAAACATAGAAGTGAACTTGAAGTGAGCTATAATTTCACCTGAGAGGCAACTCGTTTTTAGGGTTCCGTGCCTAAAGGGTAAAAACGGAACCCTATTACTAAGACTTCGCTGTCTGTCCGTCTGTCTGTCACCAGGCTGTATCTCAAGAACCGCGATAGCTAGACAGTTGAAATTTTCACAAGTTATGTATTTCTGTTGCCGCTATAACAACAAATACTAAAAACAAAATAAAATTCATATTCAAGGGGGGCTCCCAAACAACAAACGCGATTTTTTTGCCTTTTTTTGCTCAATATCAAAAATGGCAACAGGTAGGCACTTGAAATATTCACAAAATACTCAGTTGTATTTTAACTTTAATAATAAATAATAAAATTAAAATAAAATAAATATTTAAGGGGGGCTCCCATACAACAAACATGTTTTTTTCGGCGTTTTTGCCTTGTGGTACGGAACCCTTCGTGTGCGAGTCCGACTCGCACTTGGCCAGTTTTTTTAGTTAAAGACTGTTTTATTTAGATGTTCCATTTCAATTGGAGAATTTGTTCAACAATTTACATTATTTTGCCAATATAAAATATACTCTCTTCACATTGACATAAAGTTTATTTTAAAATAGCAAATTCGAGCAAAGTTTACAAAAAAAGCGTGGCCCCTATCGGATTCTTATAAGTTTAGCATACTAAAATTAAATAAAAATGTTACTATATTCTTGATTTAACGACAGCATAACATTCATAATAATAATTTATTCGCGAGAGATATTATGACGCGTCTGCATAATCTTGACCTCGTTTAGAAGTATGACCAGAATGACGCAAGCAGCTATTATTAGTTGCTACTCCGTATTAGAATATTTTTTGCTTCCTATTATGCCAAAACGTTTCATTAATATTATAATAAATGAAACAAGCATTATTTTTATTTCGATTTGCAGAATTTTGTTTCAGTAAGTAGTTGAATGCAGCAAATTTATAACACAAAAAATGTTAAAAAAAAAAAAAAAAATATTTAATAAAAAAAAAAGCACGCATAAATTAAACAAAATTTAAAAAAACACTTCGTCATTTTATTTAGAAACACAAAAAGATCAGGTTCCACCGAGATTTGAACTCGGATCGCAGGATTCAGAGTCCTGAGTGCTAACCGTTACACCATGGAACCGATGAATGTAGAGGCGAAATTCACGTTCCGTATCTGACATTTAATTGAAAATTAATTTATAACACTATTTTAGGTGACGATTACAGTTAAGCAAAGATTGTTTTGTGTAACGATTCGCAATACAGTTTAAAAAAATTAAAATATCTACGCTGCTCAATAATTATTTGCATAAATAACAAAACAAAATATTATATCACAAAAAGTTTTTTTTTTTGTAATAATTACAATATTTACGTCATAAAAAGGAAAAAAAAATGTTTTTCAAAAATATTTCATCATAATAAAAACTCATTCCCTTGGACTAATTCAAGCAATCGTATGAGGAAAATAATTAATTAGACAATAAATCATTAATAATACTGTCGTACTGTTGAACGATAAGTCGGTCACTATCATAATTATTAACTCACGGTCGTGACCTTTAACCCCGCGTTTACTTTCTATTACTACTCCACGTGTCTTGGAATAGTGCCGATACATAAACATACGCATAATTTGATATACATAGGTAGTCTGAAATTGATTCCGCATGGTTCACTGTACGCATAATGACTACGTTTAAAATGGTAATCATCAAAGGCAAAAACGATTACGAAAAATCTAATAATTTGAGTTAGAGAGAGCCCGCGAAATTCAAATTTTCATACTTACATTTTGTTTTTCATACGCGCTTGTAACGATAAATTTTATAGAAATCTTGAGTATTTCTGTAGTAAATGTTCTTCTAGTTTCTCGCGGGCTACCTTGAGAGTTCATTGGTCTTAATAAAACATACTTAAGAGGGCGCCGACCAAACGCCGACCGCGCAGTGGCGCCCTCAGCGTTTGTTTGGTTATTTTCTTTTATTTTAGAATGAAAATGCAGAAAGTAAGCACGGTAAGTTGTGCTCCACAAGATTATACGTTAATATTATTATAAACGGTAGTTTAACATTGGCCCCGATTCTGTTGTTCACAAACTAAACTAAATTTAAGTTCAGAGCATCTTTTTCTTTCTATTTCATTTATGAAAAGGACAGAAGATAATATTAGTTTAGTCCTGTCAAATTATGATACTCCATAGTCAACTTGAGACGAGATTAAAAAATTGGCTATTAAAAATACGTCAATTTACTTCAGGCGCTGACTAATTTGACAGGATTAAACTAATATTTATCTTCTGTGCTTTTCTTAGTGAAATAGAATGAAAAAGATGCCTGAACCTAAATTTAGTTTAGTTTGTCAACAGTAGTTTATTATAATCACTAAAGCGGAAAATAGTGGCCACTATTATACAACTTAACGTGCCTATTTTCTGCATTTTAAATAAAATAAAAGAAATAATCAAACAAACGATGAGGGCGCCACTAGGCGGTTGGCGTAGCCTTAAAGCGATAGGGAATCCAAGCTCATCTATCAAGGTAATTATAGAATTACAATGCTACTCACGTAATATGGTTATTAATATACGGCAGGTAGACACTGTAGGACTCGTAGAGGGTCTGATGGAACGGGTCGTTCCAGTAGTTACCGACAGAGGTGTGCTGGCCTACGCGCGAGTAGAACAGCTCATAGACCGTGTCCTTGACCAGGCCTGGGAATACTAGGTGGAGGAAGCCAGCTGAAAAAAGAAAAGAAAAATATGTTGAAGGTTTTGATTGTTAGCATATTGGTATTCATTTGTTTATAATAATAATACATTTATTTCAGACCACAAGTCCATAAAAGAACACTCATTACAATTTTATACACAAAAACATACATACATACATAAAAACACATAGCTACACAAAAAATACACTAAGAAACAACTTATTTTAAATGTTGGAATGACGCACGATGAGTGGTCATCCATTTCCACATCATTGGACTGTCTGTCCTGTCGGCTACTATAGCCACCAAGCTGTTGGAGCTGTCGCGCACTCGCCGCATCAGGGATGCTATCCGTGTCCGCATCAGTGCGTAAAAATCTGGCACGCCATTCTCCGCGAAGATCCAGTTTATAAGTAATTTTGTCTTCGTAGATATTTCAGCCGAAAGACGTCCACTGCTGGACATAGGCCTCCCCCAAAGGGGGGGGGGGGGGGGGGGGGTTGCCATAATCGCCACGCTTGGCAGGCGGGTTGGCGATCGCAGTATGGTATGGTGGTGGAATGCATAGAGAACGCTGCTGCCCATTCTCCGGTACGCCCCTTAGTCGCCTTTTACGACACCCATGGGAAGTATGGGGGTGGTGCTATTCTTTAAGTCCGGCACCACACAGACGACTTTGTTAAGTACTTAGTTTTATTTTTTATATAATTTGGATGTTTATATTTTACTGTATTTAGTTTAGTGTGTGATCTTCTTGTGTCGCAATAAATACTTTTACTTTCTTTCTTTTTGTCGTGTAAAAATATTTTAAGAAAAAAAAAAGTTCGCCCAAATATGGTCGGAGTTCTGTAAAATCGCTAACATAATGCTGTTCAGTAGTTTGAGTTTGAGCTGAGTTTATGCTTAGGATACTATAGGTATTGGTAATTTCCATCACAAACAGTTACATCATGTGAATGACATGTCAATCAATTGCGTTTAATCAATCAATAATTGTTTTAGTGCTCGACTCATAAAGTGATAAGAGTGTTGATGTTTTTCTTATTCCTTTGTCTTCATATTAAATATGACTTATTACGGCAATAAATAAACATAATATATTTACTTAAGGTAAAAGTGCGCGGTGCTGCACACCCCTATCCTATTTCAAGTTAAACAAATACCAACTTTATTTCAATGACAATTAAGCTGATTTTAGAATGACTAGTAGTATTGACAAAGTCATTAAAATGTTTGAAATTGTAGCGTAAACTAAACTTTATTGTGTAGAAATTAAAGTTATTTTTCCATTAATTCATATTTGTTTGCATTTTTGGCAAATAAATCTCGAATGCACGGTACCTCCATATTGTCCAGCTTGTGGTGAGCTCAGAGATATGAATGTGCTGACTGAGACGTTGGGGAATGTCTCCACGATGCCGCGCGCAATGAGACCTCCTTGGGAATACCCTGGAAAGTAAATTAAATCCATAATAAAATTCTAGTTAATTTGTATCAGTAATTCAGAAAATATGTCTTAGATGTGTACCTAAATTAAAAGGTGCTGTTTGAGTTCAACAATCCTCGATATCTGTTAGTGATATTATTATGATTTCGATAACGGCGACCCTTTGTAAATATGACTCGCCAGACCGAATTTTGTTTTAAATACCCGGTCACAACTATAATGCACTGCCACTAAACAGCAAGTTAAAGGAATAGGTATAAGAGGGTTTAGGGTCGGTACACATCTGACGGAAAATGCGTCGCGTATTATCGGTCGCGTAACGCCAGAACAGACAATTATATGATGAAACATTCAACCTTTCACACTCAACCGATGATGCGTTAGTGCGTCGAGCGAATAAATAGACGCAATCGCAGTTACGCCCGACGTATTTTCCGTCAAATGTGAACCGTCCCTTAGTGTCTAAACACACTATGCCGAAGTTACGCGACCGAAGTTCGGGCAATTTCGCCTGCAATGCTATTTGAATTACTGACGACACATTATGCCGAAATTACATTGCGTTAAATAGCATTGCGGACGTAATCTTGCCGAACTTCGGTCGCGTAACTTCGGCATAGTGTGTTTAGACACTTAGTTCTCTCTTTACGTACCAATTTGGCGTATTTCGGTTAGTGTACCGAGGCGCTTTTTTTCGAAATCTACATATTATACTAATATTATAAAGAGGTAAAGTTTGTGAGGTTGTAGGGGGTGTAATCTCTGGATCTACTGAACCGATTTTGAAAATTATTTTACCAATAGAAGGCCACATTATTTGTGAGTGTCATAGGCTATATATTATTATCACACTAATATTATAAAAGCGAAAGTTTGTGAGTGTGGGGGTGTGTGTGTTTATATGTTTGTTAATTCTTCACGCTCAAACGGCTGGACCAATTTTGATAAAACTTTGTATAGAGGTAGCTGACACCCTGGATTAACACATAGGCTAGTCTTTATCCCAATATTCCCACGAGATCGACATTTATGCGGGTGAAACCGCGATTCGCAGCTAGTTATTTATATAAGTGAATATCTTAGAAGATATCCGAGATTTAAAAAGCGGGGGCGGAGCGGCTAGCGGGGCGGTACGATGTTTGCTGGGTCAGCTACTTAGTTTTTTTTTTTTTGTAGTCCGTAGAGCGCCAATAACACATTTGTGAAGCGAGCCTCTCCCAACCTCTTGGATCAACAGTGCAAGTTTATTAGGTAGTGTTTTACAAATTTTACTCATCCCATTGAATAGGTAAACTAGATAACCATCAGCCGAGTACATAATTATACGTAGGTAGGTATTTATCTATGGGCCAAAGTAGGACTGTCATACTGAACTTCGAAGTTCAAAATACCGATGTACTGTATTCATAAAGTTTAAAATTACGAATTACGTGAGCTAGAAGGTACGCTATAACGAATTACTTGATTTAGAATGTTCATGATCGCGATGTACGGAACTTCGAAAGTTTGTTATGACGAATTACTTCATTGAGAATGTTAATCATCGCGATGTACGGAACTTCGAAAGTTTGCTATGACGAATTACTCAATTTCG
The DNA here is from genome assembly GCA_916614155.1 of Mesoligia furuncula. Classification (NCBI taxonomy): domain Eukaryota; kingdom Metazoa; phylum Arthropoda; class Insecta; order Lepidoptera; family Noctuidae; genus Mesoligia; species Mesoligia furuncula. The sequence continues at coordinate 24,295,364 of OU744802.1, read as the reverse complement.
AATGATCATTATCGAGAACCAAAATGTAGGCACTGCATTTATGCACAATAGCAATTTGTAATTTCGTAATTATTTATTTTTCGAATCCATTATTCAATTTTGTTATGCATATTATTAATACACAACAATTACTAACAAGAAAAATAGTGTCTAATTACGATATTGAAAAATGATCATTCGAAATTGAGTAATTCGTCATGGCAAGCTTCCGAAGTTCCGTACATCACGATGATGAACATTCTCAATGAAGTAATTCGTCATAACAAACTTTCGAAGTTCCGTACATCGCGATCATGAACATTCTAAATCAAGTAATTCGTTATAGCGTACCTTCTAACTCACGTAATTCGTAAATTTAAACTTTATGAATACAGTACATCGGTATTTTGAACTTCGAAGTTCAGTATGACAGTCCCAAAGTAGCCTGAAAATAAAGGTTTTATTATTATATTATTCCCTTTATTTCATTGTATGTACATATAAATTATATTTTTAAATATTAGATTATAAAAACATTTAAAAATATAAAAAATAGTAGCCCATAAAAAATAGTAGCGGTATCGGGAATCAGGGCTCCAGAGAGAGGAACCTCCTGACAACGCGAGCCGTGTCCAGAAGTACTGCTTTCTAAATCAAACCCTTGATCCAGCTGCCCAACGAGAGCCTCTTCAGGTGTTGGTCGAGGCTCTTGGCTATTAGTCCATTGGCTGTTACGACTATCGGCACAATGATTGCTGAGTCAACATCCCACATGTCGACAACTTCGTGAGCCAAGTCAAGATACTTGACTTGTTTATCTTTCTCGGCTTTCACGAGGTTCTCATCATGTGGGACGGTTATGTCAACAATCATTGCGCGTCGCTCTAATCGATCCATCACCACTACATCAGGTTTATTGGCAACAATAGTCCTATCAGTGATGATGGATCGATCCCAGTACAATGTGATATTTCCATTTTCATTATTATTATAATTAGAAATATAAGGGCCAATATTAAGTCCCTTAACTAGAGTCCAAATGTTCAGAAAATGAAGCTTCTTTCAGTAGTCCAGGCCTCAAATTATTTCCTGGGTAAATACCGCCAGTTTCATGCTTACCAATAAGATTGATTCCTTCAGGATGCTTAGCAGATATGTTAGCTATATCCATGCCAATCTCCAACACCTGGTGCCACATGGACTCCAAACTGGACCAGCTCTCAAATCTGTTCACATTGTAGATTATGGTGCCAGGATGTTGCTGAAAATGGGATAATAGCAAATATTGATAAGTTTGATGTTTGTGTTTCATTAAACTTTGAAATACTATCACACTAATATTATAAAGGCGAATGTTTGTGTGTGTGTGTTTGTTACTTCTTCACGCTCAAATGCCTGTGTTTGTTATTTTTTTTTTTACGACGAAAAATTTCTACCCTAGGGGATGTAGAATTATGTGCTGATTTCATGGTTACAGATTGCGCACTGGTTATTTTTTTTCTGTATCACATTAATATTATAAAGGCGAAAGTTTGTGAGTGTGTGTGTGTGTTTATGTTTGTTAAACGGGAATGGGTATAACTGGGAATCTTTATAATTGTGAGCGTTTTGTCCAGATTTTTGCACAGTAAAGGAGGAGTGTTAAGGAAAAGTGACAGAAGTTCCATCACACTAATATTATAAAGGCGAATGTTTGTGTGTGTGTGTTTGTTACTTCTTCACGCTCAAACGGCTGGACCAATTTCGATAAAATTTTGTATGGAGGTAGCTGACACCCTGGATTAACATATAGGCTACTTTTTATCCCGATATTCCCACGGTAACACCATTAATTCACACGTTTATGACCCAATAAAGGTGTGAATTAATGGTGTTACTAAGATGTCATGAGATGCTGTTAGAAAGCCCATAAAAATATTTCAATATTATGTAGAACTTCACAAGGAATGTAGAAGCAAAAAATGTCATGTAGGGTCTTAGCATTATTTATTTATTTAACACTTCAAGCACATAAATGTACAGAGGCGGACTTAATGCCATAGGCATTTTCTACCAGTCAACCTTTGGGTGATGCAGAGACAAACTGAGCGATGGCCGTTTTGCGTGGATGTGACACATATTTTCCCGCAACTTGGTCTTTTTAGGGTTCCGTACCTCAAAGGGTAAAAACGGGACCCCATTACTAAGACTCCACTGTCCGTCTCTCCGTCTGTCACCAGGCCGTATCTCATGAAACGTGATATTTCTGTTGCCGCTATAACAACAAATACTAAAAATCGAATAAAATAAATATTTAAGGGGGGCTAACATATAACAAACGTGTTTTTTTTGGCGTTTTTGTCTTGTGGTACGGAACCCTTCGTGTGTGAGTCCGACTCCCACTTGGCTAGTTTTTTGTGTTTGTGTTCTTTCTCTGTGTCATTTTTACCGAACACAGAGGTATTTTCTTTCAATTGTTCAAACAGTCATGGAAAAAACTGTACACATTATTTTATAAGTAGGTAATAGGTAATACGGGTTGGTCTCCGCAACTCCACGTCAATGCGCGTATTTTGCGTAGGTAAACCATTTTATTTTATATGTATTGAAATTTATAATAACTGCTTTGATATGAAATATATAGTTAATACTGTTAATTAACAAGGGACTATTAACTAATCAACTTTGTATTCATTATCTTTAAAACTTATTACAATAACAATATTATAAACATGTGATCTGATAAAATATGACATAAATAATACAATTCTATTATACAAGTTGGAGACAACAATAAATTAAGTGTGAATGTTCCCAGCATCAGCATAAGAAAATTTCATCAAATTATATCCAATAGTTTAGCCACTAGAGCTCGTCAAAGATTAGCAAAACCCATAGTCAGCCTGCAGCCTGTCACTACTATTTTGTTTGTTTGAAAAATCACTTTTTAGGGTTCCGTACCCAAAGGGTAAAAACGGGACCTCAAACTCAAAGCATTTATTTCAATTAAACCTTGTACAGGCACTTTTGAATTATCAAAATTAAATAGTCTATCAGTTAGTCAGAAAGTTGAAGCTAGTTGCCCATTCCAAAACGTAGATCTCTATGGAGAAGAACGGGCAAGAAACTCCATGGACACTCTTTTAAATCAAGTTATTACAAAATCCTGGGTACATTATTCTTGTTGCTTCTATATGTGAGAACAATGTAAAAAAAAAGACAAATGAAGAAACAATTTAAAATATAAGATTAAAAATAAGCCTTGGCAGTTAAGAGATGACCAGTCTCAACCGACGGCACCCGTTCACGAACATGACGCGTGGATTAGCACCATCCAGCTTAACCATTTTGTAGGGAACCGAAACTAAGACTCCACTGTCTGTCTGTCTGTCTACCACCAGGCTGTATATAATGAACCGTGATAGCTAGATAGTTGAAATTTTCACAGATGATGTATTTTTGTTGCCACTAAAACAACAATTTAAGTAATAAAGTTAAAATTTAAAGTTATAAAATAAACGTTTTTTCCGGCGTTTTATGCCGTGTGGTACGGAACCCTTCGAGTGCGAGTCCGACTCGCACTTGGCCGGTTTTTTAAATTTCAATGCTACAATGTATTTGATAGTTCCAAAATACTTTTGTGCATTAGTATTGCCAGTGTTTTCATTTATTGTCGTATTGTTCTCTCCACACTGATATTAAATAAAAGGATCCTTTTATAGCATGCAGGAAAAACAACAATCCATTGTTAAATACTTGTTTCTGTATTCATTGTCCACCAAGAAATTATGATGACCCAAGCTAAATAAAGTACCTATTCATTATCTTATAAACTTTACTATCCACTTGGTTAGACTGGTTGAAGCTGTATTTAATAACAATTGATGGTGTGCAAGACTTTCTAGATAACATATTATAATAATATGGTCGATATCTGCAGGATGAAATTGTGCGGCAAATTAAAATATCTAATTCAGCATGCTATAAGGTAAATTTAGAGCATCGTTCGTTCGTCGTTTCAGCCGATAGACGTCCACTGCTGGACACAGGCCTCCCCCAATTTTGGGAGGGTTTGCCATAATCGCCACGCTTGGCAGGCGGGTTGGCGATCGCAGTATGGTATGGTGGTGGAATACATAGAGAACGCTGCTGCCCATTCTCCGGTACGATCCTTAGTCGCCTTGTACGACACCCACGGGAAGTAAGAGGTGGTGGTATTCTTTAAGTCCGGCACCACACAGACTTTATAGAGAATTTAGAGCATGTTTTTAAGGAAATACATGCGCATAGGCAAACGATTTGCTACGTCATCCCACGCTCTTTTTTTTCGAAGGAACAATCATAATTAGGTAAATACCTAACGCTAGTTCAACACTTTGCCAACTTGCTTCTTGGTTTGAGCTCAGCGATAAATGGATTGCTTTTCAATTATATACTAAATTTGAAAAATTAAAAATTACTGAAACAATGATAATTTGTGTCTGCTTGAAGGCAATAACTTAGGTTGCACTATCTAAGACGATTATTACATGATTTTTTTTTTAAGAATTTAGATTTGGGAAATGGCGATTTATTATGATTATGATTGTTAAAGGTTACTGCACCTCCTATTTCGTTTTGTAGAAAAATTTTAATTTCATCCTGTATAAGTACTGATATAATAAAGCTGAAGAGTTGTTTTTTGTTTCTTTGAACACAGCAATATCTGAAACTACCATTTATTTGAAAAAAAAAATATGTTTGCATTTCATAGCCCAATTATTGAGAGTTTATAGGATATCAAACGTCATGTCATAATTATTATTAATTTTTTTTTACATACTTTTTGACATAATTTCTTTATTATTTGACATTATATACTTTATGACATAATTTCTTTATTAATTGACATTATATACAGACACTTGAAAATTTTCACCTCTTTATTAGTGGTTTTAATGAGAATCATAACACTTGGTTTTAGTAGGTTTTTATTATTATTTTCCTTTTTTTTATTATCTATCCTTCTGATAGATTCTTATTTTGTAAATGTGAGGACTTTGTAGGCCTTATAGACTTTAGATCTGTAGACCATTTTCTATTTTATCAAGTACTTGGTACTTGTTGACAGGCCTGCGCTGTCCTCCCATACCTACTGTAATCTGGAAACATTGTAAAAGCCAATTATTCTTAAAAAAGAGTAACCATGGAGTTTCTTGCCGGTTCTTCTCCATAGGAAACGACCAATTGGAACCGTGCACCTAGCTTCTGACGTTTCATAAGTGCCCATGTCGGTTTATGTGAAATAAAACATTTTGATTTTGATGATTTTGATTTCATGCTAAGAACCTAAGCAGCGGAGCAAAAAGAAAAAAGTGAGAAATAATACAAGCAAAAATTAAGTATGTTACTTATAAATAACCCAATTTATTCGAAATTAAACAGTGGGTGAAACCATAGGGCACGGCTAGTGTATTATAGCATGCATGCATGTTGATATGGCCATCCAAATAGACATCTAAAAGAGTAGCGAATTACCTAATGAGGGCAAAACGATTTTAATAGGGTTTTTAATTGAAAATTATGTTTAAAATTTATTATCACAGGGCGGTACTAGCAAGCAAAGTTGTTAAATTGTGGGTCTTCCCCCTAAAAATTGCGATGTATATATATATGTATAACAGCCATAGGCGTTAGACAAATCGGCGCTGGGTGAATGAACTTGACCTTGCCTTTGCTAGAATAACTGAATAAGGAGAAAAAACTTAAAGAAAAAGTTCTCGCAAAATCGCAATGCAAAAAGAACTTACCTCTTCAATCCGTAATTTTATCATTTCCATACTAGCACTCCCAGTCATAACCCCGTGGATTAATACCACAGGCTTATAGGTTAAAATAGGAGCAATAAACAATAGGGCAGCACAAAATACAATTTTCAATGCCATGTTTATAAAACACGAGAACAAAGAACTTTCCTCTTAAAATAATCAACGATTACTGAGTACACAGTTTAACACGCATTTAATATTACACTACTTATACGTCATAATTTACACATTATCAATTAATAATTAATGTCATTGATAAAACTCAATCACAATAATCACGTAAATTTTACGCAAAATCCTTGAGATTTGTAAACACTAAACAAAATCATCTGGTGAAACTGTGGTGTAAAAGTCAAACACAGAATGACAGAAAGAACAGCCAGTGTCATAGCCACAGAACACTATACTCCTAGCGGAGGTCATAGCCAGTGTTGCTAGCTTGAGCTCCTTAAACCAAAATAGAAATACCAAATCTTAGAGTAAGAAAGTTATAGAGCATCGGGTAGCGTGGCCACACATGAGACAAAAAACTAATTTAACTAACATAGGCTACATAAGTAGCTGCCTTGAAAAAACTGGCACGCAGTGAGAGACGGAAATAGTATAGCTTTATCCTTTTCTGTTACTTATAATAACTCAATACTTTATCCCTTTCTTGTGGAAATGAAATGGAGCTACCCGCCGTCTATACTTTTCTTTGTCTAAGTACCAAATAGTCGGCCTAATTTGTTAACCTGCCAAGTCCATTTTTAAGCACTTTTTAGACCAGACAAAAGGTTCAGAACCTACGGTACGGTAGTCTTGAACCTACCTTTTGTCTGATGTAAAAAGTAAATTTTGCTTAAAAATGGACTTGGCAGGTTAACAAATTAAGCCGACAAAATGGGGAACTGAGAGCTCGTCATAGGTGGCAGCATAGCTCAATGTACAAACTGCCATTGCTTTGTTTATGTTTACTTTTGCGTCGATCACAAATTATACAAAAACTAGATAAATATGTACAAGATTTGGACTGTAGCACTATAAAAAGAAGCTAAATTTTAAATGGTAAAAATACCATCAAAACCAATCAACTACACTTCTGGACACATCTATTGGTCCACCTTAGAGTTTAGGTTTCGATGGCCCCTACCGAAATATGATTGCTAGATTGAACAAAAACTGTTGATGCAGTTTTAAACCTGATACATTTTACCATCTTTTTCGATCGTATTGTTTTAAATTTGAATTCAGAATACCATACGACATGGATCTACGCCTAACAAGTCGGATATGCGCCTTGTTAAAGGCAATTGATTTTTTAATAAAAAACATGTTTTATCAAATAAAGGTTTAATTTAATAACGCGTGTTGCCTCCATGGGCATCTACCACAGCTCTCATACGATTAGGCATAGAGTTTATCAACCGCTCTATGAAATTTTGAGGGATCATCTCCCATTCCTCTTCTATGGCAGTTTTCAACTCCTGCATCGTCTGGGCAACTGGCTGACGAGCCCTAACACGTCTTTTTAGCTCGTCCCACATGTGCTCAATGGGGTTCATGTCTGGGCTTCTGGCTGGCCAGTCCATAACTGTGCTGTTCACATCCCGAAGATATTCCCTGACGATGCCGGCCGCATGGGCTCTTGCATTATCATGCATAAAAAGGAAATTTGGGCCCACATAGTCCGCGTATGGTATGACGTAAGGTTCTAAGCACTCACGAATGTACCTTTCAGCATTTAATGTTGGCAGCCGTGGTCCTGTAACAGCCTCAAGTTGAGTTTTGCCGCTCGCGGATATACCGCCCCAGACAGTCCATGAGCCACCGCCATAAGCAACCCTCTCTTCAAAGCAGCATTGTGCGAAACGCTCACCCTTACGTCGGTAGACCTTCTTCCTTCCATCATTGCCATGTAACACAATTTTAGACTCATCAGAAAAGAGTACACGGCTCCAATCTTGCTGTGTCCAATTTAAATGACTGCGTGCGAAATGAAGGTGCGCTGTTCGGTGGGCTCGCGTTAGTTTGGGCCCATTAGCTGGCTTGTGTGGTACCATATCGCGTTCTTTTAACCTTCTCCGAACAGTTCGAGCGCTCACAGATACTCCGTGGAAGTCGCGAAGTTGGTTTTGTATCTCAATGGAGGTAAGGTGACGATTTCTCAAGCTGGTCGTCACGATGAATCGATCCTGCCTTTCAGTTGTGACCCGAGATCGTGGCCTTCCTTGGCGACGAACAAAGCCGCCAGTCTCTAGGTACCTCCGATAAACATTTCGGACCGCAGATCGACTTAAATTAAGTTGAGCACTCACGTTTCTTTGGCTGTGTTCGGCCTGAATAAGTGCCACAGCTTGGGCGGCGACTTCAGGTGAAGTATCCATAGATTATTGATAGAACCTCACCTTAATGTTAAGAATAAGTAATGTTTGTTGCAAAACCAAAGATATCAATCACTTTTTCAAGAATTAAATCCAAGTAAACCAATAAAACCAAGTTTTCTTAGTATTCGATTGTTTGATATCAACAAACAGCCTCCAAATTGTCTTTTGTTTCTTTAAATTCTGTGTTCGAAATTCAAAAAAAGACTATTGAATGAAATTGTGAATGTGCCAGGTTCAAAACTGCATAAAAACTTTTTGCTCGACCTAATATAAAATTTTAGCTAGGACCAAACGAAACTGAAAATACAAGGTGGGCCAATAGATGTGTCCAGAAGTGTATTTTATAATCTATAAGTTAACTTGAAGTTCATGTTTTGGTGAAGACTGGAGGCGTCCGCACGAGAGAAATAACCTGACTGGAGCTGAAAACCAGCTCAGGGATGATCTTCCTGATTGAAAAACTTCAGAGATATTAATTCTAGCCCTGATATTATTATGATAATACACACTCCAATTTTTTTACACACTTGTCTTATATTGTCTTTGGCAAATACATGCATCTCTGTATTTTTACAGTCAACAGTTGCGCAATGGGAAATATTAATTAATTACGTAGGTATAAAAGAAGTCGCTTGTTAACAAAAAATGTACAGATAGTGATAGCTAGCTGTCAAAGTGGTTGGATTGCAGCAACATCTGAAATGAGCAAGTGGCAGTTGTAATACCTACAAGACTTTTTTTATTTTACAGTTACGAATGGGGATAATCAGAAAACTTTAACATTTTCCTCCTAACTTCCCTCAACTTTAACATAATTATGCGTAACCATTAGAAAACTATGCTATTGAAGTGAAACTTCTTAGCGTCGATTTTATAATTGGACGAGAAGAGTGAAAATTAAATTTCAAGGACTCGTCACGTTTAGGGTTAGGCACATTTTGATACATGAGAGGGAAGGAAGATATAACTCTCTCTGTATCTTCACAAAATCTCTCCTATTGTTTATTTTTAAAGAAGTTTCACTTTTATTACGTATACGGTGCTACACGCCAAATCGATTACAGGCAGACATGTCAAATGCTGTCGATTAAGTTACTAAAAATTGCAACGTCAGCTACGTTTCAATTTTGACTAAAATGGAGTTGCCGATGAAAGCGCACGAATGTGGACAATTATGAGGCTTGACGAGACATGGTTAGTAGAAACATAGGGTAGAAAATCTGGCGGTCTGTCTGGTAATACTTATAATTACGTTTCTCAGTTTTGTTTCTGCAGGAGGTATTCACATTTCGTTTTGAACGCAAATAGAATGTATGTTTATTGAACATTAAATATTATTTAAAGGTCATTTCTTTAAGTATAATAAATTGCGAAAACAAATAAAAAATAAATACTGCGAAGCGAAGACACATTAATTGAAACTAAACGTAATCGCAAACTGTCAATGTCATTCAAGTTTGACATTCCATCCTTAATCCATATTAGTTGACATTTGATGGTTTGTTTGACACTTTGACAGGCAAGTTGTAAACTGTTGTAAACATTGAGTTCTTGGTTTTCCACGTGCTTAGGGGATTTAATTTTAGTTTTGTGTAAATAGACAATTATAAGATATAAGTGAAACATTATTACTAGATATTATCTCTGCATAAATGGTAAATTGGTACGTATTTATTTTCAACATTATAACATAACCTTTATTTTGTCACGGCATGGTACTTACCTTTATTTTTGTAGCCGTTTGCAGATAAAAACAAAGAAGACCAACCATGGCTGCTACATCTTTAGCAGAGCAGCTCAAAAAGCTAACAGTACCCCAATCAACAGTTTATAAAGATGACAGCAAAACGGTTTCATTGCTCTTCGATCCGAAAGAAGCCGCGAACAAGGATCGGGACACGTTCTATGAAATTGGTATCAGTGGGTTGAAAGAACTAATCGCTCTGTATGAAGGATTCCGCCTTTTTGAAGATTCACTGTTCAGCTTATCCTCAAAAGATTTTGAAAGAGCAGTGCAGTCCAAGGAGATTAATCAAAACCTTGATCAGACCATAGAGAAGTTTCTTCTTCAGTTATCACCTTATCTTCTTTTACAATCATCGCACAAAGCCCTCGAGTGGTTGATCAACAGGTACCATATTCATGAGTACAATCAAGATGCGGTCATGGCTCTCATTCTGCCATATCACGGTACAAAAATATTTGTCCGTTTTGTTCAGCTGATGGACATAAAAGCAAACAATAATAGATGGAACTGGCTTATGCCTATTCACAAACATGGCATTGCGTTAGCCAATCAGGTTTTGTTCAACCAATGTGTGTCAAATTCAGGCACTTTGCAGTTCATTGCGAAGACAACGTTGAAATATGTGAAAGAGTTTGGTGAAAGAGCGACACAGCTCAATACCGTGTTTGCGTTCTTCTGCCAAACAGCAATTGGTGTTATTGACACTAGCAAGAAAGTTACTGAAGGGATTGTCAATACTTTGTTGCCAACCGTGATTAAAGCTATTGAGTCACCAATCCCGGACTTCAGAGCAGCTGCGTACATTGTACTTGGGTATCTGTTTACAAAGACAACTCTAAAAGAAGATACTTTGAATGAAATAGTTCTTAAATTATTGGCTACAGGATTTGATATTTCATTTGATGTTGCAATTCTTATTACTATGATGTACGAGAATCAAAATCATGTGACAAGAATGTCTGAAGACATACTGAATAATATGTCTGTGGACATCATGAATGCATTATGCGGTCATATTAAAAAGTTAGCTGAAAGGGGTCACAACATCAGGGCCTTTTTGATAGCATTCTTGTCTAGCGTCCTGCCTTTGATACAGGGTGAAGATTTTTGGAGATCCTGTAAGCTGCCAGAAATATTAATTGGTGAAGTCAACTTGAAGCAGCAGAAGCCTGAATTGATTATCAAGTATGTTTTTTAAAATGTTTAACAGCTCATTTAAAGTGACTAATTTGATTTAATTAGCTGTAATTGCCTGAAGATTGCAGAAAGTTATTTGATAAACTAACAGCACTTAAACTCTTAGATTCCTTTAATTTGTTTCTGACTGAAGGTTCAAATAATTTATTGCCACTAAAATTCAAATAAAAAAAAAATCTATTATTGTTACACTTACTATACACTCACACTCCACACTCACTTAGTATGCAGTCACTGTATTAGTACATTTACTATACCTGCACATAACTTGTAAGCCATTTTATTATTTTGTAGCCGGTTTTATTCAATAGTTTTGCTAAGATAAAATTTCTCTGTATTTCAGATGTGTTCTGGACTCCTTTCAGCCTGAGAGCTCAAACACAATGGACGAAGGTGACGATGGTAATGAAAGTGATATAGAAATAATTGATGAAGATGATGCCTCCAGCAAAACCCTCAATTGGTTCGCACTATTCTTAAGGAACCTAGAGCGTCAGTACCCCGACGCATTTGATAAAGTCATCAAAGAAGAAATGAGTTCCAACAGCAAGAATTCATCCAAAAGAAGGAGTCATCTATCGAAATTGTTAGGTTTTAAACCTGCAATCGCACATAAGGTCGGTGGCACATATCTTTTTGAAAACCTTAACCATGTCAACGCAAAATTGCGTGTAGAAGCTATCAAGTATATTGCTAAAGAATATGAAGCATTAAAATCTGAGAATGCTGATTTTGTGAAAGAGTCTATGGTAAACAGACTCAATGATGACACCCCTGAAGTGGTTAATGCAGCTTTGGACATCCGTGCTGAATATTTAAAAGATATTCTAAACGAAACCGATGCCACCAACACTTTTGTTGCTATTATCGGAAAGGGTTCTAAGAAATGGAGAAACATTGTCAAAAAAGCTATAACAAAGTTTTGTTCTATCAAAATCCTGCCTGTTAACCAAGAAACAGTTTTAGCTTTAGTCCCATACCTTTTTCCGAAGGATGAAGAGTCAGCTAAACTAACATGGCAGATACTTACTTCGGATTGGGGAAAGAAATTCGGACTTGCGAACAAAACAAAAGAACTAAAGGGATCAATAAAAGACCCTGCAAAACTATGCGAAGTTATTTTCAAAGCTCTGTTTGTTGATAGAACAATAGAATTTGAAGATATACTTGATGAACATCTATTAAACAAAAACAATACTTTGGATGTCTGTTTCTATATGCTGTTGAAAATCAGTTCATTGAAAAATGCTACTGTTGAGGAAGTCTCCGCCATTTTGAATTTACTCCTTGAATCGGTTGAGAATAGATCCATAGTTCACAGTTCCGAAGGCCAAGTATTTTCGAGCCTAATAATGCCCGAGTTCATAAAGCTCTGTCGCCAGAACAACATGTTATTCCAAATCATTGAGTACATTTTCTCCAGAGTTATTGAAGACATGAACATTAGCAATTTACCTAAACCTTGGTGTGACGTGTGCAAAACTCCTGAAACGATCCTTATTAGAAGATTGTATGAGATTTGTGTGATTGGATGTGCAATCCCAAGCTATGGAGAAAATTATGTTGCTCTGCTCCAAAAACTTCTGGACAAGTTTTTAAAAAATGCTAGAGAGAAATTCGAGTTTATTGCTAACTTTGCTTGTGGACATATCCTGTATGCTACTGATCCTAAAGACGTCATTGGACCTGAACTACAACTGAGAAGCCTCAAATTGCTGTCCAATTTCATAGCAGCGCAAGAAACCGAAAAATGGTTGTTTGACTCTGATGTTGTTGTATTGACTGTTCTATTTTGCCTCAACAATCCCATCACAGCTATACGCGAATGCGCCGTTGATATTGTCAACAAATTACTAAGAGAAGAACCGGATAAGAAACTTGTTTACGTCCAATTGCTTGAAGAATTGATGGCACATAAGCAAGAATTATTGCTAGATCAAAATCAAGTAAAACAGGTGTTGAATACTATATTAATGCAGAAAGACCAGAACAAATTGTTCAGACGTAACTGTCTATTGAAACTTGTTAATATACTGAGCTCTGATGCACCATCTCACATAAAGTCAAGTTTCTTGAAGATTCTATGCGAAGTAAACAACGCTATCGCATTCCCGCATTTTGTACAATCTCTGAAAACTTTAGAAGAGTCTTTGCAACAAAATCAGTTGAATACAAGATTCATATTTGATATCTACGAATCCAATATGTTCAAAACTGTATACAGTCACATAAATGAATCAACGATTTCGACATTCTCGAAGGAACAAGTTTGGAATTGTATCGCAGTAGGTATGAAAGAGTACAGAGAGTGTATTTTACAGGAGGACCAATCATTCGTTAGTCCAGCAGTTTTGATAATGAAGCAGATTGACGAGAATGTTTTTAACAAAGTTCCGGAAGAGAAATCGAAGGATCTTGTGTATTTGATAGCCTGTGCTGGTGCCGTGAGCAACAACCCGACTATATCGAGTGTCGCTTCTAGAATAATGAAGAAGATTCACCTCAAATTCAGTCACTTCAAGCCTATTTTAGAGAATATGTTACATGCAGTAGATCCTGCTGAGAGCGTGTCCAAGAAAAAGAAGTCCACAGTCTCCATGTTGTCTTACCAAGTGACAGAAACAGACGAATGGAGATTGGGAGTTGCTTTCCTTGAATTCGTTCAGAGCAAGAAGAAAATGAAGTTGGACAATACTTTTGTCTCACTCTTGTTCCAAATTCTAAACAAATGCTTGAGATTCGAAGAGCAGTCTTACGTCGAGTACACGAAACAGCTGATACTGTCATCTCTCTGGTACTATTGCAAGAAATTCGTCGATGAAAAAGACAAGGACCAAATGAAGTCACTCAAATCCGTTTTTGACGTGGAATTGGCTGTGCAATGTATCAGGGGTACTCAAAACCCACAAACACACCACCATGCTCTGATCCTCTTGTCTCATGCTGCGTTCATGTTACCAGAACAGGTCCTGCATCATACAATGGAAATCTTCACATTCATGGGTACCTCAGTCCTGAGACATGATGATGCATACAGTTTCCAAATAATAATCAAGATTATAGAGACCTTGATACCAATTTTGGTGAAACTGGACAAGAACATTGAGGATTATACTGAAAAGGAACTTCAACAGTTACAGAATCGCGTGGTTCCAGTTTTGCGTATCTTTGCTGACTGTGTATTACATGTTCCAGAACACAGAAGGCTTCCGTTATTCAAAAAGCTGATCGAAACTCTTGGACCAAGTCAGTTCCTTTGGGTATTCCTAGCATTGCTCCTAGAAACTCATGTCGCACACTTTGGCGAAGACAAAAAAATAGCCAAGCCTCATTCTAAGACTTTAGCAGACAAAGAAGCACCTATCAATAGAATTGATTTTGGACAAAGCATTGTTTTAGAATTCCCACCAGAAGTCGCTCTAGAAAACTTCATAAAACTGATTGTCTACATCAAATCCCTACCCTTACAAAAGGATGAGAATACAATGGATGCCGACGTAGACCCCAGTGATATATTCAGCGTAGTTGGACACACTCCATTACAGCTACGGCACTACAAATACATGATCATCACCTTTATGAACACCTGTTTAGCATCATCCAGGTTTATCCAGCATAGCAGCCAGGCTACTGATGATAAAGCGATGGAAACTAATTACAAGGCCTTCATAATTAATATTCTGACTTTCATTCAAACAATATCTAAAGTATCTGATGACAAGACTGCTAAATATTGGCGTGTGATGCTGCATCATAGTTACGACTTACTTGACCATACAAATAATTTGCTTTCGGCGCCTATGTTCTTGTCTGTGGTCAGAGGTCTTTTGAAACATACTCTGCAGACTGTCAGAAGGAAGGCTATGGAATTACTCAACTTCAAAATCCAGTTCAGTCCAGAATTGTTTGAAGGTGTCGATAAGGACCTACTCTTCTCTTTATTGCCTCCTCTATTGGATATTGTTAAAACAATTGTAGTCAGAGATGAAAAATTAAGCGAGATTGCTTCTCAGGAACTGGAGTTGAACCAACAGACTGCTCTTCTGTCATTGAAGTTGTTAACAAAAATGCTCGCATCAAAGAATCCTGAGCCTTTCAAGAATGTTCTGGAAACTGTCACTGATTATACTTGCAATCCAAACATTCCTGGTAATGTGATGGCCTCAGTTGTTTTATGTCTGGCAGAGTTATGCAGTAACTTAAAGGCCCACGCTTTAGCCAGCCTTCGAAAATTCATGCCAGCTTTAATCAAGGTGCTCAAAAAGCAGCGTAAGGCAGAAACGCAAGAATTGGTCTTGCTCAGTACAGTGACGGCAATAGCGAAAATTGTTGAAAGCCTTCCTCTCTTCCTAAGTCCATATTTGCAGAAAATTCTTTACGAGTACTCCATTTTATTAGCCAAATGGCAGAGCCAAGACCAGGAGTGCAGCAAAGTGTCGACAATAGTCTCAAAGCTTTTGACTATCAAGAAGAAAATTGCCGGGTCTATACCTCCTAGGGTGTTGATCCCTGTTGTAAACCAGACTCATCAAATGCTTTTGGAGAAGGAAGACTTTGATGCCGTTGGTCCTGTGATGTCGGTCTTGGCTGACAGTTTCGCAAATGTCACCACAGCTGATTTTACTGCGTTACAACAGGACCTAACATCGTTCTTCTTAAATGCTCTGCAACTACGAAGTGATGCCGTCGAAAAAGATGTGGATGCTGACGTCATAGATAGGGCTGAAGATGAAGTGGTCAATGCACTGGTATGTCTGGTGTTGAAACTGTCTGAGACCAGTTTCAGGCCGTTCTATTTCAAGATCTATGACTGGGCGATAAGAACTAATGTTGAAGGACATAAAGACCGGACCATTACCTTCTACAGGTATGATAAATATTTATATATTTGGTTTAGGACCGATTTTTCCACTGTCTTCCTTATACCAAATTTGAGTATCTTTTATCCCTGAAATACATTTGACGTCTTGACAGTTTTTGTATGGCAAAACTGTTGAAACTTCAATGTTATTCCTCAGATAAAAGATATCATCATCATCTGCCTAGCCTTTTCACAACTATGTTGGGGTCGGCTTCCAGTCTAACCAGAAGCAGCTGAGTACCAGTATTTTACAAGGAGCGACTGCCTATCTGACCTCCACAACCCAGTTACTGGGTAAAACGATATCCCTTGGTAAGACTGGTTGTCGAGACTTTCGGGCGTTTGACTACCCGTAACAATTGTCACATATACACGAACGACAGCCGGGACCAACGGCTAAATGTGCTTTCCAAGGCCCGGAGGGGTCTCGGTATGTAAAGATGGTCACCCATTCACAGACCAACAGCGGCAAGCGTAGCTTAACCTGATCGATCGACCTGTGCGGCTGTTATTATTTAGCCACATATCAGACGATGGTAAATCTATGAGAAAGGGCAGCCCTTAGTATTAAAATTTTAGTTGACCTTAGATTCAATAATACTTCTGTAAATCATTAGCTAAAATGACTTTAGTAAAAATATTTTACCTTTTTCAGACTAAGCAGTGCTATCGCTGAAAAGTTAAAAGGCTTATTCGTTCTCTTCGCTGGTCACTTCATCAAGAACGCCTCAGACCTCCTTGACTCGTGCAACAACAGCAAAACTGAAGACCTATACTTTGATTCCGAAGACAAATGCTTGATGTTAGTCAAGTACATCATCAAAACACTCCATACAGTGTTCCTTTACGACAGCCAGAGTTTCCTGAACAAAGATAGGTTCGAAACTCTAATGCAACCTGTGGCGGACCAGCTTGAGAACACCATGGGTGGTATTCAGAGTCTTAAATCAAGAGCCACAGAGTACATAATCCCGTGTGTGTCGCAGTTTGCCGTTGCTACTGCGGACGATTCGTTGTGGAAGTTGTTGAACTATCAGATTTTGTTGAAGACAAGACATAATGATGCTGAAATAAGGTTAGTGTTACTTATTTTTATGCAAAAGTCAGTATTTTCGTTGTAAATAAATGAAAACAATTACAGAAAAAAATATTTGCCAATTTATACGCCAAATAACAACATATACCTACACATTAAATTAAAAATAAAAACAAAAAATAAACAAATTAATGAAAACATTTATTCAGGATTATAATTAAACGATTAAACAATTAGAAAACTAAATTGCTATATTTTGGTTTTCTAATCGTTACAGTTACAGTAAAAATAAATCCAAAGCTCAATAGTCTTCACAGTGACTCTGAAAGAGATCCATCATAAACAAATTCTTTTATTATTTACAGGTTGACAGCCCTAGACTGCCTCGTCGCAATGGCAACGCAGTTAGGAAGCAGCTGGTTACCACTCCTGGCTGAAAGCGTTCCATTCCTCGCCGAACTGCTTGAAGATGGTGACTCTAGAATAGAAACATCCACTAAAGATGCGATTAGGAAGCTCGAACAAATATTGGGAGAGCCGCTTGAAAAGTATTTTTAGTATTTTTTTATTGGAAATGTGTCTAGATACAAATATTAAAATACGTTGTAATAATATTATTTTTTGTTATTATTAATTTGATACTTCAAATAACGCCATCTGTCCTCAATGATTTGTACTACAACATTGCATTGATAGAGCACTCCGTATTGACTGACTGTTATGTAGCAGCACTGGTTACTTTAGAATACTAACTCTCATCTTCAACAGATGGCTCTGTCAGCACTCAAAATATTATATAAAACAGCTGGTTTAAAAAAAAAATCTATCGAAGATTGCCTATATCTACAGTCTACTATAGTTGGACTTTTAATTAGCTGCTGTAAAATGGCAGCTTATGTGTTACTTAAATGACTGAAATTGGCGTCTTTTTGTTTTTTCTCGGCCATCAACCAAATCTTGTTTTTCTAGCACAGAATAGTGTAACAAACTAAACTTATTTGACATGAACTCTAAACTCAGTCCGAAATGAGTTGCTTACTAAGAAGTGTCATTTTACTGCAGCTAATTAAAAGTCGGACTATACATAGGTAGGTACCCAATTACTAACCCACATAAACATAATTACCTAACCCACATAAATATAATTAATTACCTATACGTAATTATCTCTACGAAAGTATATTCTTAAGTTAGACGAAAACAGCAAAAAAACAAAAAAATCAATTTCGAATTTGTTGAATGTGTAGTCCTTGAAACTTTATTAGAGGAGGTGCTATCTTTCAAGTTTCAACATGACGTGATGAAAGTATTTCCCATTTCGTGAGTAAATAAAGTTAAGTAAATATCATACTTACATAAATATTTTGCGAGATACGCTATTTCACGAGTTGATTGGCACTTTCACTTTCGCTGATGCGTTTCGTAAATTTTCTTTTCGTTTTTTGATTGATGATGTAGGGAATGGCCTGGTTGTAAATACCTATATTGGGAGATTTTTTTTCGCACAGGCTATAATGAAATATTTTATTCAGTACGGTAGGCTAGTTGTAAGCGCTCCTGCGCATAAGGTCCTGGGTTCGATGTCTAGGTCGAGCAAGTGTAATTGGGTTTTTCCTATATTATTATGTAGTCGGGGTGTCCTTTTGTTTTAAGTAAGTATATTTATTTGTATAGTTAGGCCCAATTGCACGTTTAGTGCAAGGTGGTCCGACGACCTTGTGAAGGCCGCAGGAACCCGTTGGATGCGAGAAGCACAGAACCACAAGCACATACATAGCCCGAAGAATTGCCAAACTTAAGAGCAAACTAGTCGCGAGCTCGAACTCACTGGTGGTCATGGCCAAAAATCACGTTGTCTTATCTGGCTTCGTGCCCGACTGAGCTAGTATCAGTGATGAGCAGTTAGACGCTAGTCTACATGAAAAAAGTCTAGTTCTCACCCACAGAAATACCATTCCGAACTGATAGGCGCGGAAAAAAAAATTAAAAGTGCTTCGGAAAAAAGTGTTTTATGAAAAAAATAATGCGTAAATCAATTAACAATAAAGTTTATTGAACTCTTCGATAACTGAGCTTTGTCGGTACGGACTTGATTTTAAAGATTTTACAGTTCTTATATTACTTATTTACACCCAAAGTTACGTTAAAAATAGCAAGAAAAACGAATCTTTGTTGGCTCATAACTTTTTAATGGCTTTTTATTTTACTATTCTGTTTCCGTACAGACAACATTAATAATAAGACAAAACGATATCATGCTTAACTTTGGATGCACAATGTCAAACAGTGGAGTAATACACTCCCGAAATTTGTATGGAAAAAATATCGACTAGAGTCACCAGTGGCAGTGGGCAGGGCACATTGCTCGCAGAACAGATGGCCGATGGGGCCAAAAGGTTCTGGTGTGTGACTTCGTACCGGAAGACGTAGCGTTTGAAGGCCTCCCACGAGGTGGTCCAACGACCTTGTGAAGGCCGCAGGAACCCGTTGGATGCGAGAAGCACAGAACCGGTCGAAGTGGAGGTGCTTGGGGGAGGCCTATGTCCAGCAGTGGACGTCTTTCGGCTGAAATGATGATGATGATGCACGTTTAGTCGAGTAATCTTCTTCTTAGCGTGTCGAAAAAATGTAAGTAGGTAATTAAGTAATTTTTTAAATATGGATTTCCAAAATTCAGCATCGCGAATACCGTTTGCTGACGCAGCCATTAGGGTACCTTCGAGTACCTAATAAAAGAAGAGTTTCAGAAGGTAAACTAATATTATAAAGGCGGTTATTTTATAGCTAATTATTATGTTTTAAAAATGCATGTATAAAGATGGTCACCCATTCACAGATCAACCGTAGCAAGCGTAGCTTAACTTGATCGATCGACCCTTGCGACTGTTATTCTTATTACTTAGCCACACTCACAATACCTACTTTTAAATACCTATCTTTACTTATACAGTCGCTAGTCGTACTGAATTCTTATACAGAACGTAACGCGCCACGAAAGATGAGACTTGACTTTTATATTTCGTAATAAATACTATATTATTTTTAAGAATTTTAATCTAAATGCCATCTACAACGTGCCGCTACAATGGCGACATTAATTTAACACACGGGTAGGGCTAGTGCCCATTAATCATTTAAATATGTATAGGTTAAAATAATTAGTAAATTGAAAAAAAAAAATTTTAACAAACTAAATAATTTATAATAGTACCTAAGTACCTAACTAAAATTGGGATCAGCCTTGCAAAAATTCATTCATGAAATTACTTACCTACGCTTCGCGCGATCTTACTCGTGATCGGTCCGATTCTTTGTCGGCATTTGTCAAAGAAACCGAGCGGTTTCTTTGACAAATGCCGAAATTCCTTCAATTCGCCTACTCTTTGCATTTGTTTCATCCTAATAGTATTGCTTATTCGTTTTATTACATTGATGCGATGTTATGATCCGTGACCCCGGCAAATGACCGCTGCGCGACAGTTCTTTAAGTACAGGTTGCTCTAAAATACTATTTTCTAAAATTTTAAATAAATCCGTAAATACATTTAATGGAAATATAATTGCTTCATAACTTTATTTTATAACTTTAACTTTATTTATTTGCATCATGAAATGAAAATGTGAAAACGTATATTATTACGTGTGTTAAATTAATGTCACCATTCAAACGCCACGTTGTATAAGTCCCGGAATAGATATATTACCTACACATTATGGGTAGGTATAACTATTTCGTACACGATTTACCTGCGCAAGCTCCCCACTACTGAGCTCATCACGTCTCATCTTTCGTGCCGCGTATTTATAACTTGGCTAGGTTTTGGCGTAGTGGGAGTATAAGTTCGCGTATTGTACACTAGTAGTACACTAGTACACCTAAGTGTCCCAGGTTCGCACGGGCGCGTTTTCCCCGCGGCGATTTTTTTCCGCGCACTGGTTTTTCAAAACACTGCTTAGCGCCGAGATTTGAAAATCGAACAGTGTGTTTTTTTGACGCGCTGGGAACTTTGAGTATTAAACCAACCGGAGACGCCACGAGTACTAATATCTACGCAAATAAGTCTGTCACTTTCATCGCGGGGGACGAGGGAACGAACACAAGTAGTAATAATACACTAATGCAATTCGATCGCGTTGTTACGCACGCATACAAAGCAAAAAACAAATACAAGCATAAACTATACTTACGCACACATGTACAATGCGCGGCAACTAGTTTTATATAACCGCTATGACCGGCGGTCTCGTACCTTTGGCAGCGAGGATCGCCTGACAATGGCGCCTCCAGTTGGTTTAATACTCAAAGGCTGGGAAGCGCTCTGTTGGTTTCTAAATGCTCGGCTCAACACCGAGAGTTGGAAATCCAGTGCTCGATAAAATCCCGCCGCAATATTTTAACGTCCGTGCGAACGTGGCCTAGTGTTTGGCCAGACTGGCAGAGCGGGCGCGGGGCGGGTGACGCGACGCGGTGAACTCAAACATAACACATTGAAGGACACTGAACGAGACAAAATAGAAGTTTTATTGTTATTACGTCGAGAGGCGTTAAGTGTCCCGCGAAGTGATCATTATGAACTTCCTTTGAGTGTCCATAGTGGGCACGCGGGCGCGGTGAACGGCGCAGGCTGCTCGGCGCGGAGAGCGCGCGGGCAACTCACGCCATAGCTCATACAAGCTTCATACAAGTCGCCGCAGTGGGTGCGGGGTTCTCTAATTAGTTCGAGCTTCTTTCTAGTAAAAATAAGTCTTCTTCATCCATACTAATAATATAAATTCGAAAGTAACTCTGTCTGTATGTATGTTACCTTTTCACGCCTAAACCACTGAAAAGATTTCAATAAAATTTGGCAGAGAGATAGATTGCATCAAGGGGAAGGACATAGGATAGTTTTTATCGCGACATTCCCACGGGATCGACCTTTTGCGGGTGAAACCGCGGGGCGCTGCTAGTCCATATTATATTTTAACAAACACTGGACACGACAACATGCAGAACGCAGCCTGGCGGTAGCCGCACTCCACTGCGCGCAGGCAGACCGCGCGCGTTCCCGCACCCGCGATCGCTCCGCACCCGCGCCCCTGTCTGGCCAAACACTTAGTGCAAACAAAAACTTTACACTTTTATTGCTTATCAATATTCTATGGTTAATGGTATAATTTATTTATAAACATGTCTGTTTAGAAGAAAGTTAAAGAAAGGAAAATCCCATTTTACGACTCTTGCCAAGTTACGTGCCGACTGTAAAATATCTAGGTACTCTCATCCGTTTACAGCATTCTTTACATTGCTGCATTTAAGGAAAACACATAAAAATACATAGTAGGAAAGAATAAAGAATCATTCACGGCATTTTCCTAATGCTACGGCTACATTGTCGCGATAAAGCGAACTACACTTCGTGCGCTCTTTGTTGCCCAATGAGATGTCGAGTGGTGGCGCGATTTTTTTGAGAATGGCATCTCGCAGTTCAACCTATGAGGTTGTTGTCTGCTTTGCTAGAATAATTAAGGGTACAATTTAAATGCTCACCAAAATAATTTTTGAACCTACCAAAATGGATAAATGCTCACTAAATCTTGTTTCCCTGAAATAGTAACATAACCACACAAAATGAAATGAACATCCAAAATGAAAAATATTGGCGACGTAGGATGCAAGAGCTGAGCGAAGGGCACTCCGAGGTTAGGTTTGGTTAGGTTACTCCCGCGATGCGGGGCTCCGTCGACATAGGATGTGGCATAGAATAAAAAGGAAAATAAATAGGTTCATTTCTACAATACCTTCTTTATGAAACACAATTTGGTGAGCATTCTGGCAGGCATTTCGAATTTTTTGGTAGTAAAAAAGGTATTTTTCTGGTAGGCGTTTAAACACAAGCCTAGAATTAATAGCCCTGTCTGTACTAAGTTCGTGATTTAATTTCCAAACATAACAAACAAATATTAGTTTTTGGAAAAGTAACTTTAATACCGACACATCAAGATCAGTTTGTGCTACAACTTCAGTAATTTTTATGACTTTTTAAATAGGTAGTACTAGTCATTCTGAAATCAACTCAATTTACACTGACATAAAATATCCGTTTAAGTGGAAATAACAGAAACTGAAATCCAAGACTTGAATAGACTTTATGTGCATACGTTTTAGAGACAGACCGGCAGACGTCTCGTTTTACGACACAGCGAATATAAAAGTAGATAGGATGAAAAGACATGAACGGGAATAAAATACGTTCAAATAATAAACCTGATTTATTTGAAGAACAGAATACTCAGGCGACAATTCAGGTGATTTTCCGACATATTCGAACATCCTTTTCTTGTTACAGTAGGTAGGTAGATACCTAATCTCAGAAATGGAATTCGAGATCAAAAATGTACACAAAAGTGTTGTCAATTTGAACTACTTACCTAATAACCTCAATTGTGTAGTTTGTCGAAAAGTAGGTAAGTAGATAGGTACTTACATAACAGTGCTAAAATTGTAGGCATATCTTTTACAGGTAAAATATAATATTCCGCACTGCTTTCAACTTTAATGTGACGTAAACTACGATCCAAGAATAAAATATAACTGTTTGAAATAAAAACGTGTAAATAATTTTCATGATACGATCGTGATTGATCTTTTATTTTCATTAGTTTAAGACGAGACCTTAGGCTATTAAACGTTTAATTTTGAGACGCCGGCGCCGCTTAAGCGTGATTTCAAAAGCACGAAATTTAATAACATTAAATAACTATAATGACTAAGGAAATGTTGACTACCCCTGCAACGTCACTTTGACAATGACATTTCTTTGTTTACATAATTGATTTGGATTTCCATTTCGGAGATTAGGAAATAAGAATGTAGGTACATTCAGCCCCAAAAACATGTTTAAGCGGACAAGGAACCATTTTATTGACTACAACCATGGTTCCACCTTTTTTTTTTTTTTTGCGGATGGGAAATCATCAAATGACTCCTCCCGCTCTGGGTGGAGCGGAAGGGAGTGTCAGACTCTTACTGACTAAAACCCACCCGTGTTCCTTCCTTAGCCCTTTATGTTCCGGGCCAGCGGTAACCCTTTCGGACAATCCCGCTGACCCGGCAGGCTTCGGCCCTAAGGGGCCCCTCCCCGATGCTGACATCTCTTTGAGGCGCGCGTGGAACACGTACGTGCCGTCCGGCACGGGCCTGGTCCTGATCGGGCGGTGAGCTACCCATTACTCTCCGCCCGCAGGCCCGCGCCTACGGTGGCCGGGAGTCGTCACGCGGCTCCCGACGCCCGGAGCGTCTCCCGCGGCGGCTGGGACGGGAGGCTCTCTCCCTGAGCCGTCCCGCCACCTCCTTTGCTAGCATGACTGCTTCGCAGAAGGAGGTGACTGCCTCCCACTCCCTCTCGCCCCGGACCATGGCTTGCACCAGGGCTGGACGCGAGAGGTCGCCGTCGCTGCCAATCGCCTCTACGAGGACACGGCGGTGCTCCACCCAAGCGGGGCAGACCTCCACCGTGTGCTCCACCGCGTCCTCTGGGCGATCCTGATAATGGTGACACCCGGGCGATGGGTGGTTTCCACCAGAGATGAGCGAGGATGCGTAGCGGGGAATGTGTGTAAAACTAACCAATAACAACACTAATTTAGTTCAAGCTATGAAAATGAAGCGATGTTATTGGTTTGTTTCACACACATCCCTCGCTACGCATCTTCGCACATTTCTGGTGGAAACGCAGCCTAAGATGTGATCGTTAATAAGACAATAATTATACTTAATATGTCTCTCTGACGCGTTAAAGTAAATGGCAGTTACTTATGGCATCATATCACTTGGTTTTAGTACCTACGTTTTTATATTTTATTTTTTATTTATCCTTCTGAAAGATTCTTATTTTGTAAACGTGAGGACCTTGTAGGCCTTGTAGATTTTAGATCTGTAGATAATTTTTTATTATAACGAGTACCTGGTACTTGTTAGCAGGCCTACGCTGTCCTCCCATACCTACTGTAATTTGAAAACATTGTAAAAGCCAATTATTTTGAAAAAGAGTAACCGTGGAGTTTCTTACTGGTTCTTCTCCATAGGAAACGACCAATTGGAACCGTGCACTTAGCTTCTGACGTTTCAAAGTGTCCATGTAGGCTTATGTGAAATAAAATATTTTGATTTTTGATTTTGCATCGCATTTCCAACTAAATAAGTACCTACTTATTTCTAACAGCTCCTCTCAAAGACAGACTTTTCAATTGAATGAACTTTTTGTTTTGTTTACCTCGTTAGTGAATGATTACTGTAAGTATACATATTTGTGACAATTATATAGATTACCTCGTTTTGGTCACAGGGTTTAGGAATAAATGTTTTGGGACAAAGTGCTTACTTTCATTTTAGGGTTCCGTAGTTCCTACAAGGAACCGAGTTTCATCATGTCCGTCTGTCTGTCTGTCTGTCCGAAGTTTTGCTAAGAGACCGTTAGTACTAGAAAGCTGTAATTTTGTAGGAGTATGTATATCAATTATCCCGACAGATAAAATTTAAAATAAAATTTTGGAAAATATTATTTTTAGGGTAGCTCCCCTACATGTGAAGTGGGGATGAATATTTTTTTCGTGATCTACTCCATCGTATGGGGTATCGTAGAATAGGTCTTCTAAAATGACTTGGGGGTTGCTAAAATTATTTTTCGATTTAATCCTCCATTTACGAAATATTAAACTTAAAAGTGCAAGTTTTTGTTCCAGTAGGGCGTCCCCCCCATCAAAAAGCTAAACTGCGGGCTTAAAAAATCCAGAGTTTAGCAGTAATAGTCGTTGAACTTGGGTGTTGGATAATTTTGTACCAAATACAAAATCCTTAGCATTAATCCTTTAAAGTGACTAAGGGCTGATTTTTCAATCATCTGATAACTTTATTCGAGGAACAATTTTGAAATTTTGACTGTTGTTTAATACAAAAACTGTCAAACGTAAATAATTATAATTCCTCGAATAAAAGTTATCTGACGATGGAAAAATCAGTCCTAAGATGAAGTAGTTGCTTGTTTATGACGGGTAAAGACTCGCATTAAAAATCAAAATATGAAATAAAAAAACTAAAAAAACCATAATAAATTATTATAAGTTTCACAATTATATATGTTTTACTAGATGGCGCTGTATCAACGGGTTACGCTTTCATTCGAGTACCTGTAGAAGACACAAACGAACTTTGTTTAATTTTCGAATTACAATTTTGTGAATTGAAATAATAACTTGGCAGCAATCGTACTCTTATTTTTTAGCTTTACAAGGAAGAAAGTGGTTCTTATTAGTTAATGTCTAATCTGTTTAAATAATTATCTTCGAAAATCAATATTTTATTGTGTTTAGTATCGCTATTCAATAACAGATGGCGTTGTGCCGTGACGTCACTTTTGTAGATCGTGGTGTTAGGATTCTTGCAAGGTATTCTTAAAGTCGATTTTTGTTATTATAACCATTAACTCCTAATACCTTTACCATTACATATTTTAAATAAATTGTATGATACTATGATATGTACAGTGGGCTGCATCAATTGGGTACCCCAGTTGTATGAACATTTTAATGCAACTGGGGTACCCAATTGATGCAGCCCACTGTACATACAATGTTACGGAACAAAGGTTATTGACAATAAAATGGTTCCCTGTCTGCGTATAGGGTGCATCTTTTTGGGGTTGACTGTACCCAAATATTCTAGCTCGGTACTAATAGCCAAGACTGATAGATGCTACTGTAAATTGCAATGTAGAAGTCTCTTTGTTCTGGTGGCCTTTTTACCCGACTAGGTACGGTGAAGCCAAAAAGAAGGGTTATGTTTTTAGCAGTAATATGTATGTATGTTTAAACAAAATCAAGATGACGGATGGGTGGGTACGAACACCACTTACTGTTCAACAAGTTAGTTTTCCAAGCATGATTATTTACACAATATCTCCCACAAACGTTTGTGTGCTTTTAATGTTTTTCTAACTGAGAGACTTACAGCATAGCTATTCACAAACGTTCGATACGCTTCCGTGCCCAAACGAACATCAATCATTGTTTTCAAAAGAGGACCAAACAACACACAAATCCGAAACCCGAAAATGTTGTCAGTTTATATCAAACAGAAGTCTGCTTGCGACAGCTACAGCTATTCACTGTCGGGGGAAAGGCAAATGAGTAATTTTCGTTTTGACAATCTGTTGAATGGTTGTGAATGAAGCTATGCAGGAAAAATAATTAGAAATTCCTTTAAACCAACTTCAAATGCAAGCCAATGAAAGGGAATAAAAGAAGAAGCGTCTTGAAAAATAAAATAATACCTTTTTCCTCGGAAAGACCATTAATTTCGTGTCTGAATAATGATCCTCAGGTGCTAAGTGCTCCTACTAAATGGCGCCTGTAAAAACGGCTGTCATCGTAAACATTGTGAACGAATATGTATTCGACTTGTTTGTTCTTTTAAGCTTCTTCTTGGGACTTTTAAATGGTATGTAAAGGACTAAAGTTTGGAAGTGTAGCTTAGAAAGTGTGACTTAGGTATTCGTTTGTGATCTAAGTGCCTATACTATGTATTAACTATTTCTATACACATGTGTATAAAACACGTATTAGCTATTCATGCAAACATATTATATTAATTCGAAAATAATTACAATCTACAAAATCAAACGCGTTTCGCGGCATGAGAAAAATAATAATGGCGGGAAGTTTCCTATACTCTATGGAAGTTTCTTCCTTTCAAAAACTTCACCGCCAGCCAGCACTCGAAGTAGCTTCACTCGGTGTTGCCAACATATGAGACTACGGTTTCAGAACAGTAGATTATTTACTAAGACGACAAAGCAGAGTTTTAAGTCACAGGCGTTACAATGAATCCCAAGAATGAATGACTAATGAGTAATAGATCATAGGCACTGACCTCTATTACACAAGTAACACAGGTCAGTGATCATTGGTATGGTATCCAATATTTCTACTGTCATGCCATAAAATGCGGATTAAACCGCAACGAGAAAGTTTATAGTGGAGAAGACAGAGGTTAAAACAGAAGAAGAACTAGCAGGGTATCGAGGAGGTGAAGGGGGGCTTCAGGGGATCAGACCGGAACACTGACCTCTATCATACAAGTTGTATATAATACAGGTAGCTTGCTACATAGGTACCTATTAGTAATCTGTGATACAGGTCAGTGGACCGGAATAACTCAATAAAAACTTTTTTACAAAAACACAACCGACTTCCAAAAACAAACACTATAAAGTGAAAAATAACTTTAATTTCGGCAATCGGTGTCTTTGGATTTGTATTTTAGTTTTTTGCCACCGACTTCCGAAATTAAAGTTTTTTTTCACTTTAGTGTTTTTTGGAAGTCGGTTGTGTTTTTTGTAAAAAAGTTTTTATTTTTCACTTTTTAGTGGGTCAGTTTGTAACTTATCTAAGTTACAATAGCCTAATGTCAACTGCTCATCACCTTTTACAAAATATTGCTTTTCCCGATGCAGGGACGTTAATTGTTGAGGAGTTCTCCTAGTAATAACCAGGAGAACTGGAGCTGATTGAGAAGTCACCATCAGCTCCACTTCACCATACGCATTGTTACGAGTATAAATTGCTTAGCAACCATTTAAAGTAATCGAATCGCAACCCGTGAAATATGTGTCATTGAGTAGTTCCGATGGCCATCTGTGGTCTCCATCATCAGCTCCACTTTACCAAATGATGATTTCCGAGAGCAAATGCTCAAGTTACTTTAAAAAATACCTAAATAGCTATAGGTTTGCCTATAAAATTTGAGGGTTTCCCTCGATTTACATGGGATCCTCTCATCAGATTCAAACTTGATGATAATGGGACCACCTCGAGAGAATACCCTTTCAAACAATAAAAGTATTTTTGCAAACGGTCCAGCCGTCTTCGAGTAATCGGTGAAGATACATAAAAAAAAAAACATATGAAGTCGAACATAAATAACGTCCTCCTTTTTGGAAGTCGGTTAAAAATAACAATGAGAAGTTTTCTTTTTGAGTATTAAAAAAAAACATAGTTTCCAAGAACTCTGTAGATGGCGTTGAACTGACTACGTTACTAGGTGCCAAAGCCAAAATGCTTGTAAAAAAAAAACATTGCGTCACGTCACATATGCTCGTTGACTGACACTTTCGTTTGCTTTCGTTTTACGATCTCAAAATTCATCCAAGTGAAATAATCAAAAAATGATGTGACGTTCCGTTCCTTACAGTAACCAAGTTCAGCGCCATCTATCGAGCGACTAGGGAAGAGTTAAAAAAGAAAATCCCTCATTCTGTTTGAAAGAAACAGGCCAGTCATTATTTGGAAAAAAAAGTTTTAGCCTAGAGGTGAGGTCTTACCCGCAGGCCGCAGAAGTAACGCTACACTACTTACTATTTTTTATCAGTAGGTAAAAGACAACAGGTTTACGGAAATTAACTTGAAGCTTCATTGCTATTAAAATCAAAAAGCATAAACCATAAACCGGGTGCACAACCGCGGAGTATTTTTAATTAAATTGAAACAGCGACTCGTAGAGATATTATATTTTTAGAGATCCTTAGTGTCGGAACGCGATCCGTATTTATAAGGAGGCTAGACTGGACGGCTTTGGGTTTAAAGGGGATAGAAGAAGGTATTGAGAACTAATTAGATTTCTGTTGTACATACTTATTGAAGAACGAACGAAATAAAGAAAAGTATTTTTCGAGACTCGTAGGTACTGTAAAGTAACTCTCTCTGTCTGTCTGCATGTTACCTTTTCACGCCTAAACCACTGAACGGATTTCGATAAAATTTGGCAGAGAGATAGATTGCATTTCGGGGAAAGACATAGGATATTTTTTATCCCGATATTCCCACGGGATCGACACTTATGCGGGTGAAACTGCGGGGTGTTGCTAGTACTTTATACAGGCTTTATAAGGCTGACATCGCATATTGACGCGCAAATTGCCACCACAACTGTTGTGTTTGGCTGTCGCTGAATACCAGCGCAGGGGCTCTGTCTCGTATAGGGTCTTAACATTATGCTGAGCGATGGCCGTTTTGCGTGGATGTGACGCATGTTTTCCCGCAACTTGTTATTTGTTTATTTGTGTTCTTTTTATGCGTCATGTTTGCCGCAAATAAATGTTTTTTCTTTCTTTTTATCCATGAATTCAGCTCGTGCGTTGAAATTTTTCGCCAGAATCATGTAGGTATCTAAGTATTGAATCCATCGTAAGCGGTCTTAAAAAAAACCAGAAAATTCCTGTACGAGGTCGAAAGGCTTCTATCTCAGATGATGATGATATAGTTTGGAAGAAGATAGGCTTGAAGTTGCTTTGTTTAGTAGAATTTATAAGGTAAAATTCTGGTATAACATTTTAGAATGTCTACATTTACGTCGGCTCTTCTGTTGCTCGCAGTTTCACACACTCAGCCATTTAGTCCAGCTTAGTTCGCACGGGCGATTATTTGACGCAACGATTTTTTATCGCACACTCGATTTGCGACTCTTGGTGTTAAGCGTTGAGAATCCGACAGAGTACATTTCAGCGCGTGAAAAAAACATAAGTACTGGTGGATTCTTAATGTTCGGCTTTAGGTCATCATTCATTATAACAGCACCGCTCCGACACAGCAAATGACTTGCCGTTCAAGTTAGGATTGGAAATCAAGTACATTTTACGGTGACAATACAGAATAGTGGACAGACCGTCACAAATCGCGCCGAGCGCGTGCTTCATGCGACCAGCTCGCTCCCCGGTGAAGAAATTTCTCTAAGCGCATGCTGGCGCCTCGCCGTCCACGTGGAGACCTCTCGACGTCAAATATTCTCTTCTTCGTCGAGTACAATAGCTATGAATGCAAGTTCGCGTAAAGTAAATTGAGACAACGTAGAAGCGAATTCACTCACTAATATTTGCAAACCGGTAGCTGAAAACTAGCCCAGCGCCGAGTGAACAACAAGCTGTCACCTCACCGGTGGCGTGCCAGCAGCGAGCTGTCGTCTTGCTGAGGGCGCGTTGGCGACGAGTGGGGGATTTTTTCCGAGGCGGTGCCGCGAATATAATGAGATCCAGTGCTCGAAAAAAAGCCGCGTTGAAAAATCGCCAGTGGGTAAGAGGGCTTTTGCTTCATTGAGATAAACAGCTTCACAAACTACAGGAAAAGTTTTTAACCAGTGCGCAAATTTTGACATAATAAACTTGAATATATTTTAATAAACACGTATTTTTTGTTTTGATATGTTTCAATAGTAAAAAATTAAGTTAACGCTTACGAGACTTGTTTACTCAGAAATTTATTTTATGGACGTCGCTTGCCAGTCCGTCGACCGGTCGCCCGATTCACGCCGCGCGTCGACCGGTCGCCTGACGCGCCAGCTGCTATCAGAAGTACTCACGCGCGCTCGCGGATTATTGACCCCAGTTTAGCGCTAATTTTTTAAGTTTAGACTGTGTAAAGTTATTTGTAAACGTAATTTTTCGTAAATTCCAAATTATCCTTCATACTTTCATGGGCTTAGGACCATCAAAATGCAGAAAATAAATCATAAGAAGTAAGAAAGTAATACGTTTTAGTCCATTCAAAATAAAACATTTAGGTATGATAGGTACTTAGACATGATACAATTTGCGTCAATGTCTAATCAAAGAGAACCTAAGACACTAAGATTGTTTATAATTTCTTCTTACCTCTACATTTTATTAATCACAATAATTTTAGGTATTGTTCGAAGTGACCTCGTCCTTTTTCAAGGCATAAACGTGCACGTTTAAATAAGTAAGCATTTAGTTTGTTTAGGACACTAACACCACTTTTTACTTCATTGAAAGCGTTAATTATTTTTTCTTTCAAGTCATCTAGGCTCTGAGCCTCTTCTACATACACACGGCATTTCACTTGTTACATACACCTTGGTTTGCTGCTAAAATTGTCCTCTCATTAGGGACCGTGGGATTGAGGATCCCTTCGGCTCGCATACGAGGTACGCTCTCCCTTTCGTATCTTCTTCGTGCTGCTCGTAAATTTTCATTGCTTAACAAATACACTCGCACCATTTCATAATACTCGCGGTGAGTAAAATGAGACATTGTCACTACGCTAGTCTAGTACGCGGCACGCGCGCAGGACGGCGAAGGGACATCCGACCTCCGCTTCCGCAAGTGACGTACTGCATGTGCATGCGTTTTGTTTATCAAACGCCGGCGCCGCGCCGCATGCCCCCGCACCCCCGCCCCGTCTCGTGCGCTGGGCGTCCAGCGGCCGGCGGGCGGCCTTCGCGTTTTCATTCATAGTATTACTATTAAATTATATCCATGTCTTGCTTATTTCAAATTGGGACAAAGTGGTAAAATGAAAAAAAAAAAGTCATAAACTAAAAATGGAAATGTGTTCTATTGCTTACACTGAGCCACCAAAAAAAATTTGCGCACTGGTTAAAAACTTTTCCTGTATTAGCGTTGTAAAGAAAGGTCGACTCATTTATAACCTTAATGATTATGCATAATCACGTTTAGTTTACTTTCATAAGCTTGGAGTTAGTTGACGTGTTAGAAACCTTGAGAAGGTAAAGGAAATTAAGGTAAGTAACCCGTCAGCTGAAAATAAACTTTTGACGTGACTGAGGTGTTAATATCCTGAGTGCGGTGACAGGAAATACCGCTTCTCATCTAGTGGGAAAACTGCTCATTTCAAATATTATGTAGTTGTATAACGCCGTTTGTACACACACGTTTTTCTTGCCGTGAAAAACTAAGGTTCATTCGTCGTGTGTTGCCTACAAACGGCGAATGAAGGCGCCGTGTGTAGGCATGGTCTTCAGTGTTGTATAGGTCACTCACTATAGACGAAGCTTGTTGACGGACACGTCTTTTCTACGGCGCGGTTTGTTCGCCGTGTGTAGGCACGCTCATCAGTATTGTATGGATCACCATGGAAGCTTGTTGACGGCCGCGATATTTTACGGCGCGGTTTATACGCCGCGGTTTATACGCCGTGTACAGGCACGGTTGTCAGTGTTGTATGGATCTATGGATCACTATGGAAGCTTAAGCCTGTTGACGAACACGATTATTCTACGGCGCGGTTTGTACGCCGTGTGTAGGCACGCTCATCAGTATTGTATGGATCACCATGGAAGCTTGTTGACGGCCGCGATATTTTACGGCGCGGTTTATACGCCGCGGTTTATACGCCGCGGTTTATACGCCGTGTACAGGCACGGTTGTCAGTGTTGTATGGATCTATGGATCACTATAGAAGCTTAAGCCTGTTGACGAACACGATTATTCTACGGCGCGGTTTGTACGCCGTGTGTAGGCACTCTCGCTCGTCAGTATTGTATGGATCACCATGGAAGCTTGTTGACGGCCGCGATTTTTCTACATTGTGGTTTGTATGCTGTGGTGTAGGCACGATCGTCAGTATTCTATGGATCACCCATGGAAGCTTGTTGACGGCCGCGATTTTTCTACAGTGCGGTTTGTATGCCGTGTGTAGGCACGGTCGTCATTGTTGTATGGATCACTATGGAAGCTTGTTGACGGACACGTTTTTTCTACGGTGCGGTCGTTCGCCGTGTGTAGGCACGGTCGTCAATGTAGTATGGATCACCATGGAAGCTTGTTGACTGCCGCGATTTTTCTACAGTGCGTGCGGTTTGTGCGCCTTGTGTAGGCACGCTCGTCAGTATTGTATGGATCACCATGGAAGCTTGTTGACGGCCGCGATTTTTCTACAGCGCAGTTTGTACGCCGTGTGTAGGCACGGTCGTCAGTGTTGTATGGATAACTATGGAAGCTTGTCGACGGACACGATATTTTACGGCGCGGTTTATACGCCGTGTACAGGCACGGTTGTCAGTGTTGTATGGATCACTATGGAAGCTTGTTGACGGACACGATATTTTACGGCGCGGTTTATATGCCGCCGTGTACAGGCACGGTTGTCAGTGTTGTATGGATCACTATGGAAGCTTGTTGACGGACACGATTTTTCCACAGCGCGGTTTGTACGCCGTGTGTAGGCACGGTCTTCAGTGTTGTATGGATCACTATGGAAGCTTGTTGATGGACACGATATTTTACGGCGCGGTTTATACGCCGTGTACAGGCACGGTTGTCAGTGTTGTATGGATCTATGGATCACTATGGAAGCTTAAGCCTGTTGACGAATTGCGAACTGGACCAATTACGAACTAGACCAATTGCGAATTGGACCAATTGAGAATTGGACAGTTGGACATTTTGCTAATTGGACATAATGTGCCCAAACGGATTATTCTACGGCGCGGTTCGTACGCCGTGTGTAGGCACGGTCTTCAGTGTTGTATGGATAACTATGGAAGCTTGTTGACAGACACGATTTTTTTACGGCGCGATTTATACGCCGTGTGTAGGCACGGTGGTCAGTGTTATATGGATCGGGATCACTATGGATGCTTGTTTACAAGTTTTTTCTACGGCGCGGTTTATACGCCGTACCCTAAAGAAATCGTGCCGTGTAAAAAGGGCCTAAAGGTAACCTAAGTTTCTATCTAATGTTTGCTTAGTAATTTCCATACATTTTACATTATAACGTTATTGTGGACGGAAATTTAAAGGCGTCTTTCTATATCACACTAATATTATAAAGGCGAAAGTTTGTGAGTGTGTGTGTTTATATGTTTGTTACTTCTTCACTCACAAACGGCTGGACCAATTTCGATAACATTTTGTATGGAGGTAGCTGACACCCTAGATTAACATATAGGCTACTTTTTATCCCGATATTCCCGCAGGATCGACACTTATGCGGGTGAAACCGCGGGGCGCAGTTAGTAACAGATATTTCCATATTATTTGGCTCTGCCCGTTGCAAACTGTGGCAGGATACTCTTCCCCCTCCTACTCACTACCTACCACCAAAGGAGCATCTCCCTGCAGGGTGTTACCTTCCGTGGTCCACTTGAAAGTCTCTGAACCGTCTCTGGACACAAGTGGGAAGATGTAAGTCCAACCTGGTAAAGTGGGGCTGCCTTGACGGAACGGCAGAAGGGTGTGATTGCGGAGCGGTGTCACAAACCATGCTCCACCTCCTATCCTGCCCTCTGTGTCCCAAAACATCTAGTCAAAGTGACCTCTGTGCTGCTACTGACAACGCCGTGTGAAGTGGCAAAGTTTTGGGAAAACAAGATTTAAACTACGGTCGTGCCAGCGACACGAAGAAGAAGAAGAAGATTTGGCTCTGCTGTGTTCCATGGACGTCTACTTACGATAATTTGTCACGTTAGAAATTATAAAAGCCACACTGTCTAACAAAATATTTGTGAGATCGCTTTCGTTTTTACTTTATCGTTTACGTATATGTCGTGGATAGATGGCAACACAGTATAGTGAACAGCGCCATCTCACAATTTGTTTGGTAAACGAAGAATCATGTGATCGGAAACGCAAGCGAGCCCTACCGCTTGGACACGATCGTCGGTGGAGGGGATGCCGCGAGGACTGGTGGAGAGACCGAGTGCTGCGACAGTCTACAGTCGACCGTCGAGCTCGGACAGTCTCGGCAAACGCTCAATACCAACGCACGTGTTTGTTTCCGACGCAAGTGTGCGTTTCGGTTGTAAATAGCTAGTTTATTAAAGTTACTGTAAATTCTAATAATCTTTTCGTTCGAGTACCCACTGCAGTGCCCACACCTATCTAAACTATGTCGGATCGTGAAGAAGACCCGATGTATCGCATCTCGGCCACCCGGTGATGCGACATCAGAACTGGGATACACTCGAGCTGAAAAAATTATGGAGAATTGAGCGTTGACGTCACGGTGCGATATTTCTTTGACTGGATTTCACCTGGATAAGGACATGGAGTGACTTTGAGAATCGAGCCAAGCAGCCTCGCAGCCGTCATTGAAACCCTTCGTGTGCTGCAAGTGAGAAACCAGGACATATCGCGGCCCTGCACGAGCAGTGGCAGCCAAGCTGATGGTAGACAACGTGCTGGAAGTAGTGAAGGGCGAATGGATGACGTTTATCTGCCCTCAGGCACGTTACAAAATAAAGGTGAGCTGTATTGTTTTGTTTACCATTCTGGTGCTGAATGCTCGTTAGTACAAGCGAGTTGTGCAGCCAAATTAAGTGGCAAACGAGTTAATACCGTTGTTGTGTTGACGGGCATTGGTCAAACGCGTGTATTCAGCACAGAACAAATCATGTGTAGCGTTGCGATTAGCTAGCAACAACTTGAGGTTTTATTTTTCGACCCGACATTTACTTGCAAAGTAACATTATGATAGAACAAAGGCAGCTATAACAACATTGGCGATTTAGTGTTATTAGAAAATGAGTAGCAAAATCAGATACTAAGTTCAGATCATCAGAATTAGATCGGAAGTTCAGAGGTCCGCTTACGGTAGTTGATGTTTTGGACGGTGACCCCATACGTTAAAAGCTTTAAATTCTAACCGTACTTACAAGTATGCTCACGGTCGCATACGAAAGATGCCTCTAAGTAGTGTTCCTAACGATTTAAACGTAGAAGACGGTGATGAGAGTTCTTCCACCGAGTAGTTAGAGCACATACCATGGTTAGGTCGCACTGTACGCACTTGTCTGTAGTCGAAACAGGAACTCGCTTGTGAGTTGTTCAGGGAGCGATGGGCAGCTGGTGGTGCAGCGGGGACCAGGGTCTCAATGGAGACTATTGTTGTGTTGGTCTTGTAGTGACCTGGGAGTTGTGGACTCTATGTAAAGTGAAGTATGTTGATCGTATCACTTGAGGTGATGACGATATGGGTGGCATGAGTGTCACTAGCTGCTGCGGCAGCAGGGCCATGAGCGTTGTATGTGATCTAAATTGATATAGTTCCTGACCTGTCCCTGTTATTACTAAGGCTTAGAGGAATCTATTGTTGACGATGATTGCTATCGTTTTTACAAAAAATTGTTAAGTAATGCGTTTCGATAACAATGTGGTCAAAATTGGCCGAGTGGAACATGCACTGCTGTTGGTTTGTTTTTGTGGTTACAGGTTAACACACACGGACGTATACAAGCCGAATGGCAGTGAGAGCGCTGCACTCTGTGGATCTCCTGTATGAATAATCGCTGATCTAGGACGGTGTTTTCCGTGCAAGAAGATTCGCGATTTCTGCCAAGGAGGCAGTGACAGCGAGTGAATGTCTGTACCATTAAGCCAGCTACAGATCTATTGTCTACCGAATCTGGTGAGTCGTTTTCATTTTGTTATGACTCGGGTACTGAGTGCTTCCCTTGTAAACAACAGCAAAAACAGTTACATTGAGAAGTAAAGCCCAGTCTAGTTTAAAATGCAATTTTTAAAGACGCTCACTATAGATTACGAATGATGCCAGTATGTCATGTACCAGTCGGAGTAGATGGTGATCACAGTGGTGATGAGCAAGCCTAAGTAGTGGGAACCACACGAGTAGGGGTTCTCTATCGGCCGTAGTAAAAAGTGTGTAGTCACAGGGTGATGCACACGGATCCATGCGCTGGATGTGTGAGAGCAATGCGATTGCTAGTCGGCCGGAGAGCCGTGGCGTTAGAGTGGTTTACTCGTGTGTGGGTTTCCAGGTGTCTAAAGCTCTTAGTAAAAAAGATTATTGTTGTAAAGTGGATAACGATGGTACATGACTCTGGTTGATGTTTTTTTTGGTCAGTGGGTCGTCTTAGGGGCGTGCTTACAAATACGCTCTATGACCGTGTTCGGGCGATTCTCGAGGGCCAAGTACCAATTGAGATTGTGGACGAAATGGATGATGAGTTGGCATCACTTTAGTATGTGTACTCAGGTTCTCAGTTCATTAGGTCGGAGACCGTACCAGAGTATCGTGAGTACGTAGTATACGCAGTAGCTCTGGGTAGTATGGTCTGCATTCCTGCGGGAAGTGCGTATGTGACAAATGTGTGGGACCATCAATGGGATACCTGAGGTTTTGTTTTCTTTGACTAACGTAGTGTGAAAACGTTGTACTTGGTCTCGGTAATCTCGAAACTAGATAGTTCAAATTCTTAGATTAAAAAAAAAAGCCTAATTTTTATTTCTAATTTGAATGCTTATTGCAAATTGATAAAACAGATTTTAAAGAGTCGAGTCCCGTTTAATGATCTCATCAGTCTTCATATGGGAGTTTGCGAAAAATGCCAGAAAATCAGAGTATTACTAACGAATTTAAGGAAAGCCAAGTAAAAGTCTTGTTGATGAAACAGAGTAGAGATTAAGTCGAGTGATAGTGGTGAATCTTAGGTCGGCTGGTCGGAACCGTACCAGTAGCCATTTCGTAGCCGTAGTCCGTTAGAAGTCGGTATCTGCTTTTAGTAGTCCGTGGATACGCGGTGCGCGGGTGGCTCTGGCGGAGGTCGGGTCTTGTAGAGACCATAGAGTCCGTGGGACTCGGAATTCAGAGGAATTCATAGAAACAAACGTGAGGTTTGTTGGGCTTGATGAAAAGCCACAGGCCACGAATAAGATTCCTGCTTTGTGTTTTGTGATGCTCTAAGGATGTTTTATTGGCTTAGTTGATTGTTTGCTTTGTGATCTTGAGATTTGGGAATCAAATAATGAGTAATGCTCTGAACACTGCAATTTTTTTAGTGTTCAAATTTTCATTGTGTTTTTTTGCCTGTACCATATTTGGTCAGGAGTGACCGAGCTATGTGATACTTTGCGGGTATGTTTGTTGCCAGATTAACACACGAGAACGAGTGCAAGCAGGATGGCAGTTTCAGACCGCATCTGTTTTCGATGCGGCAACACCAGACATTTTGCTTCGAGATGTCCACGAAACAATGATGGAGGCGCCATCGCCAGTAGGGCGAGGTGCTCAGGCGGTTTCGGGCCAGCGCCTGCAGCAGCAGCTAGTAGCAAGTGATACGGTTCAAGTTTACTATGTCAGCAATCCGAACAGATCAATACTGGGTGAGTCACATCCATTTTATTATGGTTCTGTCACTCTATCATCAAAGATTGTGTTGCGTCAAAGTGCATTGGTGCTTAGTAACAACTGATGATGAGTTGACTGATATTCACTTAGATGAGATAGTAGACCACGTGACACAGGGTCTTAAAAAAATGCAATTACGATAACATTCGATTTGACTAAAGTAAAGTTAGTCTCTAAGTTTGGTTTTAATGATTGTTTTAAAGGCGCTTGACTGAGCGAACCTAAGAATACTCTCATGATTTTGTGAGGAGGGTACCCGATCACCAAGTTACTCGAGAATTACGTGTTATAGTTGAGGACAGTGATAGTGAAACCACCTCTGATTAAGAATGGCTTGTACACTCAAACTCAAAACTTAAGACCGCACCTCATGAGTAACATGTGGCGATGGGTCTATAAGAAATCGTTGGTGCGATTTCTGTCTGTGTTGGTGCACAGGGCGCTTCATGTGTTGTAGCACATATTGCGCTAGATATCTAAAGAGTCGTTGGTGCGATTCTTTTCTGTGTTGGTGCACAGAGCCCCTCATGTGTTGTAGCACGTGTGGCGGCAGATATCTAAAGAGTCGTTGGTGCGATTCTTTTCTGTGTTGGTGCACAGGGCCCCTCATGTGTTGTAGCATATGTGGCGGCAGATATCTAAAGAGTCGTTGGTGCGATTCTTTTCTGTGTTGGTGCACAGAGCCCCATCATGTGTTGTAGCATATGTGGCGGCAGATGCCTAAAGAGTCGTTGGTGCGATTCTTTTCTGTGTTGGTGCACAGAGCCCCTCATGTGTTGTAGCATATGTGGTGGTAGATATGTAAAGAGTCGTTGGTGCGATTCTGACCTGTGTTGGTGCACAGTTTACAATAAAAGTTTCATGAGTTGAGTATACATTGCCTATGATATTGTTGCGCGCCACAATTAATGCCTGGTACATGGTGACAGTAGTTACCACTAGCGCCATCTAGTATCGAGTAGCGGAACTAGTAGTGAAGACCCTTCTAGAAATTTCGATGCTCGAACTTTCTAGAACTTTCCCGAACTATCGACATTTGGTCAGTCGGGACTGACATGTACTCGAACATTCTAGATATTTCTACAATGGAAGATTCTAGAACTCTCTTTGGCGCTATATAAGGCCGAGACGCGCCACGACCGACACAGTTTGGATAAAGCGATCGAAGTGAAAGCATCGAAGCGATATTCAAGTGCGACTTAAGGCGATCAGTAGTGCAATTGTGTTTTGTAATTAGTGTGTTTGAGTTGTAATTAGTGTTGTTAAATTAAAGTGTCATTTTTTTGGTTATTAAATCGGCAGTTTTTATTGTCACGAACCCGAAGCTCGTAACAATTGGTGTCAGAAGAGAGGATCAAAAAGCATGCCGGTTTTACCCAAAGACGACACGGAGGGTATCCGTACCCGGAGTCAACGCCAGCAAGAGACGGACCAGAGGCGATTTGGTGGAGCTACGCCACAGAGGTCGGAGGGCCAGCTACCGACCATGGAGGCCGGCCCGTCCGCAGCAGCTCCAGCATCAGCAGCACCAGATTTGGCTGCTCTGATGATGATGCTGCAGGAGCAGGCCCGCCGACAGGAGGAACAGGCCCGTCGGTTGGAGGAACAGCTCCAGCGTGACAAAGAGGAACAGGCCCGCCGGCAGGAGGAACAGGCTCGTCGGTTGGAAGAACAGCTCCAGCGCGATAAGGAAGAACAGTCCCGCCGTCAAGAGGAACAGGCCCATCGATTGGAAGAACAGCTCCAGCGGGACAAAGAGGAACAGACTCGTCGATTAGAAGAACAGCTCAAACGGGATAAGGAGGAGCAGGCGCGCCGCCAGGAAGAGCAGATTTTCCTCATAAAGGACCTTCACGCAACCTTCGGGAAAGACATGAAGGAGGTGAAGGAGAAGGTTGCCCAGCATGACAACCGCCTGTCGGAAGCTGAAACTCAGATCAGCAAGTTTAATAACGTCATTGCTGATGTGAAGCAGGAGTTGGGTAACCTTAAACTTGAGGATAGAATCGCAGCTCCCGTAGCTACAACACCTTCGCTACGTGGATTCAAAGTGCCACCGTTCGACGGGACTTCTTCCTGGTCGGCCTACAAAATCCAATTTGAGGCTGTCATGAAGGCGAACGGGTGGAATAAAAGTCAGGCCATGACTGCTCTCACCCTATGCCTGCGCGACCAGGCCTTAACTGTCCTGGAAGCTCTCGGTAAGGAAGTGACTTACGAGCAGCTCCTCGAGGCATTGGAGGCTCGGTATGGCGACGCTCACCTGGAACACGTGTTTCGTGCGCAGCTCAAGGATCGCGTGCAACGCAGTAACGAAAACCTGCAGCAGTGGGCCCTTGAAGTGGAGAAGCTGGTTCGCAAAGCTTACCAGTCCGTACCTGCGCTTATTGATGGAAACCTGGTGCAGGCATTCATCGACGGCATCCGCGACCTTGAAGTGAGAGCTGCTGTGAGGCTCGGGCACCACGGGACGCTTAAGGACGCCTTGGCCCATGCACTGGAGGTGGAAGCTGTGCGGCAGGATCATCGTTCCCATCGTGTCAGGGAGGTTGCAGCAGCTACAGTTCGCGAACGCAATAAAGGATACAGCCCTAGGTGCTACGGCTGTGGAGAAAAGGGCCACCTTCGATCCAGTTGCCCTAAGCGAACTACAGAAAGAGAAGTCGACCGATCTCCAGAGGGCAGTGCGGCTAACAGCACCGCCCAGCATCAGCAGCAGGGAAACGAGTAATAGCCAGGACTGCGGGGCGGGTGCTGGCTGATGTTCAAAGAGCCCCAAGGGTTTCGATCACACAAACCCATGACGGGAACAGCCTAATCATCAAGGGCGAGGTCAACGGAACGCCGTGTAAGCTGACTATAGACACTGGAGCCTCTCGCACGGTTGTCAGTTCCCAACTTACAAGTCGGTCCCTTGGGGACTCCGCATACAACCGGGAACGCATTAATTTGGTAACAGCCACCGGTCAGCGCATACCCGTCCATGGAGAGAAGAAAATGGAATTGACGCTAGGCAACAGAATCTACCTGCATAATGTCATCGTGGCTGATATAATGGACGATTGCATCCTGGGCCTTGACTTTATGAGGAAGAATTGTTGCGAGATTGACGTCAAGCAAGGTGTTTTGAAATGTGGAGAAGAGGAACTTTTCATGGAAGGGGCGTTACCTGGGAAAGTGTACAGCCTTAAGAAGATTGTTCTTCCGCCGAGATCGGAAACGATTGTGCCGGTTAGTCTTCCTCGGAATCCTGGGCAAACTCATCGTTGTGTACTCGTGGAAAGGGTAGACAATGACCTTCCATGGAAAGTGGCACGGACTTTGGTCAGAGCCACTGACATCTCAGGGGTACGTGTGCTGAACCTTTGTGATCAGGAACAGATAATAGAAAAAGGCACACTTGTTGGTACTTGCGAGGAAGTGGATTGGTTGCGTCGATGCCAACATCTATCGACTGGGACCCTCAGCAAGGATGCACAAACAAAAGTGACCAC
The DNA here is from genome assembly GCA_916614155.1 of Mesoligia furuncula. Taxonomy (NCBI): domain Eukaryota; kingdom Metazoa; phylum Arthropoda; class Insecta; order Lepidoptera; family Noctuidae; genus Mesoligia; species Mesoligia furuncula. Next base: position 24,252,962 of record OU744802.1, on the reverse strand, counting down.
ACTTTTAGAAGACTGCCGCAGCGCTTTGTCTCAAAATGAAATGGTCAAGGCGAAGAAGATGTTATTCAAGTTCGCCGATGTTTTCTCGTCAAACGAGGCTGACATCGGGAAGACTGGCTTAGTTCAACACAAAATAAACACAGGAGAAGAATTGCCTATCCGTCAGCGGCCAAGGAGATTGCCGGTAGCACGTGAAAAAGAAGTGGAAACCATGATTGAGGGAATGGTGAAGGATGGTGTTATTGAACCTTCATCTAGTCCATGGTGTTCACCTGTAGTGCTGGTAAGAAAGAAGGACGGCAGCATGCGGTTTTGTGTTGACTATCGTCGTCTGAACGACGTTACAAAGAAGGACAGCTATCCTTTGCCAAGAATTGATGACACGCTGGACATGCTTACTGGAGTAAAGTGGTTTAGCACGCTGGACCTGAAAAGTGGCTACTGGCAAGTTGAAATTGATCCTAAGGACAAGGAGAAAACTGCATTCTCGACAGGAAAGGGTCTGTGGCAATTTAAAGTTATGCCGTTTGGATTGTGCAATGCCCCGGCAACATTTGAGAGGTTGATGGAACTTGTACTTACCGGACTAATTGGCGATGCCTGCCTGGTCTACTTGGATGACATCATCATCGTAGGCCGCACGTTTGAAGAACATCTTCAAAACCTGGAACGCGTGCTCATGAAGATCCAGAGTGCCAACCTCAAGTTAAGTCCGAAGAAGTGTTCACTATTCAAACGACAAGTTAGCTTTTTGGGATATGTAGTGTCTGAAGAAGGTATTCGCACGGATCCAGAGAAAATCGCCGCTGTCAAGGATTGGCCAATTCCAAAAGACAAGACGCAGGTCAGAGCATTTCTGGGTTTGTGCTCCTATTATCGGCGATTTGTCAAGAACTTTGCAGATATAGCTAAACCCCTGCATAAGCTAACCGAAGAGAAGCGACATTTCTGCTGGGATGAAAGTTGCGACATCGCATTCCAGGAGCTAAAGGACCGTCTGTGCAAAACACCTATTTTGGGGTACCCTGATGCGGGCAAAGAATTTATAGTTGACACAGACGCAAGTGACATAGGACTTGGCGGTGTGTTGTCTCAACGTAATGGTGATCAAGAGGTTGTGGTAGCATACTTCAGCAAGTCATTGTCGAAACCTGAAAGGAACTATTGTGTTACGAGACGGGAACTGCTTGCTGTGGTAAAGTCATTGCAGCACTTTAGCAAATATCTTCTGGGGCGGAAATTCCACCTACGAACTGACCATGCTGCGCTGAAATGGCTATTGCAGTTCAAAAATCCAGAAGGACAAGTTGCGAGATGGATTGAACTACTGCAGGAATACGACTTCGAGGTCGAACATCGCAGCGGGAAATCTCATGGCAACGCAGATGCATTGTCAAGAAGACCTTGTCCTGAAAACTGCAAGCATTGTACTAGGCAAGAAAGTAAAGAAGTCGTACCTGTAAGGATGCTCAAGACAGACCTCAGCAACGAGTGGAAGGAAAGCCTACAACGTGCACAGCAGGAAGATTCGGACATCAAGCCGATTCTGGAGTGGATGAAGGCCAGAGCTCCTAAGCCCAGGTGGAGCGACGTCTCAGCAATGAGTTCGACCACAAAAAGCTATTGGGCCCAATGGGACAGCTTGGTGATTCAGGATGGAGTCCTGTGCCGTAAATGGGAAAACGCTCGGGGAGACAGCTGTCATTTGCAAATGGTTGTCCCTAAAGCTCAAGTACCGGATGTTCTACAGCTGTACCATAATGGTTGTTCAGGAGGTCATCTGGGAGTAAAACGGACTCTACTGAAGATACGAGAACGGTTTTACTGGGTCCACTGTCGGGACGATGTCGAGGACTGGTGTCGCAAATGTACAAGTTGTGCAGCTGTAAAGGGACCTCAGACTCGTAGTAGAGGTGCATTGAAATTGTACAATGTTGGTGCACCATGGGAGAGGATAGCCCTTGACGTTGCGGGGCCGTTTCCGGTAAGTGAAAGTGGTAACAAGTATTTCATGGTTGTGATGGATTACTTCACTAAGTGGCCGGAAGTCTTCGCCATTCCAAACCAAGAAGCTTCAACAGTTGCAGATAAACTGGTTCATGAAGTCTTCTGCCGTTTTGGAGTACCTTTGGAGATTCACAGCGACCAAGGAAGAAATTTTGAGTCCCAAATATTCCAGGAAACTTGTCGAGTTATGGGTACACATAAAACAAGAACAACTTCTTACCACCCACAATCGGATGGAATGGTGGAACGATTTAATCAGACACTAGAGAGGTACCTAGCCAAAGTTGTGGAAAATCGGCAACGAGATTGGGACAAGCACATACAACCGTTTTTGTTGTCATATCGAAGCGCTGTTCACGAAAGTACATCGGTGACACCAGCTTTTGCAAACTTTGGAAGAGAATTACGGCTTCCTGCAGACCTGATCACCGGAATACCACCTGATGCCCCACGCAGTATAACCGAGTATGCGAACGACTTGCGGAACAAAATGAATGACATTTATGAGCACGTCAGACAATCGGGCCAGCAAATGTCTGAAAAGATGAAAACCCGTTATGACCGTAAAATGAACAATAAAGGGTTCGACGAAGGTTCACTAGTGTGGTTGCACAATCCAGTCCGCAGCAAAGGGAAATCTCCTAAGCTTCAAGCTAAATGGGACGGACCGTACCGGATTGTGACAAAGATCAATGACGTAACCTACCGGATACAGAAAGGTGCAAGAGGTACTCCTAAGATCGTCCACGTGGATCGACTGGCGCGTTATTATGGGGCCGATGATGCTCGGGACGAGCATGTCTTAGGAGGGGGCAGTGTTGCGCGCCACAATTAATGCCTGGTACATGGTGACAGTAGTTACCACTAGCGCCATCTAGTATCGAGTAGCGGAACTAGTAGTGAAGACCCTTCTAGAAATTTCGATGCTCGAACTTTCTAGAACTTTCCCGAACTATCGACATTTGGTCAGTCGGGACTGACATGTACTCGAACATTCTAGATATTTCTACAATGGAAGATTCTAGAACTCTCTTTGGCGCTATATAAGGCCGAGACGCGCCACGACCGACACAGTTTGGATAAAGCGATCGAAGTGAAAGCATCGAAGCGATATTCAAGTGCGACTTAAGGCGATCAGTAGTGCAATTGTGTTTTGTAATTAGTGTGTTTGAGTTGTAATTAGTGTTGTTAAATTAAAGTGTCATTTTTTTGGTTATTAAATCGGCAGTTTTTATTGTCACGAACCCGAAGCTCGTAACAATATTTATTTCGGTAAATTCTAACTGATTTGTCACAACAATTGTGATGGTATAACTTGTTGATCGGTCGAGTCCTGTCTGTGTTGGTGCACAGAGCGCTTCATGTGTTGTAGCACATATTGCGTTAGATTTTTGAGAATCGTTGGTGCGATTCTTGTCTGTGTTGGTGCACAGACCGCTTCATGTTCTAGTATTCTTTTTCTGAGAATCAATGGGTCGATTCTAGTCTGTGTTGATGCACAGAGCACCTCATGTGTAGGAAGCACATGTCGTGACTAGTCTCAACCGCACCTTATGTGCAGTAGCAAATGTGACAACCGATCTGGTAAGAATCATTGGTGTGATTCTGGACTGGGTTTTTGCACAGATTTTGGTAAATAGTAACTGATTCGTTACAATTTTGATTTTCTTTGGTTTAACTTAATGATCGAACCTTTTCTAATGAATAATGTTGTATGGGGTGTGAAACCTTAACAAAAAGGCATTGTAAATTAAGACTAGAGGAATTAAAGTAACAATGAGATAGTTACCTTAGTTATTAGGTATAGGCAGGATAGGCCGAGTTACCTTAGTTATTAGGTATTGGCAGGATAGCCGAGCTTGTTTACTCTGTGAGTATATTTGGTCCGCAGGTACTACACCCGAGGACGGGTGCTAGTCAGGGATGGCCGTGTCGTGGATAGATGGCAACACAGTATAGTGAACAGCGCCATCTCACAATTTGTTTGGTAAACGAAGAATCATGTGATCGGAAACGCACGCGAGCCCTACCGCTTGGACACGATCGTCGGTGGAGGGGATGCCGCGAGGACTGGTGGAGAGACCGAGTGCTGCGACAGTCTACAGTCGACCGTCGAGCTCGGACAGTCTCGGCAAACGCTCAATACCAACGCACGTGTTTGTTTCCGACGCAAGTGTGCGTTCCGGTTGTAAATAGCTAGTTTATTAAAGTTACTGTAAATTCTAATAATCTTTTCGTTCGAGTGCCCACACCTATCTAAACTATGTCGGATCGTGAAGAAGACCCGATGTATCGCATCTCGGCCACCCGGTGATGCGACATATATATATCATGTATCATATTTTTATATATCATATCATATTTTTATTTATTTATTTAATTGTGCATACACACGTCACGTTACAGTATACAACTGATTTACATCCGTCACCTCACACATCGGTGTATTGTGTGTCTTTTAGTCTGTGCTTAATAAATGTATTTTCTTTCTTTCTTCTTCTTTCTATCATCAATTCATCATATATGGTATGCACCTACCGGCGGCGGTGTAATTGCGTAAGACACTAACAGTAGCAATGGCTTCCATTTTGACAGTTCAACAATACCTATTCATTGCTTGCATTGCTTAATAGTGGCCACTATTTTCCGTTTTAGTGATTATAATAAAACTATACGATGTAAACGGGAGACAGATGGCGCTGACCACCACGAAAATAATAGTTCCGCGTATTTATCTATAATAAAAATATAAACAGTGACATTTAGTGTAAATAAGTTATTAAAAGTATAGTGAATAGTTCAACTAAGGTAGGCAAATGTTTGTGATAACTGTTAAGAAGCCAATTTTGAAATATAGTGCAATAAACTTTCAGTGAAAAAAAAAGGCACTAAAGTGCAAACCATTCTTAGAAACACAATATCTTAAATCAACTTTAGTCAACAACACACAGACAGAACTTGGATATGACCGTAAATATAACGTATCAAACATGAAACGGACCCTAATATACATTGTAATGTAAAATATAACGAAGGAATCTACTTATATTTGGTCTGAGCGAAACTAATGATTTGTTAACATTGCACTCATAAAAGATCACAGATGACAGATGACATGCAATATTCAAATTCGTGTTACTGATCACACTGTGTTGCCAAATCTTATCAGTGTTGCTACATACCATTGAGTCATTTCTTGAATACAGCGACATCTATTTTCGAATAAACAGAAGTTGTTTTATACTCTTTAACATAGAGGGCGTTACCTAATACAAACTTGTAACATGATGGACTCTAACATAACTTTACGTAAAAAAACCATCCGTAAAGAAACTTCATGGGAATCACTACCATGCGAAAATAACAGCTCACTGCTATCTGTGGATTCGAATATAATGAGAAGTTTACCGGATTTATCCACAGTACAAAATGATGAAATCATAACCGAATTAAGGAACACTATTGACAATCTGAACTTGAAAATGGAATGTGCAGATAATGAGATTGATAGATTGATATTAGAAAATAAATCATTAAAGCAAACTACTATCGAACAAGATTTGAAAATTAAAGAGTTAATCAAAATATGCTCATCTACTTCTAAAACAAACTCGGCGAAAAGTAGCAAAAAAAAGTTAATGAAAAGAAGAATTAATTTCACCACAAATGGTCTAGATAATTCATTATCTTTAAATAGCACCACCTATCAATCCCCTTCCTTTCCACCTAATAATTTAGTAGAAGACAAGATCTCGACATCAAGTCCTTCCATTTTGCGATGCAATCATCAAGTCACCTCGGAAAGCGTAGTGGATTATCCTTACAAAAACACGGAAGTAGGGGAAACTCGAGTAGTAAAACTCACTGAACCAACTACCCCTATACCTGTGTCAACTTGTGACAAAAATTCGTTGACCATGAACAGTATAAATAATAAGGACTATTCTAAGAGGCAAATTCTGATATATGGTACTCAACAATGTAGTGGACTGGCTTCTGAACTCATAAACTCAAGAGATGGCACCAAGCATGAAAAATACTCTGTGTCAAGCATCACGAAACATTACGCCAAATCGGATGAGGTATTAAAAGGTTGTGATAGTAGCATAGTGTCTGAAAAAGACAAAATAATACTATGTGTCGGTGAAAACGACACAAATCCGACAAACAGCATATGTGATTTGTATTATGTCTTAAAGAAATTACAAAAAAATACTGTTTTTCTGGTCAACGTAATGAAGAATCGTTACCTGAATGAACGTATGTTAAACCAACAATTTAAATTAATATGTAACAGGTTTCCGAACTGCCACTTCATTAATGTTACCGGTTCTACAGAGGATTTATTGCAGGAGACCTGCGATACATTGAATTATCTAATTGACTGTATGGACTATAATGAAAAATTCCTTAGTTATAATAATTTACATGCTAATCCCCGATCTAAAAAATATAACACTATTAATAAGGTGGCACAGCACAACAGCGGAAAAAACGGTACTTCTTCAAAAAAATGCACCCAGCAATCGATTCTTAACTATTTTTCTCGGATAAATAAACCAAAAGCATTATTATCTCAGGATGCGCTTATGTATCAGTCGCCTCTCAACTCAATTAAATCAACTAATTCAGATAAACAGGATAATTTTTTGGTAGTCAAGGCGAATCTGAAACCTCCTACCTAACTATATTGCATCAAAATATAGCGGGAGCACTTAGTAAAGTTGACATTCTTCAAATTTCTCTTTGCGAACTTTTAAACAAAAACGTATACGTAGACATAATATGCCTATCTGAAAGTTTTCTCAGATCAGGAGAGGAATCTAACTTATCTCTGAAAGGTTTTAAGCTAGCCGATTTCTATTCCAGACCAAACCAAAGACGTGGTGGGGTTGTTATACTGTGTAAAAAGTATATAGAAACTAAAAAAGTTCCATTACTGACTGAATTGTGCATTGAACGGTCATTTGAATGCTGTGGAATTGAAATTCCACTTTATAAATGTATAATTGTATGTATTTATCGAATCCCAAAATCAAATCCTGAAATTTTTCTTCGTAACTTGGAGTACTTAATTACAACACTAAGACGCAGACTAAAAATGAAAATAATAATAACGGGGGATTTCAATATCGATCCACTTAAAGAGAGTAAAGTGTTGACTGAATTTCAGAAAATAGTTCATAATTATAACTACAACATACATATTAATGAACCTACTCGCGCGAATGCATGCCTTGATCAATTTATAAGTAACATCTCGGAAGCTTCGAGTGAGGTTCTCAAACTTGGTTTATCGGATCATGAAACTGCACAAATCTTATACATCCCTACTTCCAAAAAGATAAAACCTCTTACGGTATGGTACGTATTCAAACGTGACTATTGTTCCGAAAATTTAAAAAAGTTTTGTGACTGTCTCTCTAATATGTCCTGGTCGGATGTATATGCGGAAAAGGATTTTAACACTGCATTTAACACCTTCTATGATGCTTTTATACTCTTCTTCAATTTATGTTTTCCAGTATGTAAACGGAAATGTACAAACAGACCAAATAAAAACACTGGTTGGATTACTAGAGGAATAAAAAAATCTTGCGCAACAAAGCGAACTTTGCGATTTAGGTATTATAAATTCAAAACATCAGGTTATAAAACTAATTACAGAAAATACAATAAACTATTTAAAAAAAATATCTTTGTAGCGCAAAAACTATTCAATATAAAATATATTAAAAAATCAAAGAATATTTGTAAAGCATCTTGGACATTAATTAAAAAAAATACAATGACAAATTCAAATAATGATAAAAAATGTATTAAAAAAATAAAACTTAATAATAATATTTTGACGGATGCTAATGACATTGCAGACGCGTTTAATAATTATTTTATCGAGATGACCGACAAACAAAAAGGGACAAAATCTACAAGGGGACATCGTCATTTAATTTCACCACTCAACGCAAGCTTTTTCATTTATCCAGTTAATAATGATGAAACATTTAGAACTATACACTCATTAAACAATACGTCTTCTGTCGGATATGATGAGATCCCGACACATATCTTAAAACACACTGCAACTTTGACCACTCCAATAATAACGTACCTTATTAATATGTCATTCTCTCAGGGCACATTCCCGGATAAATTAAAAACCTCCGTAATTAAACCGATTTTTAAAAAGGTGACGTCACGGATTTAAACAATTATAGGCCAATTGCCTTAATATCAGTTTTGTCTAAGGTATTTGAGAAGATTGTGCATTCTCGTATGACTCAATTCTTGACTAAGCATAAAATATTGAAAGCCGAACAAAATGGATTCCAAAAAGGCAAATCAACAACTTTAGCAGCTTTTAAACTGCTGTCAAAAATTACAGAAAATGATGATAAACATACACGAACCTGTACTGTGTTTTTTGATATGAGCAAAGCTTTTGACTTTGTTGATCACAGTATTCTGCTAACTAAATGTGAAATGTACGGTTTTCGCGGTCTGGCATTGAAGTGGCTGCAAAGTTATCTCTCAAACAGGACTCAATATACAGCCATTACCAAAATAAATCCAAATAAAGAAGAAATATTATGTAAGTCTAACATTAGGAGCAACAATACAGGAGTTCCGCAAGGTAGCGTTACAGGGTCCTTATTCTTTCTGTTATATATTAACGATCTACCAAACGTTACTAATCATTTCTACTCTCTGTTTGCGGATGATATTGCGGTGGTTATCACGGAGAATAAAATCCTCAATTATAATACTGAAATTAACGAAACCGTTAATGCTATTATAGAATGGCTGAATAATAACAACCTAAAAGTTAACATTGATAAAACCTCCATCGTTCAATTCTACAATAGAAAATCTGTTTCTGACCTTCAGATCACTTATTCCGATCAAAGAATTAAAGAAGCAAACGAGGCCATTTTTCTTGGTATAACAGTGGACAGTGGCTGCACATGGAAACCTCACTGCCTAAGGGTCACAAATAAGATAAATCGATTCGCTTTTGCCTTGTGGAGACTTTGTAAAATAGCTAACCTCAAAACAGCCCTCCTAGCGTATCATGGTTATGTAGCTGCAAACATTAGGTACGGAATTGTGCTGTGGGGAAATTCTGTTCTAATTAATAGGGTATTTATAGCCCAAAAACAATGTATCCGTGCTCTTTGTGATGTGCCACCATTGACTTCATGTAAACCTTTGTTTAAAGAGCTGAAAATATTAACTGTTCCCGGTATGTATATATTTGAATGCTGTAAATTTGTTAAAATACACTCCGACTTATTTCAACGTCTTGGAGACACTGTTACGTTTAAGACAAGATATCCTGACAGATTAATTATTCCTCCGATGAAAAGCCACTTATACCATAGAAGTTGCTTTCCAATGGTCATAAGGATATTTAACAAACTACCAAAATCGTATAGGGAACTTCCGATCAATCGATTTAAAACATCGTTATTCAAATGGCTTATAGAAAAATCATTCTATTCTGTGAAGGAGTATTTAGACTTTAAAGATTCATACTGACATGTAACTATTACAATTTGACAAATACTTGACATTTAAATCTAATTAATAACAATGATATATGTACCAATTTTATTAGCTTCATTTATTAACTCATGTTATCAATAATTTTGCATGCTAGTTTTAGCGAATTGTTTTATAAACTTAAAACAAACGACCATCTGTAATGTACTACAATTCTAGCAAATAAATTTCATTTCATTTCATTTCATTTCATTTAAAACTACCGTTTATAATAATACTAGCTGCGCCCCGTGGTTTCACCCGCATAAGTTTCGATCCCGTGGGAATATCAGGATAAAAAGTAGCCTATATGTGTCAGCTACCTCTATACAAAATTTTATCAAAATTGGTCTAGCCGTTTGAGCGTGAAGAAGTAACAAACATATAAACACACCCCTACACACACACAGTCACACACTTTCGCCTTTATAATATTAGTGTGATTAACGTATAATCTATTGGAACAACTTAACGTGCTTATTTTCTGCATTTTCATTCTAAAATAAAAAAAAATAACTTAATTCCTCGGTACCAATTACCTTATGCCGGTTCTGGCTTAACCATTTTCATATCCCCGAGGCCCATAGAGAGAAATCCAATTGAACTAATGCATATGTCGACAGGTATTACCTACGTAAGCAGTGAAAAGATTAAAAGCATGTTATGTACGGAACTCTGTCTATCATCGTGCATCGTTTTAACGCACGTAACCCTATTTATTCCAGCTTTTATATTAATGAACATGACATGTTTAAGTTATGGCCGATTTATGTAGATCTACGTGTGATATACTTAGGTAGTGACAATTTTAAGTAGTGATTGACCAGCCGGTCGATTCTGTAAAAATCTCACCGTGAAAACTTAGGTGAAGTGAGTTTGTTTTTGCTAGGAATTGACACTATTGACAGCTTACGCCAAGCTCACTTCACCTAAGTTTTCACAGTGAGATTTTTACAGAATAGCACCGCGGACCTCAGGTTGAATACATGAAATAAAATGAAGTGGCATGAAATTGCTTTTTCTGTAAATAGAGATTGATCATAGCATTAGGCAGGTACTTTATGCATTTAAAATTGAGTCTCATTGTCTTGAAATAAGATTTATTTTTCTTTGGCTTAATCAGCGGTCTGTCTGGCAAAATACATAACTCAAACTCAAATAATTTATTTCAATTAAACCTTGTAAGTACAGGCATTTTTGAATTGTCAAAAATTAAATAATCTGTCAGTTAGTCAGAAAGTTGAAGCCCATTCCGAAACGTAGATCTCTATGGAGAAGAACGGGCAAGAAACTCCATGGACACTCTTTTAAATCAAGATAGTACAAAATCCTGGGTACATTATTCTTGTTGCTTCTATATGTGAAAACAATGTAAAAAAAAGACAAATGAAGAAACAATTCAAAATATAAGATTAAAAATAAGCCTTGGCAGTTAAGAGATGACCAGTCTCAACCGACGGCGCCCGTTCACGAACATGACGCGTGGGTCATCACCATCCAGCTCAACCATTTTGTAGGGAACCGAATGATCCAACACACGCGCCACCATCGGTGAGACATTTAAGTGAGCATGACACGTTCTCAGCTGCCATGCTCTTTCAAGTAACATAAAAAAAAATCATAATAAACGGAAACATGGTTCTTACATTTACAAAATCTAAAAAAAATGCTTCTAAATTATACAAAACAATAGTTTACAATTTATTTAAGAGATATTTAATATTGCAGTATTCAACAATTAAAACTGGATTGAATAAAATAAAAAAGTTACGTTCGTAATGTCAGAAATATTGAAAAAGAAAAAGGGAAGCACCTCTTCCAAATTGAAATTTTAACTAGTGAGCCCAAGTGCCTGTGGAGCAGGATAATTTTTGAAGCATTTTTACTTCGAGCCGAATCTCACCCAATCTCACGTGGGGGTCGTGTCAAAAACTGCCTCTCACCCCCTAATTGCGAACTGGACCAATTGCAAATTGGACTAATTGCGAACTGGACCATTTGCGAACTAGACCAATTGCGAACTGGACCAATTGCAAATTGGACTAATTGCGAACTGGACCATTTGCGAACTAGACCAATTGCGAACTGGACCAATTGTGAACTGGACCAATGAGAATTGGACAGTAGGACATTTTACGAATTGGACATAATGCGCCCAAAGGATTAAAAGTTATGTAATTATGAACAATTCAGCTGCATCCGGTTAGACTAGAAGCCGACCCCAACATAGTTGGGGAAAGGCTAGGCAGATGATGATTCAATTATGAACAAACTATATTTCAGGACTTGCGTTTATTCTGTTACACCTTTCTTAGATCGGAACCAGTTTTACACATATAAAAAAAACTAAGCTACCGTACATTCGCGATTAATTTGCCAAAAATGTAAACAAATATGAATTAATGGAAAAATAACTTTAATTCCTACACAATAAAGTTCAGTTTGCGCTACTACTTCAAACATTTTTATAACATGTCTGAAACTGTCTTTTCGGGAAAGAATCACACTCAGATTTGAGTGGATCTGTCCAGTCAGAAGTCATAGATACGTCATTATCATTATCAGCTATAGCAGTCTCTTACTGAACGACCCGGTGAACAGACCTCTCGAAGCCATGATCCTCTCCGGCCACCCTTATCCAGACGATGCTGCATTATCTATAATGGCAGCACATCAAGCTACCCGAAACTGTCAAATTTTCCCAATCAACTTTGAACCTTAAGCTTTAGCGATAAAGTTGAAAATCTATTAAAGAAATTTGACAGAATGTAGTAGCTTGATGTGGTGGCATCTGTACCTCATACAGCCCACAGTATTGTAACACGTTACATTACGCCACGTAACGCCACCGCCGGTCAGTACTCGCCTTTACACTATTTCATTTCTTATGCGTTGGGTATTTTAAAGAGTTTGTTTGTATGTAGGGAGTAATCTTCGGAACTACTGATCCGACTGATATTTTATGTTAAACAAGAAATTTCAGGCGGACGAAATCTGCGGGCAGAAGCTAATTCACTTGTGTGTTGATTTACTCAACAGTCACATTACTAACGAGAGGTTTTCATTAATTCTAGACCCAATCCAATTAGCTTGTTATCCTTAATAATTCACTCGAATAAGGCCTATTGTTGAACAAAACAAAGGCTCAATCTACTTTTAAAATCCTCCTAAAGTCCTGAATTAAACCACCCTCTACAGAATTATTTCGTTTAAGTGGTTGGGACACACCGCTGGCTAAAGTAGCGAGTAAGTATTTTTTTTTTTTTTTTGCTGATGGGAAATCATCAAATGACTCCTCCCGCTCTGGGTGGAGCGGAAGGGAGTGTCAGACTCTTACTGACTAAAACCCACCCGAGTTCCTTCCTTTGCCCTTTATGTTCCGGGCCAGCGGTAACCCTTTCGGACAATCCCGCTGACCCGGCAGGCTTCGGCCCTAAGGGGCTCCTCCCCGATGCTGACATCTCTTTGAGGCGCGCGTGGAACACGTACGCGCCGTCCAGCAACTCAACTAACATCTCATCTCAACATCACATCATCAACTAACTAACATCTCATGTAACTCAAGTATGTAAGTATCTTGCTGGGTGGCTTTCTTCATCATAACTTAGACTATATCTATTAGATAACTGCTGGGACACAGGCTTCCTCTCGTCGAGAGGCTGTAATAATCTATCACGCGGGCCCAGTGCGGGTTGGTAGATGTCACGTCATGTCTTCTAATTTTTTATTCTAGGACATGCCGGTTTCCTCACGATGTTTTCCTTCAACGCTTTGAGAGCAGTGGTGATGAAATTATTTACACAAAGTGAAGCACCTGACTGGGTTCAAACCCTGCGATTTGTAAGACGGAGCCATTACTCCTAGGCCACCACTGCTCACAAGGTAGGTTTACTAAGGTTGGATCAATCGTCATCTTATTTATGACTTTTGATTTCCCTTCTTCATTTTCTCTCGTACTTTAATAATAGCTCATAGCATAATCATAACATAAATAATCAGCCAATAATGTTCCCACTGCTGGGAACCAGGTCTCTGGACCTTAATCCACCACGCGGACCCAGTGTGGGTTGGTGGATGTGACCGTGTCTTCGAATGTTGCTTATTATCTAATAATAATAATAATAGATTTATTTCAGATTAAAATCCATAGTGACAATAATAATATGTTGTTAGTAAATAAATCTTAACCTAATGTTAGTAAAAACACAAAATTGACACAATTGACACTTACGTGTGCAGTCGTATCCAGTGAGCCAACATAGGGCTGTCCCACCTATCACACAACACACTCAGAATGCTGTGGGAGCTAGCACGCAATCTACCGAGCGTAGAAGCGCACTGTTTCCGTATAATGGCATGAAAACCATCAACTCTGGCCTCGGTGAACATTCCGGAAGCGCTACAAAATCGTGGTAGACCTAACAGCATCCTGAATACATTGTTGTACTGGATACGCAGGGCGTTGTATGCCTTCAGCGTATACCTGATCCACAGACTGCATGTGTAAAAAGACTGGCAGTATGCTCTGAAAAGGGTTATTTTGACTTGCGTCGTACAACGGGCAAATCTGCGGATCAGCATATTACCTCGGACAGCCATCGCCCTGCGTTCCCTCTCTACGTCCAGCAGTGCGATTCTGTAACCATCTCACCGTGAAAACTTAGGTGAAGTGAGCGTGGAGTGAGCTGTCAAAAGTGTCAATTCCTAGCAAAAACAAACTCACTTCACCTAAGTTTTCACGGTGAGATTTTTACAGAATCGACCGGCTGGTCATCGTTCAGGTCATGAGTGACCCAGTGACCCAGGTACTTAAATTTTGTTACTCTAGCTAACGGAGTATTATTTATGGTCACAACTGGCACGTTAGAGTAACTTTTGGTGCCCGCCTTGAATACCCATAATTCACATTTCTTTGCATTGTACCTGAGTCCCTACCTGACCGCATAGTCTTCACAGATCTTAACAAGACGCCTGAGTGCGCTTATTGATGGACTTAGCAGCACCATGTCGTCAGCGTAACTTATATTGTTAACGCAAACTCCGTCAATGTGACAGCCTATACGGGTGCTGCTGAGTTCAACAATAAGCTGATTAATATAAAGGTTAAAAAGACGAGGCGAGGTAATACCCCCTGCCTCACCCCGCACTTCAACCCATACAAATCAGACAGAGTTCCACCCCACCTGTTAGTTGTCGTAGTGTTAGTTCGTCTGATTCTCGTACCAAAACTTAAATAAAGAAATAACAGTACTGTCAACGCTGCTTTCCTTTCGTAGCTTATCCCACAAGATAATCATATGGCACCAGGTCAAATGCCCTCGATAAGTCCAGAAAACATGCATTGACCAGTTTTTTCCTATCAGCATAATACTGGACATATATATATAATATCGGCCAAGTAGATAGGCCTATAGTTGCGGGGTCTGAAATATCGCCCGTTCTGTTCTTTACTATAGGCACGACTATGGTCTTCATAAGCTTGTCTGGCAAATACGAGTGACTTATACATAACGAATAAAATGTTGCTAACACCCTGGGTAAATGAACTCCCGCGTATCGCAAGTGCTCGACGCTGAGGTGGTCATGTCCCGGAGACTTGCCTCCGACCATCTTACTAATGACATCAGCTATTTCCTTGGCCAAAAACCTTAGACACGGAGAACTTACCTCAGCGCCAATCACCGACGAAGTCACGGGCGTAACCGGTCCCGACAAGGGATTAACTTGGAACTGATTCACACACAAATTTGAAATGGCTTGAGGGTCACAAATTCCTGCCACGCTCACCGGCAGACTCGGCTTGGGGTTCAGTTTACTAGTACTTTTCCAAAACCTCCCGAAATCTTTGGATTTGCGCTGCTCAGCCATTATGTCTAGTTTTATTTGAGCTTGATTATTGCGACACCACTTTAATTTGGCTTTAAAAATGCTACGCGTATTTCGCATATTTTCATAAATAGATCCTGAAGTTGGATTTCCAAATAAACGCCACATTTGAAAAGCAAGCCGAGCCTGAGAGTGAACACTTCTAACATGCCTATTCCAACCCGTTAAAGGTTTATAACATTTTTGTCTAATACCTGTAGCGGTCCGCTCAGCAGATGTTGATAGTATATCAATGATTTTCGTGTACATATTGTCTAAAACCACTCTGTGAGTTACATCGCTGCATATTTTGTCCGCGCAATTAATACACTCTGGGGGGAAATCTATTTCACGTAAACCTGAATTACACAATTTTTCATACATCCTAATCTGTCCTAAGTCTCGTTCGCCCCATACAACCTTACTATTAGACGTGGAATATTAGACTCCACTATACTTAAATTACTTTCTAGTTGAATGGGAAAGTGATCGGACCAATAAGTGCCGTACTTCTACACTAGATATAGTTTGACGCGCGGCCTCAATAACGAAGCAATGGTCAAGCCAACGCTTGCACCCGTGCGCATCACTCACATATGTATACGAGTCGCGAGGTAGTAGCTCGCTATCCGCGCAGGTCCAACACTGTTCCTCACCAAACTTTAACAATTCGTAATGAAATTGTTCACCGGTATGCGCATTATAGTCACCCAACATGAACACATACAGAATGTCACTATTTTCTATTATTGCGTTCATCTCGCTTAGACACTCGGTAAACTCAGATATATTATCAGCACAGCAAGTAGGCATATAGACTGAAAAAACAAGTAACCTATTGTTTGATTGTTCTATCTGTATTGCTGTTACATACATACATAATCAGCCTATAACGTTCCCACTGCTGGGACACAGGCCTCCTCTCTGTGAGAGGGAGTGGGCTGTAATCCACCACGCGGGCCCAGTGCGGGTTGGTAGATGTCACATGTCTTCGAATTTTTGGTTCTAGGACATGCCGGTTTCCTCACGATGTTTTCCTTCACCGCTTGGAGAGCAGTGGTGATGAAATAATTTACACAAAGTGAAGCACCTGTCGGGGTTCGAACCTACGACCTACAACTCGTAAGTCGCGGCTGTTACCACTGGGCCACCACTGCTCTCCTATTGCTGTTAGTCGAGCACTATTACACTTTACAACCGTCACAGATGAGAATAAACTAAGCACGATGGTTTCATTCTCCTGATGTAATTCAATTTGTTATGTTATCTACTCATAGAACCTGAATACGACGAGTTTTACCAATGTACATACATAGATTAAGGAAGTTATGTCATAAATCAAACATTGATAAAAAAGTCGGTAATGATTAAATACCTCATCTGAACCGGTGACATCACTAGTTAAGGTCAAGGTAATTAACTAATCATACAACGATTCAAGGTGAATGACATTCAAGAATTCATTTTAGTTTTGTTATTGGCAACATAGCCGTATAGTTGTTTTTTAGTGATTGCAGCAGTGTTGTCTAAGTTAAAAGCAGGCCCATCCAGCAAAAAAAAAAGAATCTGTGTAGTGACCAGTGCAGATGTACGTTCGCGTTAAGTGGTTAGTGTTGTGGTCGCTGTGGGCCGCGCGATTCGTCCGCCAGCCCACGCCGACACGACAACTGCACGATGGATCGTTAGTGCGTGGACAATTCTCGGCAGATGGCACTCATCAACGGTACTTCGGTATTCCATACGCCAGTTCGGAATACAAGTACAGATTTCAGGTGCTTACTATCTATTCTTATGACCTAACTATATCTAGAAGCGTTAAATAATAACCATTGCTTCAGGCTCCCGGCCCCGCAGCGAAGTGGGATGGCGTTTTCGAAGCTACCAGGGAGAACATACGGTGTCCACAAATGTACAGCAAGTCGTTATTGGTGGGGTTGGAAGATTGCCTCACCCTGAACGTGTACAGTCCTAACCACGCTTGGGATGGCGCTCCTCTACCCGTCATGGTGTTTATCCATGGCGGAGGGTTCAAAGAAGGCTCTGGGTCAGCCCTGCTTTACGGGCCCGATTATCTAGTGTCACAAGGAGTCGTCCTCGTCACTATTAACTACAGATTAAACGTCCTTGGTTTCCTTTGCCTGGGAATAAAGGAAGCTCCCGGAAATGCTGGACTTAAGGACCAGGTGGCCGCGCTCGAATGGGTTCAAAAAAATATCCGAGCGTTCGGTGGAGATCCTGACAACGTCACGTTGTTTGGTGAGAGTGCTGGTGGCGTGTCAATTTCCTACCATCTGCTATCACCGATGTCCAAAGGACTGTTTCATAGAGCTATCATGCAGAGTGGCTCCTCGATCGCGGCGTGGGCACGACAGAGGGATCCCTTGACACAGGCTGCCAATTTAGTGAAAGAATTGGGACATAATGTGGAAGATCCTCACCAGCTGTACAGTATTTTAATGAACACGACTCTGGTGGATTTAGTTGGTACACAATTACCGAAGAAGAAGGGACAATTGATGTTTATTAGTCTGCCATTCGTGCCATGCACTGAGCAACCAATAGATGGCGTGGAACCATTCCTCACTGATGCACCCTATAATATACTCATTAAAGGAGATTATAACAAAGTACCTGTAATTATAGGTTCTAATAACCAAGAAGGATATATTTTTGCTTCTCTTGAAACTGATGAGTCACTGAGAAATGTAAACTTTGAAGCCATATTAGAAGATTTTGATTTAGACTTTCCGTCGAATTTGAAGCGGAAGGAAGCTGCTAAAGTTCTAAAGAGTCTTTACATGGGTGACGACGACATTTGTTGGGGAACTATATTAAAACTTTCAAGATTACATGGAGAACCGTATTTTAACCTGCCTGGGCATATTGAGACTGAACTTATTTTAAAGACTAGTGATAAACCTGTATACAATTACGAGTTTCAGTATAGTGGTTGGAGGAATTTTCCGAAACTTATAACGGGTCGTACATTCTGGAATGCACCGAGTGCCACGCATGCAGACGAGCTATTCTATCTATTCAACTTGTTTCCAATTCCGTCAATGTTTGAGACGAAAATGATTAGAACAATGACAACGCTGTGGACCAATTTCGCTAAATACGGGTTAGTATGTTGACGTCATCTCTTTCTTGAACTAAGGAATTAGAGGTTTTGGAAAAGGTCACACTAATGCACGTAAGTGACCTATCCACTTGTGTCACCAACATCAGTGTAACCTGTGATGGTTCTATAAGGGTATGAGGAACAGAATGTAAACTTTACCCATCCTCCATAGAAAGGGTAGATCCTCCGATGACCAGACGGCTGTTAAGTCTGGTGGGCAACGCGATGATTCATGTCGGGGTGTTGCATATAAATATGCTAGTCGCGCGGTAAACTCTGCTTGCGCGATGCAGGATTTTGTGTGACGTATGATGCGTAGTTAACACGTAGCGGTGTAGATGCCGCTGCAGTTCCGTTGTGTAGATTAGATAGTCATTCCTCCATCTGGTCATAGTCAGGCCTTCTTTGTTTGTCACGCATGTTATGTTCACGTTGCAGCTGCTCCAAGGAAGTGTAGATCGTATGTTTAGCATAGCGTGTATATTGGTAGGTCTCCCCACACGATATTTATCAAATTTAACTTTTCCTATCTTTCAAGCCAGC
The DNA here is from genome assembly GCA_916614155.1 of Mesoligia furuncula. NCBI lineage: Eukaryota > Metazoa > Arthropoda > Insecta > Lepidoptera > Noctuidae > Mesoligia > Mesoligia furuncula. The sequence goes on along the minus strand of OU744802.1, from coordinate 24,233,884 downwards.
TTCCAGCTGATTCACAATTTGCTACTATTGTAATAGAAAATCTTTCTTAGTCGACTGTACGTTCCACATTTTCCAATCCATATTTTTTGCTAATATATAGTTGTATTTGCAGCATGCCTAGTCCTGAAGGTAGTGAAGTCCATTGGCCTCCTACGGTCCTGACTGCACCCCTAAGACTGGAGCTGAACAAGCGGCCTACCATCGCCACAGACACTCACTTTGCGCCTACGCTGCAATACTGGAGACATTTGTACGATAAATATCGAGAAAAGTAACATGCACGTTGTGGATGGATATGCGAAAAGGAGTGCTTATAGATTTTTATGCTGTGATAGTTTTTGTTGCTGTTTGAAATATTATTGGGTGGTGTGATCGGAATTTGTTACGGTTTTAATAAAAAAATGTGGAAAACATTTTTAATTAGTGTGATTTAACTGGAATGTCCTGGAACCAACAATTCAAAGATATAAGTTTCGAAACTTACATCTTAGTAGATGTAAGTTTCGACACTTATATTTTGTACGATGTAGTCATCGTAAGGCCTGTTCTTGCTTGCAGCGCTCGGTGGCCGCTATATAGTCGACGGTCAAGGCCACGCAATTTCAGGTGTGTCTACCTGTCTTGCACCAACCATCCGATAAAACTGCTTGCGGTCTAGCTCACACAGAAACAAGCGGCGATCGCGCTCTAGTGAAGCCCGTGCGCAGCGAACACACCAACCATCCCGATAACGGACCGGTTCCGTCAGCGAGCGCGTTGTCGTCGCCGCCGCCGCGCCGCCACAGTCACGTAGTACGGAAGAGAATGATAAAACGTATGCGGATATTGTAGCAGATACCTACGTTAAACCAAGGGGGCGAATCGTAGCACGAATGTCCCAACGAGGAATGGGTTATTGCACATAGGCGTAAACATAGAAATTGATACGAGGGCGTTCGTGGCAACGCAATTTTTTTGCCTGATGATAAATTTAAGACATCTAACACTAAAATTACTTTGTTTCTTTCTAATGTCCACAAAGCAACATCAGTGACGGATTTAGCTGAGCACATACTTATGAAAACAAAGGAAAAGGTCTCATTACAGAGAATTAAAATGAAGATGGATAAACCATACAATGCGTCTAAAATAGTAATTAGCAGGAATAAGTTAAACCTATTTCTGAACAATGAAGTGTGGCCGGACGGTGTGGTGTTACGTGTCGGCGCTTTAGACCCTACAGAACAACCGAGGCAATCGGCAAACAAAATACTAAATCATGGGTAACACATCGAAGTTAAAGATAAATACATTTGTAACATTTAATTGTCGATCCTTAAAAAGGTCAATACACTACGTGAGACTGCTTTGCAATATATCGGACATCATTGCGCTACAGGAGACCTGAAGGCTTTAAAACGTTCAAAATCTAGTCTCAGTCTCATCTCAGCGACAAACAAATGTCAAAAACTTGTCAAAATGTAGGGAAATTAGAAGTATTTTTTGACAGATTGAGACAGATCAGACTGTGAACGTTCTTAAAATTACGAGAATGGCCCCCCTCGTTGATGCCACACGACATTTCGTTGTTGGGAGGCATTGACCCCAACTTCGACTACGTTGGAAAATCAGCGGTGGATGCCTCAGCAGGCATTCTGCGAGCGTCCGTACGTAGGAGTAGCAATACTGTGGCGTAAGAGTGCTTATCAGTCCGTATCGGTGTTAAGTTGTGAGAGTGAGCGTCTTATTGCTATTAAAATCTGTGTAGGCGCAAGTTCCTTTAGAGTGTTCTCGGTTTATATGCCAACTGAATCGAATCTTAGTGAATTCGTAGACTGCCTAAGTGAAGTAAATGCGATAATTGAAAATAATGGGGTGGATGCAGTGTTTATGCTCGGAGACTATAATGCACAACTTAGTGGACTATTCGGCAGAGAACTTAGCAACTTTTCCTCTGAAGTGTGACTGTGAGTGACTTTACCCTACTGGCCACTGGATCGGACACATATACGTATGTAAGTGATGCTCATGGTACTAGCTGGTTAGACCACTGTGTAGTAACTAAAGCAGCGTGGGACATTATTAAGGACATTAGTGTGGCTTATGACGTGACGTGGTCTGATCATTTTCCCTTAAAAATAAACTGTGAACTGGACATGTTAAAATCTAAGTGTACCTGTGTTCAGTCTCTGTCAGTGTAATAAAATAAAGTGGGGATATAGGGACCCTACGCAAACGGTTATGTACACCAAACTTTGCAATAAGAAGCTAAGGAAAATTGACTTTCCGGCAGAGTTTATTAATTGTAGTCGTAGTGAAAATATTTGTACTAACTTGGAACATCATAGAATAGTTGACAAGTTATATAAAAATAATGTAGATATTCTTTGCGAAGCTGCAACTACTAGCCACACATTACCAAGTTCAGTGAAAAAAATATAAAAAAACCTGGTTGGAATAAACATGTTAAAGATGCGCACGGGCAGGCTCAGCTTAATTTTCTGAGCTCCGGCAACTGGTAAGCCTAGAAAGGGGTCGCTATATGAAAATATGGTGGCAAGTAGAAAATTTTTCAAAAGTAACTTAAAGTGGTGTCAAAGCAACGCAGATCAATTAAAGATGAACGAAATTGCGAGTCATCACGAAGCTATAAATTTTAGTACTTTCTGGAAAGCCACCAACAGCTTGAATCTTAAGTCGGGCCTGCTAGTGTGCGTCGGTGGCGTAAACGAACCAGAGGCTATTGCCAATTTATTTATGGCTTCGTTCAGGACAGAGTCACCACTAGGTCCAACGATGGTCGTATGTTAGGGAGGGTCCAAGGGAAGGCCTATCATGTTCACCGCAAGAGAGGTTGGGTCTGTCTTGAAGGACCTGAAGCAGGGTAAGTCTCCTGGACATGACAGCTTAAGCGTAGAACACGTATCTTCCAGCGGACCTTATAAACACGATTGTCGTTCCTTTGATAAAAAACAAGACTGGAGATACGAGTGACAAGAATAACTACAGGCCTATCTATATGCAGCAAGGAAAACACCTGTTTATGCGTGTATTTTTGGATCTATTCAAGGCATTCGTCCTAGTATCTTATGACTGCCTCTGGGGGAAACTCTCCCATGACACTAACCTTCCTGGGGGACTGATTGCTGTACTGAAGTACTGGTATAGCAACCAGTCCAACTACGTTAGATGGGCAGGTGCCATGTCGGGTGCGTACACGTAGGAGTGCAGCGTGAGACAGGGGGGCTTAGCTCGCCCAGGCTCTTCAACCTGTATTTCAATCGGCTGATATATGAGCTCGGCAACACCCTAGTCGGTTGCTCCATTGACGGACAATGCATCAATAATATAAGTTACGCGTATGATATGGTGTTGCTGAGCCCATCGATCAGTACGTTAAGAAAACTCCTCCGAATCTGTGAAGACTACGCGGTGACTCCTGGTCTCAGGTACAACTCAAATAAAAGCGAGCTCTTAGTGTTTAGGGCGTTGTACCACCGGTTAATTGGGCAGAGTTCCGCTGAAAAGAGTCACTCGTTTCAAATACCTGGGGCACTGGGTCACCGATAGGCTGTCGGATTACGACGATTTAGAAAGGGAACGTAGAGCGTTGGCTGTCAGGTGTAACATGCTGGCCCGCAGGTTCGCACGGTGTACGCGAGAGGTTAAAATAACATTGTTCAGGGCTACTGCCAGTCGCTGTATAGCTCGCACAGGGCTCGTACAATGCTTTACGAGTCCATTATAATAATGCGTTCCGGGTGATGCTGGGGTTGCCGCACTTCTGTAGCGCGTCAGGGATGTTCGCGGACGCACGTGTTCCGGATTTCGGGTCGCTGCTGCGTCTGCGAATCGCATCTCTGATGCGTCGGGTGCGTGACAGCCCCAACAGCCTCGTGGCTACTGTAGCCGGCAGGGCGGATGGCTAAATAATAGGTCACTGGATGGCGGCACACAGACCGTCATTCAGATATGTGAGGTAGGTTTTTATTTTTTAAGTTTTGTTTTGTAGCTTTTAATTAGATTAGTTCTTATTTGTTATTTTTATTTAAAGTGTTTTTAACCTACTATGGGACTATGGTCTGAAAATAAAGATTTATTATTATTATTATAGTAACGCTTGCTAACAATTGTGGTCGTCGTGTGCACGGGATTTTGTTTTCAAATAGGCCAGATGTAAGTTTCCTCGATGGTACCTATAGTACACCTAGTAGGTACACCCACATTTCGCCAGTTAAATTAAGTCCTGTATTATAAGGGGAGAGCCTATTGCCATATATATATAACCAGGCACAAATCCAGTCTCCGGGCTGCTACTGAGATTACATTATAGGCTGTTTATTACACCTGAAATATTCGCACGATTTCGCATTTAACCGTAACTCTCCCTTTCTGCCGCCCAAACATTTTGGAACTTCCCAACTTGTAGTACATCCACAACATCGGTATGTCAGATATTTAAAACGGATTCTCTCACGCACCGCCAGGCAGAAGCTCTCCGCAGCATTGGAGTCAGGCCAACCACAAATCTGATACTAAACGCGTACAATAGATTGCGATACGTTGAGATGTAACACTCGATCTGTTTCGTGTTAAGTGGCTCTTTCAAGTGTGGCTCTTTCAAGTATTTTTATTTCCGTTTACATTTTTGTATGTACCATTGAGGAAACTTACATCTGCCCAATTTGAAAACAAAATCTTGTGTACACGATGACCACATCTGTTAGCAAGCGTTACTATAGCGGCCGAGCGGAGCGCTGCAAGCAAGAACAGCCCTTGGGGGAATAGAAGTAAGTTTCCTCGATGGTACATCTCTACCTAACTCTGCGGGAAAAAATGCGTGATGTTATGTTGTGATAATATTTCCACAGCTGGGAACAGACCTAACTGTGAGAAGGGATGGGCCGTAATCCAACACAAGGGCCCAATGCGGGTTGGTGGATGACTACTACTACATTAGATGTAAGTTTCGAAACTTACATCTGCCCAATTTGAAAACAAAATCCCCTGCACACGATGACCACATCTGTTAGCAAGCGTTACTATAGCGATCGAGCGCTGCAAGCAAGAACAGCCCTTACGATGTATAATTATTATAACATCCCGCTTGTATTCCCCGAAGGATTAGGCAGAGGTGAGTACCTATAATACACCCACATTTCGCCAGATATGTTTAAATCCCATGTAATAAGGGTCCAGTCTATGTCATCAACCGGGTACAAATCCGGACTCTGGGCTGCTACTGAGAAATTCTAGATGGAAAAATCCAACAACACTTTGCTCGAACCGAGAATCACACCCAGAACCTCATGCTCATTAGTAGCGCTTGCGACTACTAGGTCAACGATGGAGTTAAAGAAATTAAGTAATTGTTTTCACTTCAATTAGGTTATGAATCCATCTATATGCCCAGTTTGGCAACAATAAAATTACCATGGGTAAGCAAAATGATTCACTTTTGTTGTATAGGAACCGAGTATGGTACCTTCAGTTTCTTCTTTTTAATCGATACTCTTTAAATATTCACATGAAAATCCATACACCTTTTAGCGTAAAAATAACTGCCTCTTATTTGTAAAATCACGGTAGGTATCCCATTCTCTGCAATTAAGGTGAAAACAACCCCAATATGAGGCCCAACCTTATTCCCCGCGGCAAGTTGATCCCTGTTTTCAGGAGAAATTAATTTGATCCCTTATAAGGGTGGGCCGCCGCATTACCGCCTGTCAAAATTGATAGCTCAACTGAATAACTTCGGATACTTATATATATAGGTATTTTTGTTTTAAAAATTGAGGTTTTTTGGGTGAGTTTTTGTCATTGGATTTTTCTTTTTTTGTTCTTAAATTAGTCTTTGCCCTTGAATTCGTATAAAATTATCATCTTTAAACAAACATAAGATCCACTCAGAATTAAGTTTGGTAAAATAATTTGTATCAAGTGATCTGACTCCCATGTTCCTTTAATTTTTTCAAAGTTAAAGTCAGTTACTCAATAAGACAGTCACGGAACTGTTTTAAGGGGCTTACAGGACCTAAACACAAAAAACGCAAGTTTTAGAAACAATAAAACTACATGATCGACTATCTGTGTGGTGCCGGACTTAAAGAATAGCACCACCCCATACTTCCCGTGGGTGTCGTAAAAGGCGACTAAAGGTCGTATCGGAGAGTAGTTCTCTATGCATTCTACCACCATACTATACTGCGATCGCCAACCCGCCTGCCAAGCGTGGCGATTATGGCAAACCCCCCCCCAACTTGGGGGAGGCCTATGTCCAGCAGTGGACGTCTTTCGGCTGAAATGATGATGATGATGAGATGATCGACTACAGTAAACAAACCAGAAAAATCTATATATATAAAATTCAAAGTCCTGACTGACTGATATATCAACGCACAGCCCAAACCGCTGGACCTAGAGACTTGAAACTTAGAAGGTGTTTTCTTTGTGAAGAGTAAGTATCCACTAAGAAAGGATTTTTGGGAATTCAACCCCTAAAGGGTTGAAATAGGGGATGGAAGTTTATATGAAAGTCCGACAGTTTTGAAGTTAGGATCTCCTAATTTTGTATTTAGGCTGACAATTGAAAATAAATTTACACGTGTCTCAGCGTTTTTGATAATTCCACCCCCGAAGGGTTAAAAAGGGGGATGAAGTTGTGTATAGAAAGTCATTAATTTTCGACGTAAAAATCACTTAATTTATTATCTAGGCTTATTGGAAGCTAACACAACGGTGTTGTTAGAATTTCATCCATTAAGGGGTGAAAAGGGGGATGAAATTTTGTCCTGACTGACTGATATATCAACGCACAGACTAAAACGCTGGTCGGTACCGCTGGGTAGAGAAATTAATTTTGGAGGGTGTGTTCTTTGTGAAGAGTAGATATCCAATAATAAGGGGTTTTTGGAAATTTAACCTTTAAGGGGTAAAAAGAGGAGATTTTGTTTCTATGAAAAATCTTATTCCTTGAGTTAATAACCATGAAACTTGGCACGAATACTTATCTAAATAAATTATGAAGTTTGGCTTTTTTTTTTTAAACTACCCCCTAAAGAGGGATTGGGAGGTGTCAAAGTTTGTATGGAAGAATTTTAACGCGTGGTCATATTAACTCGAAACTCAGTATTTATACTTAAGACCGAAAGTAAAGAATAACGTGTATCATCGTTTTTCGAAAATTTACCCCTAACGGGGTGAAAGGTTAATTTTATAGGGGAAGACTTTACTGCGTGGCTTGATTAACTCGAAAATTGGTATAAAAAATCTTTGAGTCGAGTAATGAACACATCCCAAACTATTTTACGACATTTCACCCCTATGGGGGTGAAAAACGGGGATACAGTTTATAAGAAAAATCTTATTCATTTGGTTAATAAACTTGGCAAGAATACTTGCCTAAGAAAGTAATAAAGTTTATCATTATTCGTTTATCAAAACACCCCAGCACCCCTTGTGTTGGGGTGTTAAAGTTTGTGGTGGAAGAATTTTAACGCGCGGTCCGATTTACTAGAAACTCAGTATTAATACTTTTGACAGAAAATAATCAATAATAACAGCCGCACAGATCGATCGATCAGGTTACGCAGGCTACGCTTGCCGCGGTTGGTCTGTGGATAGGTGTCCATCTTTACATACCGTGACCTCTCCGTGCATCGGAAAGCACGCTAAGCCGTTGGTCCCGGCTGTCATTCTTGGATCTTTAACAGTCGCTAGGGGTGGCCAGAAGCCCGAAAGTTTGACAACCAGTCTTATCAAGGGGGTATCGTATTTGGGTTGTGGAGGTCAGATAGGCAGTCGCTCTATGTAAAATACTGGTACTCAGCTGCATCCCGTTGGACCGGAAGCCGCACCCCAACATAGTTGGGAAAAGGCTAGGCAGATGAAGAATCAATAGTAAGTGTATGGGGTTCGGCGGCTCGCCGCCGCAGTGAACGCGCCCACACCGGGGCCCCGTATAGGGCCATGGACCGCACGACCCCCGCGTAAAGCCTCCGGCAGGAGGCGTTTGGCCCCCTCAGGTTGGGCAAGAGCCGCTTGAAGGCGGCCCCGGCCCGTTCCAGTTTGGGGGCCAAACGTCGGAAATGCTCCACGAAGTCCCACCGGCTGTCGAGGACGAGACCCAGGTATTTCATCGTCATCCCGACGCCGATGTGCCCTCTTACCGTTAGTTGGGATCCCGATGGCGGCGCGTTCCGGGGCCCATGAAACGACATGGCCTCGGACTTGTGCAATGCCACCTCGAGACCCAACTGCCGGATCCTCTCCACGACTATCGCAACCCCGCGTGTCATCGCGTCGGCCGCCGCCTGATGCGACCTCCCCTGCGCCAGGACCAGCGTGTCGTCAGCGTAGCAAACCACGCTGACGCCATCAGGGAGGTCGGCGCGCAGCACCCAGTCGTACCCGATGTTCCACAGAGGCGGCCCCAGGACCGATCCCTGTGGGACACCGCACGACATCTCTCGCCGGTTCCACTCCCCATCGCGACCGTGGTAGCTGACGGCTCTTTCCGCCTACGATACGCCTCGACTATTCGACGGAGGTAGGGCGGCACCCGGTGATACCGGAGTGCCTCCACAATGGTGCTCCAGGGGAGGGTGTTGAACACGTTGGCGATGTCGAGTGACACCGCCACGACGACCCCACCCCGGGACACCGCGTCCCCCGTCGTGAGGGCTCTCACGCGCATGATGGCGTCCACTGTCGAGGGCCCCTTGCGGAAACCGAACTGGCTGTCCGCAAGATCCGGCCCCGTCCTCACCAGGTGCCCGACGAGGCGGCCCGCAATCACTCTCTCAAAGAGCTTGCCGACCTCGTCGAGCAGCACGATGGGCCGGTATGCGGACGGAGAGTCCGCAGGGCGCCCTGGCTTCCGAATGAGGACCAGCTTCCCCGTCTTCCAACGGAGTGGAAACTGGCCTCTCTCCAAACATGCGCTTAAGAACGCCTCCAGTCGAGGCCCGAGAGCCCTCGAGGCCAGGACCCAGGCTTTACCTGGCAAGCCGTCGGGTCCTGGAGCGGTATTTTTGGCCTTCAGCCTACCTACCGCCGCTCTCAGTTCTACCCCGGTCACTTCAGGGATGTCGTCGTCGTCGTCCGCGTGGTCCGCTTCAGGCACCGTCAGTGGCGGAGCCATGGGCGGGGGAGTGTGCTCCCCCCGTGAAGGGAACAGAGCGCTCACCACCTCCTCCACCAGCTGGGGGCGGAGACTCTGCGTCAGCGGGGGGGCCCAGGTGCGGAGTTTATTCCGCACCATTTTATAAGGGCGCCCCCACGGATCTCTGTTCAGAGTCTCCACCATCTCCTCGCGGGCCACATCCTTGGCCCGCTGGACAGCCTCTTGGAGGGCGGTCTTCACCGCTCTGTACCCCTCGTACAGCTCCGCGTCCGTGGCTTCCGCATCCGGAGGGCGAATGCGGAGCCTGCGGTGCCTGGTGTACAGGTGTCGCGCATCGACGCACGCCTTGCGTAGCGTCTCCAACTCCTGCGACCACCAGTACACCTGACGTCGGGCGCGTCCTGGCCGGACTCGGGGCATTGCCACGTCACAGATCTCGGACATGGCCTCCCGGAACCACTCCGCCTCATCGTCGATGTTGGCAGGCCTGTCCGGTGATGACACCTAGGCCTGCACGATCGAGGCTTCCAGGAGGAGCTCCCGGTCCAGCTGCTTCAGCGCCCACCGCGGACCACTCGGGGCCTGTTGGACCAGCGCGCTAGAGGTCTGGGCGGAGACGTCGAACCGGATATACCGGTGATCGGAGTAGGTCTCCACCCCCTCCATGACGCGCCAGTCAATGACACGCTGTGACAGAGCAGGGCTGGCGAACGAGATGTCCACCACGGACTCACCCCGCATCCGCATACACGTGGGAACAGAACCCCGATTTAGGACGACCAGGCCTGTTTCCAGAGCCCAGTCCTCCACCATCCTGCCCCGCACATCCGTGTAACGGGAACCCCAGGCCAAATTCTTGGCATTGAAGTCCCCGAGCACTAGCACGGGGAAGGGATGGTTTCCGGCGACGACGACACTCAACTCTGTTAAAGAGTTGTGGAACTCGGCGAGAGTTCGGCTCGGAGAGAAGTACACCCCCACTACTAGGTACTATATCTCCGAACCGTGCTGCTACGCACCCCTGTCCCTTCGTGACGCCTTCGAGGGACGGGGTGCCGGCGGCGGTCGACGAAAGTATGGCCACTGAGCCGCTCAGGTCCTCCACCCAGTCATCCCTGGGCGGGACAAAGTACGGCTCAGCGACCACGGCGATGTTAATCGACCACTGCGCCACGCTCTGGAGCAACAGGTCCTGAGCGCAGGCGCAGTGGTTGATGTTCGCCTGGAGGAGGCGTAGGGGAGCCATTACTCCTCCATTTCGGCCCCCTCCCGGGCCCCTTGTGAGGGCCCCTTGTGGAGCGCAGGACTTGCTCCCCGCCCGGTGATCGGCCGGCTTGCCAGCAGCCGCACATGCGTAGCAGTGCGGCGCGGCGTTGCACGAGCCGGCCTTATGTCCGGGCTGACCGCAGCGGAAGCACAGTGTGCTGCGGTCTACCTCCGAGGTGCACTGGATGCCAACGTGGTGCCCCACATGGCTTCGGTAGCACCTCAGAGGCTTGGGTTCTAGCAGTTTCACCTGCGCTGAGACCCAGCCCACCAGGAGCCTTCGGCCCTCCACAATCGTTCTGGCCGCCGTCACGGGGCAGCTTACCGTTACGGTTCGCATCCCCGCGAAGTCAGGACGTATGGTGCCCGCCTTTACCTGATCGGCCAGACACCCGCCCGTCCTGACGACGGCGGCCACCACCTCTCCCTCCGTTACGGAGTCATCCAGGCCCAAGATGCGCATGTCCGCGCATTTGACGGGCCTGGAGACTCGAATCGAGCCTCTTCCGCATTAAGGGACGCCCTCAGCTTCTCAGCTAGGGCGTCAGCGGTGGGGCCACTAGTCGCCCCGGGGATCTCCAGCATGCGGGCGGCAGTAGCGGTGACCCTATGCCGGAGGCCCCCAGTGATCCCCAGCTCACGGAGGTCCACCGTCTCTCTCGCTTTAGTGAGCACGTCGCAATACGTCACGCCCCTCTTGACCGCGTCCGGCTGTAGCGTTATCACTACAGCCGCGGTCTTCGGGGCGCGAAGCCTAGCCGCAACGGCTCGCTCCTTACGGCGCCGCCTCTGCGCCCTTTTCCTGGCCGCTTTGGCCGCCTTCTTCTTCTCCCCGACCACCGGCCATTCGGCGTCGGTCGCGGGAGAAGTGGGGGGGTTCTGAGAGCGGGACGTTGGCTCTGGGGCCTTCGCCTCCCGCGCCAGTCTGCCCCTCTTCCGGGCCTGCGCCGGGGTGTTGCCGGTAGACGTCGGCGCCGGGGCTCCTCCAAAATTATTGACCCTTGACGGGACAAAAAGTGGTAATTCGATTTATAAGGAGATTTTAATGAGTGCCTTGATAAACTCCAAAAAAATGGTACAAATAAATTTGGACTTGAAACTTGGCACAAATAATTATAAAGTTAGAATTTTTTTGGAATTCTAAACTAACCCAAAGGGGAGATTGGGGTGTCAAATTTAGTATGGAAAATTTTTAATGCGCGGTCCAATTAACTCGAAACTCAGTACGTATCTAAGACCAAAATAAATAATAAAGTGGTTCAGGGTTTTTCGAAAATCTACCACTAATGGGGTGAAGAGGGGTAGTCACTTTCACAGGGCAGAATTTTATTATGAGGCTTGATTAACTGGAAAATTGGTTTAAATAATCTAGATTATGTTTCGAAATTCCACCCCTATGGGGATAGAAAGAGGGGATACAGTTTATATGAAAAATCTTATTCATTTGGTTAATAAATTAGAAACTTGGCAATATTTGGGTCAGTAAATACCTAATAAAGATTGTCACTTTTCGTTTAAAAAATCCCTCACAGAGGATTTGGGGGGTGACAAAGTTGATGGATTAGAAAAATATTTAACCCGCTGTCGGATTAACTCGAAACTCGGTACTACTAACACAAAAAATACTTTAAAAAAGTGAATTAGGGTTTTTCAAAAATTGACTCCTACGAAGGTGGAAAATTCTACTGCTTACTTCCATTAACTCGAAAATGGGTATGGGTCTTTGAGTCAAGTTATGAACACATCCCAAACGATTTTTCAAAATTACTCTCCTGGGGGGCAAAAAGCTGGGATACAGTTTATTTGAAAAATCTGATCCCTTTGAGCTATAAACTAAAAAATTGGCCCGAATACTTATTTATACCTATCTAAATAAATGATAAAAATCATAAACATATATTTTCGAAATTTTAAGAGGAAAGTACGAATTTCACGCGGACGAAGTCGCGGGCAGAAGCTAGTATATGATTATCTTCAGGATATATGCTAGGTAGATAGTGTGTTGAAAACATATTGCAACTAATTTGATACGATAGAAAAAAGTCATGAAGATACCTCTAAATACTTTCTTTTTACAATAAAAACCATACTCAGATTCATACAATCAATCTGATTTTTTGTCAGATTATTCTACAAGCAACATACTAAAACACTAGTGTTTTATTTTTTTAGTGCAAACAATAGATTTTTTGTAAATAGATAGTTGCTTCATATTTTGCAATAAATTATCAGCGTTGTGTCATCGCTCTTCTCTTTCTTTTCTATGCAGTCCGACGGTGACCGCGCTTTAGGTCATGCAAGGGGCTTGCATGTAATGCTAACAGCATTTAAAAAAAACAAAATGTTTATTTTATAAGTCCTTTACTTTGTATTTTATGTAAATTATTCATCACCATTGCTCTTAAAACGGTGAAGGAAAACATCGCGAAGATATCGGTAAGTATGTCCTAGAACCAAAAATTCGTGTGACATAGAATATAATATTTATTTGCCAGAAACATGGTGCTTACAAAGGTGTTCATAACATTGCATAGTGCTACATGTCTCATCGTTTGAACGGTATGCAAAAACAAATTACAATTATCAATTAAACGCAGTTACAAAAGAATACAATTTAGGTGCATTATTTACATTACATAAATTTTAAAATTTAAATATTATTTAAATTTTAAAATTTATGGTTGGTAGTTTTGGTTGGTAGATGTCAAAAAACGGAAGTGTGTAGTATATAGATCCTACATACTACATACTAGGTAGATATCACAAAATGGAAGTGTGTAGTATCTATATACTACACACTTCCGTTTTGTGACATCTACCAACCATAAATTTTACAAAATGTCACAAAATGGAAGTGTTTAATAGTATACAGATACTACACTCTTCCATTTTGTGACATCTACCAACCAACATTTAGCCTGCGTGGTAGATTACGGCTCACTCCCTCTCATCGAGAGGAGGCCTGTGTTCCAGCAGTACGCACATTATTACAGGCTGATTACGCAAGCTCAGTAATAAAAGTGTAAATTCGACTCAAAATAATACTTTACTTTTGTGATTATGTTAAAAACTCTCATCAAGACAGAGTAAAGACTTTTTCTTAAAAATGACGCCGTATGTGAACTAACACGACAAAAAAAACCGGTCTAGTGCGAGTCGGACTCGCGCACCGAGGGTTCCGTACTTTTGTAGGTATTTAAATAGTTTATCAAGGGATTTTTTAAATTCTACCTACAAATTTTCGGTTTTCAGATTTTTTCCTTTACTTGTGCTACATGATCTTGCTTCTTGCCAAATTTTATGATTCTAGGTTAACGGGAAATACCCAATAAATGTTGATTCCCTTCGAGTGACGAAATATACGCTTTTTGCGGCATAAACGGCCGTATCTTTTTTTTACGGTAACTTAAATGTTTAATTTTTTCACAGCTTCAAGGGACTGTAGACCTGAGTATATGGTATTAATTTCAACTCGATACCTCCACGCGTTCCCGAGATAAAGGGTCTTGGCAGACACACGGAAGGACAGACAACAAAGTGATTCTATAAGGATTCCGTTTTTCCTTTTAGATACGGAACCCTAAAAAGGAAGTGCCAGTAATCCCGACAAGCTGCGAGAGTAGGTAAATAACTGAGAGAATAAATTAGGGATAACGGTCCTTCATTTACTCTTACGACTACAGCTAGCGTGTTTTTTTGAGAAATAAGCTACCCTACGCCCCTGCTACAATTTGTCTTGAGAACCTTGAATCTAAGTAGGTACCTTTAGGCCGCTTACACATTATGCCATAGCTGCAGCGGCGCCGGGGCGCCGCCGCCGCGGTGCCACTGTATTAAATTAGTTGCCTTAATTTTATTTGTATGAACCCTTACACATGGCGCCGCGGTGGCGGCGGCGAGTTTTGATAAGACTTATCAAAGCTCGCCGCCGCCGCCGCGGCGCCATGTGTAAAACCTCAAACCTACTAAAATAGTCGAGCCAGTCGAGCTACCTAAGTTTGAAGATCAAAGTGGTCCTAATGACTTACCAACCGAATTTCGACAAACCGTAATACGACAAGATTTTATTTCGACAATATGGAACTCCGACACGTCTTTATTTCGACAATACTTTAGTTCGAAACATTATCAGAATGCTAATTTCACAATTCTTGGTATTAGATGATAGTAAATTATATTTTTTTATTATCTTTTGATCTTAGTCAGATTACATAGGTACAGTGGTGCATTTCTGTAAAAATCTCACCGTGAAAACTTAGGTGAAGTGAGCGTCAATAGTGTCAATTCCTAACAAAAACAAACTCACTTCACCTAAGTTTTTACGGTGAGATTTTTACAGAATCGACCGGCTGAGAGCGACTGTGGAGGTGAACTTTCATTTGTTTTTACCATATCTATAGTAAAAATGCGCAGTGCTGCACACCCCTACCCTATTTCAATGATAATTAAGTTGATTTCAGAGTGACTAGCACTATTGAAAAAGTTATAAAAATGGTCGAAGTTGTAGCGTGAACTGCACTTTATTGTGCAGGAATTAAAGTTACTTTTCCATAAACTCATATTTGTTTACATTTGTGTATACAGGATGGCAGGGACAACGAAGCGCAACCTGAAGGCCAATTCCCGTAATCAAAGACGTTCAAAATCCAGTCGCAATCTCATTTCGGGGACAATCAATGTCAAAAACTTGTCAAAAATGTAGGCAAATTAGAAGTATTTTTGTCAGATTGAGACTCTGTCGCCATACAATAACATAACTCTGGTACATAACTCTGGAAAAAAAAAAATCTGTCTGTTATCAAAAATGTATGGAACATCTAATTTTCTTTGATAACCGATGAAAATTTCTATTTTCTCTGTACTGAAATTTAGAAAAAAAAATTATAATTTTTTTTCAAATTTCAATTCAGCACGATTAGATCCACTAGCGTAGAAACGCAAGTGGATCTAATCGTGCTGAATTCATTGTTACAGTTTGCGAGTCGATATCACCCTGTTTACACAAATGGCTCGACCGATTGTGATGAAAGTTTGACAAGCTGTTGTGTTCACGCTGGAAAACATTCTTATAAAATGAAAGAGGCATTGCAACGCATGCAAGGCATTAGCAACTAATATTAATAAACTTCACATTTACACTTTTACAATAATTTTCGACTTCTATTACACTTAGAAACTTCTTAGCTCATCTCTCTCAATATATCGCCTTTTGCAACACCACAATGCCACCCACTCATATTGTTCTTACGAAAGATACACGCATGATATGAAACGAGTACGAGACTCGAATCAAAACTTCGGCCATTAAAAACTAATTAGTAAAGTGTTCGGTTCTGCGCATCTGTGACGTTCATTAATCAATTGATCAGTTGTTACTGTGCACTGGGTTGTTATATTATATCATTGGATGATTAAAGTTTTGTTTGAAGTGACAGTTTAATCGTCTTTGTAAAGTGCGGGTTTTATTGTAAAACATACATACATGTACAAATGTAACGTTGTGTAGCATTGATTGCTTTAAACATCTTAGAGTTGCATAGCGCTATAGCATAGCCAAGCGTAGTTTTGCATAGCGCTACGAAAAAGTCGTAGCCAAGCGTAGTCTTGCATAGCGCTAGGAAAAAAGCGTAGCCAAGTGTAGTCTTGTGGAGCGCTACGAAATAAGCGTAGCCAACCGTAGTCTTGCGTAGCGCTACGATAAAAGCGTAGCCAAACGTAGTCTTGCGTAGCGCTAAGTTAAAAGCATAGCCAACCGTAGTTTTGCATAGCGCTACGATAAAAGCATAGCCAAACGTAGTTTTGCGTAGCACTACGATAAAAGCATAACCAAACGTAGTCTTGCGTTGCGGTACGAAAAAAGGCATGTATCTATGGGTCTTTGATAACTGAAAATAAATGGTTTATTATTATTATTATAAAAGAGCGTAGCCAAGCGTAGTCTTGTGTAGCGCTACGAAAAAGCATAGCCATGTGTAGTATTGCGTAGTCTTTAAAAGCTCGGCTCAGTTTAATGTAGCCATGGGTATTTCTCCAACTTCTGCAACAACAAACAATAGTCATTAAAGCAAGAAGAGCATTGTAAAAATGTATTATAATAGAGGTGGGTTTAGACCAAGCTAACATAGAACCAGAACAATATAGCATATTTTTTCATGTCTTGACATTTTAGGATGGATAGGCTTACGAAAGAATTCTCTCTCCCTGTTTATACAAAAATAATTTGGAAGACTGGGGATAAAATGTGGATTCGTTCGCTTCTTCTAAACCCTAACAATACGGATGGTCCATGATGATTATTGAAATTAAACTAAATGTTATTTCTGTAAGCAGATATTCTAAGACACTTTTTCAAGTCACTTTTTACATAAGGTTCTCTTTGGTAGACAACCTATACAGTACTAGGTATACATAAGGTACAATCAACAAAAGATATAAGTATGCAGGATCGTCGGATATAGTTGAAGTTTAGTAAGAAACCGATGGATGTTGTCGACTGAAATTTAGTTTGATAAATGAGCTACTTATCACACTAAATTTCAGTCGACAACATCCATCGGTTCCTTACTATACTTACACTAGGTCCGACGATCCTGCATACCATCTCTTTTGTTGTCTGTACATACATGCTGTGCAATCATGTTTCACGCTAATGCACTAAGCTAGTACGCAAGGTACTTAACGGGTATTATGGCGCCGGTACATCGTCGTAATGGGTTCAAGATGGTAGCTGACATACTGCAGCGACCTTAATTGTGTTCCGTTATTTATAAGGTCGTCGGGTATAATTGAAGTTTAGTAAGAAACCGATGGATGTTTTCGAATGAAATTTAATTAGATTAATGAACTGTTTGTTTACTATTAATTAAAATAAATTTTATTCGAAAAAATCCATTGGTTTCTTACTAAACTTCGACTACTTCCGACGACCCTGGGTACTTATTTCCTTTGGTGACCGTACATCATTATTGGCCAACGTTTGTTTGCTGACGTTTGGCTGCAGAGCGTGGCTTGCCAAGAAGTATACTTACTCCATTACAACGGGCCCCTTTCAGAATACCAGCTTTATGCGGAGATAGAAGCCTTTCTGGCCTCGCACACGTCTTTTTTCTTGGTTTAAAAAAACATAGGTAGTAATTTTGTTAGTTTTAAATGCTCCTTTGTTACTGTTTGTATGTCCTGTGCGTGTCCCAAATAACATATTTTTCTTTCTTTTCTTTATTTTTACAATAAAAAAACGTCTTCTCATCAGGTTGAATAAGATCCATCATGGGTCTGGCTCATGGGTCTTTTGGAAAAAAAAACCTCAGTAAATCCATATCTTGAAGTCAGGATCCAATGAGAAAACAACGCCACTAGATCCATCATGGATCTGGCCAATGGATCTTCTGAGGTTGAGCGTATCGTACACTCTACATGATACCGATGGCCGGTGGAGCAGACGAGTCCTGAAGTGACAAGCGTAGTGTGGGACGCCCTCCAGCTAGATGGAAAGGTGTGTGTTAGGTAGCGTTACCAAACGGGAGCGTTACCAAACGGGAGTAACCCGGACGGACGATCTAAAGAAGGTGGCTGGGTTAGACTGGATGCGGAAGGCGGAGGTGCTGTGACGCAGTATGGGAGAGGCCTATGTCCAGCAGTGGACTGCGATAGGCTGAGTTGATTGATTGATGGTCTACCTGAATTTTTGACAAAAAAAAAATAAAAATTGGCAAACATTTAGGAACTGGCCACCTGTCACTAGTCTTATTAGGAATAATTTGCACTCAAAGTTCGTATCTGTCTGCCTAGACCTTTCTAGCAATACCAGCATGATATTTAAAGAGCCTTAAAGATAGTAAGCCGCACTAACAACCTCTGTCTGCTTATTTAGGGTATTTTTTTTGCCAGAATGTCAGAAATGAGAAGCAACAAACTATCTAAATTCTGTGCTTAAATTCTGTGTTGTTTTAGGATCATTTTTAATACGTATTTTAATGTACATTAAAATACGTATTAAAAAATTATCCTAAAACAACACGAAAACTTGAACGTCAGAAAGGGCCAAGTTAACTGGTTTTATCGCTAACAGATCATTATAAGTTTAAAGAGGCTGCTATTTGAAAAGTTAACTCATAATTACAGCCCATTGGGTGGTATTAATAAAGTGAACATTGTTTATGTTTTGAGAAAGCGAATGTTCACTGAAGAAGGAATGTTTGTTTTTCAGTAGCTACAATTGTACTTCATGAATGTGAATGAGGCGGTATCATCCTACTGACGTCACGCAAAATCCTGCCTCGCGCAAGCAGAGTTTACCGCGCAACTAGCTTATTACGTTCCAACATCAATTGTCGGGCATAATTCCGATCCAGCGGTGCCTGTTCCTTACTGCCCTCCCCCAGCGATACCCTAAGCCGAGGTCCGAGGGGGTGTCCGTAGCGTGTAGTTGCTAAGTCATTAAGCCCAGGTTAGAGACCTTAATTTATGAAGGCACCCACAGGCAAGTCCGGTTAAGCAGACGACAACATTATTATGTTGAACTGCGAGATGCCATTCCCAAAAAAGCCAGGTTGTTGCCCATCAGACACAACGCCCGTCCGGTCGGAGAACCCTTCCTTTTCTATGGAGGATGAGTGAACTGTACACCCTGTTCCTCATACACCTATACTCTCCTCTAATATGTATTCAAAGTCAAAGTCAAAGCATTTATTTCAAATAGGCACTTAAGAGCCTATACTACCTCAATTGGCTTAGCATGATCCTCCGTTATGTCGAAAATACCGCAGCATTAATTTTGAAATAAATATATGCTAAAGTTGAGGATTAATGTTAGGTACTATGTTAGACGAAAACACGATTCCATAAAATTTTCTCGATAGAAAAAAATTCCAAAGTTACCTCCAAACCGAACAATAAACCGCTGGTATTCAAAAAATACTTCAAATTAGATCATGAAACTTTGCATACTAACTGAACTAACTATAAAGCAGGTCTTATGTTATTTAGTTTTTTTGAATTATCTTTATTTTCACCGTAAAAAGCAAATACCTAAACTATTGGCGCTGCCTTCCGCCCAGCTCCACACTTTGTCTCGCTCTCACACAGTCCGCGAGCAGTATCATGCGAGCGAGATAAAGAGCCAATTTTAGCTGAGGTAGTATAGGCTCTTAACAGGCACTTTTGAAGGTCAAAAATTACTAAAATAGAATTGATTCTAGTCGCCCATTCCAAAAGGTAGTTTTCGTATGGAGAAGAATGGGCAAGAAACTCCACCGTTATTTATTAGCTTCTGCTCGCAACTTCGTCCGCGTGAAATTTCACCCTCCCCCCATTCACACTCTTAGGGGTGGAATTTCGAAAAACCCTTTCTTGCTTTTACCCCATTTTATATTTTACCCCAAAAATATTTAGAACAGGTTCAAAGTTGGACACCGAGCGACACGAAGTAGGTTATCCAATCTTTGCGCCGAATGGTTAGGTACCTAGGTACTATTATCAATGAGCTCAAGACGGCGCGGCGCGAGCGGCACAGTTGAGCATGTTTTTGTACGAACAAACAGGTAACTTGACAAGCTTATGACTTTGTGATTTTTCATGATACAGTTTTGAAATTTTGTACATAGATTCTTTACATAAAAATACTAGACACGTGTATCGGATTTCGCATATACTAAAAATAATGCTGTAAAATCTCAATCACACATCACTACGTCCTCATTTCGAGTACTTCATCCATCAGCCTTCACTTCAAAGGACAGCCTAAGTGCGAGCTGATAGGGAAGTAATAAGCACACGTCACGGAGTGTGACGTGTTATGAAAAAAACGTCATTGTTCCCTAGCGTACTTACGTGACACGTATGGGGGGTGGAAGAAGGGGGTTCATTTAGGGTGGATACCCCACACCATGGCATCTGGTGTACCTACCTACAGGAATTATGGTAAGGGCTTTTATTTGCTTGAAATTAAATGTAATTATTTATTCTGTAAATTGGAATAACTTAAACGCGTCAAATGACTTAAACACGTCATATTATAAACACATTACCAATCCTTTGCGTCGCGCAGTCTGGTAAAAAATAAATAAGCTAGATGTCGCGGTAGGCCCAGAAAGAGAATTGGACGCCTATCTAAAGGATTGGCCAGATGTAGCAAGAGACAGGAAAACATGGAAAGATGGAAGGGAGGCTCTTGCCCTGCAGTGGGGCATAACAGGCTCATAATAATAATAGATGTCGGCGTTTCCTATCTGACTACTCTGAGAAGAAAGGCCGAAACAAACTCAGAGGTCACAGTCTCTTTTAAAGTTCAGACATAATCTTGGTCAGATCATGTAAAAACGATGTAGATTGATGTCTGAAATGGTATTTTGAGGAAATTACCACAAATTTTTGAGTGGACCAGTCCAGACTGTGCAAGCATTTGTCAGTAACCGTGTGGCTCAATTCAGAACAAGAGCAGCTCAAGGACTCTATGACAATACCAAAGAAAGGACATTTGGGTAGGCCGCATAAATTACTCAAACTGCCAGACCAACATCCATACTAATATTATAAATGCGAAAGTGTGTCTGTCTGTTTGTTACCTCTGTATGCTTAAACCGCTGAACCGATGTAGATGAAATTTGGTATAGAGATAGTTTGAGGCCCGGGAAAGGACATAGGATAGTTTTTAACCCGATATTCCCAAGGGATCAAAACTTATGCGGGTGAAACCGCGGGCGCAGCTAGTATTATAAATGCGAAAGTGTGTCTGTGTGTCTGTCTATCTGTTACCTCTTCACGCTTAAACCGCTGAACCGATTTAAATGAAATTTGGTATAGAGATAGTTTGAGTCCCGGAAAAGGACATAGGGTAACGTTTATCCCGATATTCCCACGGGATCGAAACTTCTGCGGGTGAAACCGTGGGGGGCTGTTAGTTAAAAATTGACAGTAATTAAGTAAGATGCAGGTTGGTTGTATGCTTAGCTCGATATGTTCTTCTCTTGGGTTGCCACGAATTATATGACTATTAGAAAATACTGTTTGAAAGGATAATTATTTTTAGTCAGAAGTACTGTCTTTCCTCTTACCAGTCTTTCCAAGGGGTATCGTATTACCCAGTAACTGGGTTGTGGAGGTCAGATAGGCAGTCGCTCCATGTAAAATACTGGTATTCAGCTGCATCCGGTTAGACTGGAAGCCGACCCCAACATAGTTGGGAAAAGGCTAGGCAGATGATGAAGTAGGTACTGTCTTTCTTTATCCATCATGTACCACTACATTTCACCTATGTGTACAAATGTGTTTGAATTTGAATTTCATATTCCTTACTTACCTTTTATAGATTTATTCCGGTCTGATCCCCTGAGCCCTCCTCCCGCCCCCCTCAAGTCCTCAAAAGGGCCATTTTTAAAATCACATACCTACTAACGTAACCCAAACCTATTGCCATAAGGTTTCAATACCTATGCTATACCTAGAGCTAGCTAAAATCCTTTTCCAACTGGGCGTACCCCAAGGCGTTTCCCTAGTTTACATGTTAATCATTGTTCGACCTGCTGCATTATACTGTTCCATGGGGTTGTCAAATTAACAAAATCCACCATTGTTCTGCTGTGGCACTGTTGACAGCCCTACTATATTAGGAGGCTTTTGAAATACCTGCTAAGTTATTGTGAAATGTATTTTTAGCATCGGTTATACTTCCATGTAAAATACTGGTATTCAGCTGCGTCCGGTTAGACTGGAAGCCGATCCCAACATAGTTGGGAAAAGGCGAGGCAGATGATGGTGATGATGATATTAGGCATTTTGTTTATGTAAGTTATTGAACTGATTTTATTATACTTGTGAAGAGATAAGCTATATTATGATCCTTTATTTAATTAGGGACTTTTATCACCGCAATGCGCATGACAAACCCATCGTACCCAAAATACAGACTGCTATAGGTTATATTTAAGCCATGAACCTGAATAGACTCTTCGCATCATCAAGACAGAAAAAAGACAAAACAGAAAGACAAAAAAACAACAACAAGAAAAAAACAAGACAGAAACAAACAACAAGACAGAAACGAAACAACACAAGACAAAAACAGAAAACAAGACAGAACAAAACAGAATACAAAGGCAAAACACAGACAGAAAACAAAAACAAGACTAGGAAAACAAAGAAGACAAAAGACAGACAAGACAGAAAGACAAAAGAAGGACAGAAGGAGGAGGAAGACAAGACAGAATTTTATGGGATGTGCCCATATTAAGTGGGTTCAAACTCAAGACTCCAAACAGATAATTTCTATGAGACTCATATCGAACACAGTCCATCAATAAGTGATGTACCTAAGTTTTCCATAACTCCACACAATTAGACTTAGCTATTATTTAAAATCATATAGACTTCAGAAATGAATCAATACCTACCTGATTTATTTTATCATTTCTGTTAAGACATTGCTAATGTTTTTTGGATCTTGGTCGATATCGTGACCAAATCTCTAAGGCATAGGAGACGCTTTCATTCATAAAGAGCAAAATTAATGTTGAGCTTTACCAAATATTTCGATTAAAATACCTAATAATAGGACATGCCGGTTTCCTCACGATGTTTTCCTTCACCGTTTTGAGAGTAGTGGTGATGAAATTAAATACACAAAGTAAAGTTCTTGTCTGGGTTCATTGGATACCGTTGGGCAACCACTGCTCATAGACATGTGTCAACCACCAACCTGCTTTGGGCCCGCGTGGTTGGATTACGGCCCACTCCCTCTCACAGAGCTCTCACGCTGCCTCTCACACTGCAGTGGGAACCGTATAGGCTGATTATGTTATGTACAGACGCCAGCATATCAACCTACCCGAAACTGTCAAATTTTCCCAATCAACTTTTAACCTTATGCTCTAGCGGTAAAGTTGAAAATCTATTAAAGAAATTTGACAGATAGTAGTAGCTTGATGTGCTGGCGTCTGTGCCTAATGATACGCTTTGTTGTCATCGTTCTATTCAAAACTAATATCCGTTAGTTATCCTTAAAACGACAGTATTTCCAGTTCCAGGTACCATTACCTTAAGGGGCTTACATGACCTAAAGCGCGGTCACTGTCGGACTGCATAGAAAAGAAAGACAAGCACGATGACACAACGCTGCTTATTACAAAATATGAAGCAATAGGCATGACGAATGATTTTCAAATCCTTTTCCGTAATGTACGTACGTACACATTTACTATTTACGAAAACTATATTATTTATATATATATATATATATATAATCAACCTTTTACGGTAAATGTTGGTCCAGTGAGAAGTTAGAACAACTGTTGATCCGCCTATTTTACGTGTTTACTCAGCTCCGCGTCGCGCAAACTGATATACTTTGATCCGTCCTTGATGCGCGTGTGACGTCGGTGGATCTGCACTTACAGGTTTTCAATAAACTCGTCAGCGATTTGACCAACATTTGTTGATCCATCAACGGTCGAAAAAATCATACTGAATATGATTTCTTAGATCCAGAGTATATTTAACTTATATGCGACATTTACTTGGACTAAGTTGATCCGGAGCCAAGATTGACGAATAGGTACTCGAACACAAAGCGGCAACGTCGCGTTCTGCGAGTGACAGAGAATTAACCCAGTAGACTATTTCGTCGTATTTTTCGTTTAGTATTTCCTTAGTCAAAATATGTGTTTTGGCCATTTCGCTACATTCACATGACTCATGAGCGTAAGGTGAAAAACTGTCATACTGTTACATTGAGATATAAGTACTTACGTACTAGAGTGGCCGCCGCGAATCGATAATTTGTAGCACGCTTTGTGGTCCATGGACCAGAAGTCCTTAGTCTGCGCCGGACGCTTGTCGCGACGTGACACGTAGCACTAGATACGTAGATACAGTTAATTCTAAAAATGCCTTCGTGTGTATTGAGATACTGTTCAAACCACTCTAGAAAATTGAATAAAAGTCAAGGAGTGACGTTTCACCGGTAAGTTTATTGTAATTTCTGTAAAACGTGCGTTGCCACGCTGTACAAGATATTTTGTTCGCAATGTCAGCTCTAGTACGTAAGTACTTTATACCTCAATGTACTGTTATGGACTTTTACTCCTGAAATTTAAACAACTCTACACCTTAGTCAATATATGGGTTGGCTGTTTCGTTACTACAAGAACCATTGTATAACAGTATGAGAGTTTTATCAAATGACTCCTCCCGCTCTGGGTGGAGCGGAAGGGAGTGTCAGACTCATACTGACTAAAACCCACCCGTGTTCCTTCCTTAGCCCTTTATGTTCCGTGCCAGCGGTAACCCTTTCGGACAATCCCGCTGACACGGCAGGTTTCGGCCCTAAGGGGGCCCCTCCTCGATGCTGACCACCCGCAGGCCCGCGCCTACGGTGGTCGGGAGTCGTCACGCGGCTCCCGACGCCCGGAGCGCCTCCCGCGGCGGCTGGGACGGGAGGCTCTCTCCCTGAGCCGTCCCGCCACCTCTTTCGCTAGCATAACTGCTTCGCAGCAGGAGGTGACTGCCTCCCACTCCCTCTCGCCCCGGACCATGGCTTGCACCAGGGCCGGACGCGAGAGGTCACCGCCGCTGCCGATCGCCTCTACGAGGACACGATGGTGCTCCGCCCAAGCGGGGCAGACCTCCACAATGCAGGGCAATGGTGACACCCGGGCGTTTCTTCCCGCCTGATGATGTGCAGGAACCTCCCGAAACTTCCGTTTCCGGTGAGCGGGCGCCTCTCTAGCCACTTCTCAAAGAGGGGTCTTATCGCCGCTGTCGCGGCGTGCCATGCCACCATGAGATCGCGCCGGCGATCCGTCCGCTCCGCAGCGATTTGCCGCGGAAGCGGAGTTTCCCCCCGGCGTAGTGCCACCGCGCGCCACTCATACAGGCGCGCGAGGACTATTGCCTCCAGATCCCATGGCGGCAGTCCGGCAAGGAGGCTTACCGCTTCGTCCGAGATCGTGCGGTAACCCCGGATAAGCCTTACGGCTACCACCTTTTGGAGCGCGTTCAGGTAGTGGGCGGCTCGCCGCCGCAGTGAACGCGCCCACACCGAGGCCCCGTATAGGGCTATGGAACGCACAAAGCCTCCGGCAGGAGGCGTTTGGCCCCCTCAGGTTAGGCAAGAGCCGCTTGAAGGCGGCCCCTGCCCGTTTCAGTTTGGGGGCCAAACGTCGGAAATGCTCGACGAAGTTCCACTGTCGAGGACGAGACCCAGGTATTTCATCGTCATCTCGACGCCAATGTGAACCCCTCCTACCGTTAGTTGGGATCCCGGTGGTGGCACGTTCCGGGGCCCATGAAACGACATGGCCTCGGACTTGTGCAATGCCACCTCGAGACCCAACTGCCGGATCCTCTACACGACTATCGCAACCCCGCGTGTCATCGCGTCAGCCGCCGCCTGATGCGACCTCCCCTGCGCCAGGACCAGCGTGTCGTCAGCGTAGCAAACCACGCTGACGCCATCAGAGGTCGGCCCGCAACACCCAGTCGTAGCCGATGTCCCACAGGAGCGGCCCTACAACCGATCCCTGCGGGACACCGCACGACATCTCTCGCCGGTTCCACTCCCATCGCGACCGGGGTAGATGACGGCTCTGTCCGTCAGATACGCCTCGACTATTCGACGGAGGTAGGGCGGCACCTGGTGATACCGGAGTACCTCCACAATGCAGCTCCAGGGCAGGATGTTGAACACGTTGGCGATGTCGAGTGACACCGCCACGACGGCCTCACCCCGGAACACCGCGTCCCCCGTCGTGAGGGCTCTCACGCGCATGATGGCGTCTACCGTCGAGCGCCCCTTGCGGAAGCCAAACTGGCTGTCCGCAAGATCCAGCCCCGTCCTCACCAGGTGCCCGACGAGGCGGCCCGCAATCACTCTCTCAAAGAACTTGCCGACCTCGTCGAGCAGCGCGATGGGCTAGTATGCGGACGGAGAGTCTGCAGGGCGCCCTGGCTTCCGAATGAGTACCAGCTTCCCCGTCTTCCAACGGAGTGGAAACTGGCCTCTCTTCAAACATGCGCTTAAGAACGCCTCCAGTCGAGGCCCGAGAGCCCTCGAGGCGAGGACCCAGGCTTTACCTGGCAAGCCGTCGGGTTCTGGGGCGGTATTTTTGGCCTTCAGCCTTCCTACCGCCGGTCACTGCAGGAATGTCGTCGTCGTCCGAGTGGTCCGCTTCGGGCACCGCAATTGGCGGAGCCATGGGCGGGGGAGTGTGCTCCTCCCGTGAAGGTAACAGAGCGCTCACCACCTCTTCCACCAGCTGGGGGCGGAGACTCTGCGTCAGCGGGGGGGCCCAGGTGCCAGCAGGTTATTCCGCACCATTTTATAAGGGCGCCCCCACGGATCTCTGTTCAGAGTCTCCACCATCTCCTCGCGGGCCACATCCTTGGCCCGCTGGATAGCCTCTTGGAGGGCGGTCTTTGCCTCTCTGTACCCCCGTACAGCTCCGCCTCCGTGGCTTCCGCATCCGGAGGGTGAATGCGAAGC
This sequence comes from Mesoligia furuncula, assembly GCA_916614155.1. Classification (NCBI taxonomy): domain Eukaryota; kingdom Metazoa; phylum Arthropoda; class Insecta; order Lepidoptera; family Noctuidae; genus Mesoligia; species Mesoligia furuncula. The sequence continues at coordinate 24,207,041 of OU744802.1, read as the reverse complement.
CGCACAAGGGCTTCAAGGGCACTTTCAAGGGGGCGGCAAACATAGAAATCTCCTTATTGAACACATATTGTTCTATATTATGGAAAATTAACGCAAACGTTTGCAGGTTCAAACCACTTAGGGCCGGCTTTTCAATCGCCAGTTAACTTTTATCCGACGAATAAGTTTTTCATTGTGACAGTTTTTGTTTGGACAATTTGTCAAAACGTCACATTTATTCTTCAGGTAAAGTTATCTAATTATTGAAAAATTGGCCCTTATATAGGTAATCTCTAAGAGGGTATTCCCCTGTTATGAATATAACCCTTCATTGTGCGTGATCCGACACGCACATGGCCGTTTCTTTTTATGCACTTCCATAACAACTTAACCAACATCAAATTCCTCTCTAAAAGCCTAGTACCCTAGTAGGGTAAAGACGGGGCGGCATTGTCAGTTGCCTGTACCGCCAAAGATACGAAACGGCAACGTCGCGGCTGCTTTCAGCCAATCCGATCGTTTGCTGTGCTCTGATTGGCTCATTTAAATCGGATCAACATTAATAAGGTGGATTTGTATATTGGATCAACTTTGGCGAACGCTAGTAAGCAGTCCCGTGAGTGTTGATGTTGATCCGGTCGGAGCCACATTAGTTACCAGAAATGCATATTGGATCCACAAAAGGCGCCGGATCAACATGCATTTTTGGATCAACAATGTACTCGCGTAAAGTCGCGTTAGATCAACATTTACCGTAAAGGGATATCTATATATATACATATATATATATATTATTTATTGGATTATATTATATATTGATATTATTTATTTTTTATTATTTATTATTTATTTTATATTATATTATTTATTTCGGTTATATTTATTTCGGTAATAAACTAAAGTTTAACAAAGTTTGAAGCCATTTTTCTAATATTTTTTCAATAGGGCGCGAAAACAGCTCACAGTGTCATGGCGTCGGATCTGACGTCACGCCTAGGTAAACATCAAATGTTGTCAGTATACTATCTATAGCAGTCATGTCAAAGATACGGCCCGCGGGCCGAATCCGGCCCTCGGGCCATTTCGATACGGCCCGCGATCACAATATATCACAGATAAAAATGAATCTTTTTTTAGAGATTTTAGACTGCACTCAATGCCTCTACGCAGATTTAAAAATACGCGCACTTTACTTAAAAGTAATTTCAAGAGTAGCGCCTGACAAGACGAGTGAGAGAGTGTTAGTTATGCTTTTCTCTCTCTCGTGCGCGCGCGAAGTCGTCTTCTATTTCGTCCGTGCAGCTAACGCATACTGCGCCCCTCCCTCACCCTCTTTCTTACTTTTGGTATGATTTGTAACAACCATATATAACTAAATAAAAAAAGATGTTAAAATAATTTAGTATGTTTTAGTATTTTAATTTGAACCTGGCCCGCCTACACATTCTAAATCTAATATATGGCCCTCTGCAAAATTGAGTTTGACACCCCTGATCTATAGTGTACTCTGTGAACCACAGTGATGTTTACATAAGCGTGACGTCATGCGCTGTGATTGGTGTTTCAGTCAAAATGGCCGACTGCAGTATTTTAATCTTTTATTTTAGTGAAAATCCGATTAATCTCAGGTTTTTAATTAAACTAAATCACTGTTTTAAATCCTTTTAATATGTATTTTCCCCTAACATCATTAAATGTTTGATTATTTGATACTGTCGTCACGCCTATTATTTCATTACAAAAAATCTATTGTTTGGACTAAAAAAATAATACAGTAGTATTTTAGTATGTTGCTTGTAGAATAATCTGACAAAACATCAGAATGATTGTATGTATATTAGTATGGTTTAAATTGTAAAAAGAAAAGTTTTAGAGGTATCGTCATGATTTTTTTCTATCGTATCAAATTAGTTGAATTGTGTTTTCAACACAGTATCTACCTACCATATATCCTGAAGAATATCATATATTTTTCTGATTTTGTTTACTGTAGTCGATCATATACTTTTATTGTTTCTGAAACTTGCGTTTTTGTCCTGTAAGCCCCTTAAGTATAAGTTCCACTATCAGATCTTACTCGTTCGTCATTAGTTTCTATACTTACTTGTTTCTATATAAAGGCTTCACAGTAACTAGAAAAGTTGTAAAGCTTTAAGTAATGCTTTACGAAGTTTCCCGGTCCCCTGTTAAGCCGTTCTTCGGTTTACTCCGATATTTATAGGCCGGATTACTCTTAAGACAATCTCTTGCAGTGCAAGCAAAAGAAGGTTTAATTTATAGAGGACTTTCAAACTGATTGTTTTTAAAAGTTACGTTACTAAGAAGGGTACGTAAGTTAAAAAAAGTACCTGTTTGGATTGTATAAGTAAGTCGTATTTTCTCATTACTGATAGGGTTTTAGCGTTGCTTTGTTTAGAGAACAGTACTTATTGGGGGTACCCTCCATTCGTGTTAATAAGAGCTCAGCTGTCACTAATCAGACACAATTAACCCCTTAAGCTTCGTTAATGAGACACAATTGATTTTCTATTATTCCGTGACCCATCGGTCACGCGTGGAGCTCTACCGGTTCAAATATATTTGTTAACGAACTTAGTAAACTTGTCTACGTTTTTCATAGCTACTTCATCATTCTCCTGCCCTTATCCCAATTTATTTGGGGTCGGCGCAACATGTCTTTTTCTTCCATACTTCTCTATTAGTCGTCATCTCGGTAGTCACCCCCTTTCTAACCATATCATCATTCACACATTCCATCCATCGTTTCTTTGGTCTTCCCCTACTCTTATAGCCATCGACATCCATACTCAAAACTCTCCTCAGGACATTTTCCTCATTTCTACGTAACACATGCCCATACCATGACAACCGATTCCCCCGCAACTTTTCTACTTAATATTATTCTACTTAATATAGCTACTTAATATTATTATTTATTTATTATTATTTAATACTTCAAGCACATAAATGTACAGAGGCGGACTTAATGCCATAGGCATTTTCTACCAGTCAACCTTTGGGTGATGCAGAGACAAAGAGTGGTAGGTGCAATCACGAACATTGAGGAATAAATATTTTAAATATAAAAATACGCATATACCTATTAAAACTATGAATATAATATATACCTAATTACATATAAATATAAGAACAAATAAATATACATAAATACATATACATAAGTACAATACATTCTATTTCATTTAATTTAATATTATTTGACTTCATTTGGTTTCATCAGATTTTTTTTTAATATGATTTCTATTAATAATGTTAAGCAATGGGTGTTATTTATCTGAAATAAATTAATTTATTATTATTGCATTTAATTCACAAAAGTCCTCATGGCGAGCCTCCAAAGAGAATTTAAGTTCATAAAAGATGGAATATTTTCAAAAATTCCTAGAATGATTCAACGCCAGCAACGGAATAAACGAATTCGTAGAAAACTGGCCGAGAGCAGTCGGACTCGCACACGAAGGGTTCCGTACCACAAGGCAAAAACGCCGAAAAAAACGCGTTTGTTGTTTGTTAAATATTTATTTTATTATGTTTTTAGTATTTGTTGTTATAGCGGCAACAGAAATACACCATCTGTGAAAATTTCCACTGTCTATCACGATTCATGAGATTCAGCCTGGTGACAGACGGACAGACGGACAGCGGAGTCTTAGTAACAGGGTTCCGTTTTACCCTTAGGGTACGGAACCCTAAAAAATGAATGAAGAGTATTCACACAATACAAGCACAGTCTACACGAGAATTTCAGGTAGTATTTTAAACAAGTGCTTGTATTGTGTGAATACTCTTCATTCATTTTTTGGTCTGTGTGGTGCCGGACTTAAAGAATACCACCACCCCTTACTTCCCGTGGGTGTCGTAAAAGGCGACTAAGGGTCTTACCGGAGAATGGGCAGCAGCGTTCTCTATGCATTCCACCATCGCGTGGCGATTATGGCAAAGCCCCCCCAAAATCGGGCGAGGCCTATGTCCCTGAAATGATGATGATGATGATTTTAAACAAAAGAATAACGCTCTAAGAAGTTCGAACTCCGACTGACAGACAGACCTTTGACATGAAGGAAATGTTTTTGTGGTATGTCATACCAACATTTAAATATCTTTATCTGCCTGCCAAAGTGCCAAACTCTTCGCCAACTATGCTGGGGTCGGCTTCCAGTCTCACCGTATTCAGCTGAATACCAGTATTTTTCATCGAGGGACGGCCTTTCTGTCCCCATCATCATCTGCCTAGACTTTTCCCAATAATGTTGGGGTCAGCTTACAGTCTAACCAGCTGAGGATCAGTATTTTACATGAAGCGACTGCCTGTCTGACCTCCACAACGCAGTTTGGACGGTACTCTTTGGTAAGACTGACTGTCAGACTTGGTAATACGATACCCCTAGGTAAGACTGGTTGTCAAGACTTTCGGGCTTCTGACGACCCGTAACGACTGCAAAAATCTAAGAATGACAGTCGGGACCAACGGCTTAACGTGCTTTCCGAGGCACGGAAGGGTCTCGATATGTAAAGATGATCACCCATCCAATGTAATTTAAAAACTATTTGCGAACCATCATTGAGTATCTAATAGTAGAGAAAGAAAGAAAAATTGTTTATTCTGCACAAACAAAACGCACATTGAAAAAAAAATATAAAAATTAAAAAAGACAAAATGTACACACACAACGTAGTCAAAAGCCTCGTACTTAAGCTTAAAAAATGTTGACAAATTTTGTCCATTGCTTGATGTCAGTGTGTGTGATGTAGTAAGTAAACCTATTTGTGAGGAAGCACATCCAGGGAAGTAGGTCCTACCACATCCATACTTATTTCAAAGGGCATAGATGCCTGTAAAATACAGGCACGCGAGACAGTTCAACTTTGTATCTTAAATGACAACACATTTCCGAAGCTCAGAATTTTCTAGAAGCAGGTGGCGTTGACCAATTCCTATAATTCGAATAAGGATAAAAACAAAAGAACGAAATCTACTTATATCTTGTAACCCCCTTACTAATAAACGTTGTATAGCGTCTGTATAGTTACACAATGCTTTGTCTTCTTTCGAAAGTCAAATTACTGACGACTGAAAGAGAGAAGTCGGTGTGTAACTATTCATCTGATACCTATAATACGTTTCATAGTAAGGGGAAGTAGGGGAGTAGTAGTGGGAGTAGGTACATACATATTATAAAATAAAGTCGCTTTTCATGTCTGTCTATATGACCGCGTTGTAATTCTAAACTTTGATGCGATTTTCACAATTATTTAGTAACAAAATCAGCTGTTCCCTACATTTATGGTCGTATAATTCTTCAAAATGTAGGAAACAGCTGATTTTTTTTTTCGCGATTTCATGTTTGGTCCTATAGTAAAAGTTGTTCATAGTGATGAGTACAATGACCTCTTAAGAGGTTGGTAATGTTTTACCAATAACCCTGTATATTTCACAGTTCACAATGCCTAGCAGTCCCAACAGGATTGATAAATTAAGTTTCAGATTCTAAATTACAAAAAAAAAAACCTAAAGGGATTTGCTTGATAAAAGATGAAAGTGAAATTATCTCCGAAAGATGATTATATTTTGCGGTTCTATCAAATTTTCTGAAAGGATTTATTAGAGGGACCGCACAGTAGGGTGACAAAAGATAAAAAGAAGTTATTTTCATGAGACTGAAGAAAAAAAAACTGAAATATTTCCAAATCACTTTGATTTAGATTTGAAAATAGGGAACACAGAACACGGTAAAGGTTTACGCAGACCGGGACGGCATGGCAAGGGATTTTGCCGTCAGTCAGTGCACACTAGCCGCTTAGATACCGCGGCATTCCAGCGGCTTCCCTGCTTCTCTACCCCCGCCGTCTCACCCCGCGATATGTCACAACGGGCGCCGGAGTCCTTGGCATGCCGTTGCCTACCGCAGGACGCCACGGCATCCCGCCGCGGGAGCCCGTGACGCGTCTTTCAATGCCGTGCAATGAAATCCCTTTCGATGCCACGGAATAATTTTAAAGCATAGCAATTTATGTCGTATTTCTATATCCATACGTTTGAATGTCCATTAGTAAAAGTTTAAATCCCTTGCCATGCCGTCCCGGTCTGCGTAGGCCTTTAATCGTAGCCAGATTTAACTCAATAAGTTGTACTTAGGTATTTACAATAAGCTAACAGAACAGACTTAGGGCTGATTTTTCCAACGCCAGACAATTTTATCCGAGGAATAATTTTGAATTTTTGACAGTTCTTTGATTCAAAAACTGTCAGACGTCAATCTTATTCCACGAATAAAATTTATCGGTCGATTGAAAAATCATAGGGATCCGCATCGCTGTCAACAGAAAAAGTGCCCAAAAGGCTGGCAGCATTGCCACGTTGGTTGGCCATGCTGATTCTTTGGCCAAAAAATAGGTTAGCCATTGTACTTAGGTAGTTTCATTAGGTTAGTTTTATTACCTTTTAAAACTTAAAGTTTAACAGTAATAAACACACACGAGTGCCTTTTGGATAACATAAAAAAAATAATTGCTGAATGGGCCTGTTCTTGACCTCGATCACGACTGATAGAAAACGATGGATGAGGTCTCTATGATGGAATGAGCGTGCCCACAAGATGCCTAAGGCACTGGAACTCTCACGCATCGCCGAAACACACCACATTTGGCCAGTTATGTTTAAGTCTCATTTAATAGGGGGTGACCCTGTTGCCATCAACCGAGCACAAATCCAGACGCCGGTCTGCTACTGAGAAATTCCAGATGGAAAAAACCAACAACACTTAACCCGACACGGGAATCGAACTCTGGACCTCATGCTCAGGAGCAGCACTTGCGACTACTACACCAACAAGGCAAAGTTATAAGCTTAGGTCAAGGTTTTCTTTTCCAAGATGAATGTTCTTCATGTACAGGCGCCAGCACATCAAGCTACTACAATCTGTCAAATTTCTTTAATAGATTTTCAACTTTATCGCTAACGCATAAGGTTCAAAGTTGATTGGGAAAATTTGACAGTTTCGGGTAGCTTGATGTGCTGGCGTCTGTACCTTAATAAATTATTATATTATATTATTATTAGTATTAAATATTGTTATAAGGAGTAGTACACGCATCGATCAATTACTTAAAAAAACTGAGATTGAGATAATATTTTAAACCAAAATCAACCAACATTAAACCAATCATCATCATCTGCCTAGCCTTTTCCCAACTATGTTGGGGTCGGCTTCCAGTCTAACCTGATGCAGCTGAATACCAGTATTTTACATGGAGCGACTACCTATCTGACCTCTACAACCCAGTTACTGGGTAATACGATACCCCTTGGTAAGACTGGTTGTCAGACTTTCGGGCTTCTGACTACCTGTAACGACTGTCAAAGATCTACGAATGACAGCCGGAACCAACGGCTTAACGTGCTTTCCGAGGCACGGAGGGGTCTCGGTACGTAAAGATGGTCACCCATCCACAGACCAACCGCGGCAAGCATAGCTTAACCTGACCGATCGACCTGTGCGGCTGTCATTATTTAGCCACGGGCCCCTCAACCAACATTAAACCAATATTTTAAAAAATGAACAGTAACATTATTATATTTTCAAGACAAGTCAATCAAATTCGAGAAAGGTTCGCGGGCGGTGCAGTAGGGCGACAGAAAAGTTAGTGCAAATTGGTCGGACAAATGAGAGGGCAAGGGTAACCATCATTCTTGTTTAGCCCTTGACAGGTGGATTCGTTCGGGAAATAGAAATGTCCCTTTGCGCGACCGTATTTACTGGGTATATGGGTAATTTGTAAAAAAAATGTTTTATTTTTTTTTTGCGGATGTGTCAGTAAAATCCGCAAAAAAATCAGACCGACACGATCTATCCGATCCGTCTTTAGGTTGTCCTGATTCCTCAAAATTTATAAGGATGAGGTTCCAGATTGATATAGTAAAAAACTGGCCAAGTGCGAGTCGGACTTGCACACGAAGCGTTCCGTACCATAAGGCGAAAACGCCGAAAAAAACACGTTTGTTGTATGGGAGCCCCCCTTAAATATTCATTTTATTTTGTTTTTAGTATTTGTTGTTATAGCGGCAACAGAAATACATAATTTGTGAAAATTTCAACTGTCTAGCTATCGCGGTTCTTGAGATACCTGACTGGTGACAGACAGACGGACAGACAGCGAAGTCTTAGTAATAGGGTCCCGTTTTTACCCTTTGGGTACGGAATCCTTAAAAGAGCTGTTATCTGTACCAATCCAGCTGATGGGTTTAACTTTTACCACAAATTCTTGCAAGAAACTAAAAGGACAGAATTGAGACAATTAGAAAAACGTGGTTGCTATGAATATAACTCGATTCAAATACCTGAGATAGACATTTAGGAACATCGATGACGATTGTTTACGCACAATTGATTATCTACGGATTTGTAATTGGCTTTCGGGTGACTATGGTTTCCTTTTGTGTTTATTTTTGTTAGCTTTATAAGTCCTCCATGTACCTACTTACTAAAATAAATAAAATAAAACAAACTGTAACCATGAATTCAACAAATAATTCTAGACCCCATGCTGCTGCAGCTTAGAATTTATTCGCCGGTTGTAAAAAAAAATTGGTGTTTCAGAGCAACATGTAATACCTACGAGGTTAAAATGTAATGAACAGCAAATTTTTTTTTTAAATCCACGATAAATTTCAATTCATGTTTCTAGAGCCCCGTGGGTCCAGAATAATGTACTGAATTCATGATAACAGGGGGCCTAAAAAGGCCAATTTGGCAGAATCATAAAAGGATAACATTATGAATCATAATATGGCGAAGACAAATCGTGTTTTTTTTCCGCTGCTCTACGTAGGTATAATCAAAGAGATTGGGATTGGATTAGGATTGGATTGATTGGTATTTTAGCACAGACAAAAAAATAACTGAAAAATCCTTCACCAATGGGATTTGATACGATTAACTTAACAGTTAGATTAGTCCATTATGATTCATAATGTTATCCTTTTATGATTCTGCCAAAGTGGCCTTTTTAGGCCTTCAGGTTGCGCGTCCATATCCCTTGTCACCCTGGATAATGATTAAAATCGATTGCTATGCGTTAGTCTAGCAAAAACTCAAAAATTCTTCGACCGATTGTGATGAAACTTTGCTAACTTGTTGTGTGCGCGCCGGAGGAGGTTTTCAGCAAAAAAAAAGCATTCCACGGCATTAGCTACTCGTAGTCTAAACTAATATTGTAATAAAGAGAAAAGATTAGATTTTTCGTACGCTTGTTTGACGCTATAACAGCTGAACGGATCTGGACGGCACATGGTTAGACCACGACTTAGAATTAGAACATATGATACTTTTTATCCCGGTATTCCCACGGGTTCGGACCTATGCGGGTGAAATCGCGGGGCACAGCTATTATTAGATACTAGCTGGGCCTCGCGGTTTCACCCGCGTCAATAATAATAATAATATTAAAACATTTATTATCAGGTAACCAAGACCCATAGAAATTCGAATCAATGTCGAAGTCGTGGGAATATCGGGATAAAGAGTAGCCTTTATGTTAATCCAGGGTGTCAGTTACCTCCATACAAAATTTTATCAAAATTGGTGCAGCCGTTTGAGCGTGAAGAAGTAACAAACATATAAACACACACACACACTCACAAACTGTCGTCGTTATAATGTTAGTGTGATTAATGTAGGCCATATGGATACACAATGAGATAGTAGTCGTTCTAAACTTTACCTGTGTCTATACTTATAAAAACTCAATACAATTTCATGTAACTCCAAGTTTTTGGAACCGTAGGTATACATGAATGTACGCTCGAATAACCGCATCTCACGTGAACTCTCTAAAACAAATACATAGGTTACCACACAAAGATAAATAGAACGGTCCAGTGAAGCCGTGTCAATGAAACTTTATTCACGTTTTGTGATTTTAAGCCCAACTCGTTATTACTACGAGTTGCGGTATAGGTATAGCTATTCAACGAATAGATAGAATGAACGCTGGTACAGTCTGAAAACATTATCTATTCATCAAAACGAGCACCAACTCAAATTGGCCGTATAATTCAAATCACAACTGTCATTCTTTGACAGCTGCATGAAATGGCTATAATACGGCAAATTGACGTATTGTGTCAATTTAGTAAACATAAACCCTCTTATTTATAAACTTTGCTTAGAGTAAGTGCATTTTCACACGTCCCGGCAACCGGGTAGCCGATGCCGACTATCCGGTAACACTTGCCAGGCAAACAACGCCGGTACGTGTGAAAGCCAACGTACATGGCTATACACTTCGCCGCCGGGTACCCGGCACCGGCTAACCGGTTACCGAGACGTGTGAAAAGTGCCTAAAAAGGACGTAACTATAAACGTTTAAAAAATTTATGGTTAAACAGTCGCTAATCATTATGTACGTTTGCCCCGCACGGCCCCCCAGAATTTGCGATTTAGGTGTGCACCAATGCAATGTACTCGCCTCTAGGAGTATATGTACCGGTTTCTTTTTCAATGTACCTCTGTACTTTTGAAGAAATATGCAAAAAAAGGGGGCCGTGCCAGCCAAACGTTTTCAGCACGGCCCCCGTGTAACTTGAAAAATATATAGCGTATTAAAAAGTTTCATAAACTCAAGGAATGTACTTTAATAGCACGTTCTATGTACCGTAACAGATATTGTGAATTCGTAATAACAAATAATATATAGATGTGGATAGGGGGCCGTGCTGAAAAAAAAGAAAGAAGAAAATATCTAAAAAAGACAAAACAACCTTAGCCAAAAACTATTAAAAAGTAATTCATGTTTGGCAAGTAACATATGTACCGCATTGGTTTCTCATACAACTTGCTAAATTAAAAAAATAAACGAATTTTAGTTTATTCAGCACGGCCCTCTATAGTTGCCTATATCTTTTTAAATATGACATGTTTGTTTACAAAATTCGACTTCCTGAATTATGTATAGGAGTACATTCGTTCCAAATAAATTGCGATTATGGTGTATTAGTACTTTAAAAGTTAAATTGGATCAAAAATATCCTAACATACAACTGATGGGGTGACCATGTTTCCACGTGAGAATGGATAAAAAAACTTCTGCATAAATTGAGTAAATCTTTATAAAATAAACGTTTATTTTATTAAAGATTTACTGATTTCACGTGAGAATGGATAAAAAAACTTCCGCATAAATTGAGTAAATCTTTAATAAAATAAACGTTTATTTTATTAAAGATTTACTGATTTCACGTGAGAATGGATAAAAAAACTTCCGCATAAATTGAGTAAATCTTTAATAAAATAAACGTTTATTTTCCATTTAAATTACAAAATATTATATTTTGTAATTTATAGCTTGAAATGACAGTTCCATCGCAATCATTTTTACAAATTTGAAAAGTAGTTTCGATAGCAAGTGACTCTTCTAATGCAAAAATGCCAAACATGTTGATTACGTTAATATTCAAAGGTATAAAAGGTCTTATCATTTTTACACAATATTGGCATTCTTCTTTTGTGCAAGCTTTTTTAAACTGAGCACTGTAAAGTAAGTTGGCAAACATTTGTTCAAACAAATTAGCAACATTGCATTCACAATCTTTTATTTTCTTTATATGCGATGGCCGGTCAAAATATTCGTGACAAATGTAATTTCTCATTTCATATGCCGTGACTTTGTCAACTTTTTCGTTTAACGTGAGATTTACATTGTCCAGAAGTTTATTTTCTTTTGGCTCAATTTCCATTTTGAAATTAGAAAACGACTTTAAGCCAATTGCAATCAAAAACATTATTGCATCAAAACCGCATGTGTTAACCACAGATGAATTTTGGACCATGTTACCATTTTTTATAAATTGTATATCGTTATGTGGTTTTACATCAACGGCCTCGTCTGCTTGACCTCTCCAATTTTCTACAAATGTTTGTTTATCGCTAAATATTGAATCTTGAACAAATTGTCGTTTTGGTTTTTGTTGTTTTTTACTTGTGCGTTTTTTCGACCTGCGATTTGTTCTTTTTACTGTGTTAGGTTCTACATGAAATTGACTCGCTGCAATATTTAGCTCTCCTTTTAAGTAATTAATATGTCTTTGCAAGAAAACGTCAACTCTGTGTTTTGTTATTTTCAGCAAGTCACATAATTTCATTAATATAGGTATAGAATATATGTACCTAATTTATGGAACCATGGTCACCCCATCAGTTGTATGTTAGGATATTTTTGATCCAATTTATCTTTTAGAGTACTAATACACCATAATCGCAATTTATTTGGAAGAATGTACTCCTATACATAATTCAGGAAGTCGAATTTTGTAAACAAACATGTCATATTTAAAAAGATATAGGCAACTATAGAGGGCCGTGCTGAATAAACTAAAATTCGTTTATTTATATAATTTAGCAAGTTGTATGAGAAACCAATGCGGTACATATGTTACTTGCCAAACATGAATTACTTTTTAATAGTTTTTGGCTAAGGTTGTTTTGTCTTGTTTAGATATTTTCTTATTTCTTTTTTTTTCAGCACGGCCCCCTATCCACATCTATATATTATTTGTTATTACGAATTCACAATATCTGTTACGGTACATAGAACGTGCTATTAAAGTACATTCCTTGAGTTTATGAAACTTTTTAATACGCTATATATTTTTCAAGTTACACGGGGGCCGTGCTGAAAACGTTTGGCTGGCACGGCCCCCTTTTTTTGCATATTTCTTCAAAAGTACAGAGGTACATTGAAAAAGAAACCGGTACATATACTCCTAGAGGCGAGTACATTGCATTGGTGCACACCTAAATCGGAAATTCTGGGGGGCCGTGCGGGGCAAACGTACATTAATCATTACATGACTTAGAGCAACGATTATAAAGAAGGCAGTGAATTTCCTTGGCCGTATCTTAGTATATGCTAAATACGCAGACAACTGGTGAAATTAGTCGTTTAGTTAACCGCCTTTTTTTTTTTTTTTTTGTTGCGGATCGGAAATCATCAAATGACTCCTCCCGCTCTGGGTGGAGCGGAAGGGAGTGTCAGACTCTTACTGACTAAAACCCACCCGTGTTCCTTCCTTAGCCCTTTATGTTCCGGGCCAGCGGTAACCCTTTCGGACAATCCCGCTGACCCGGCAGGCTTCGGCCCTAAGGGGCCCCTCCCCGATGCTGACATCTCTTTGAGGCGCGCGTGGAACACGTACGCGCCGTCCGGCACGGGCCTGGTCCTGATCGGGCGGTGAGCTACCCATTACTCTCCGCCCGCAGGCCCGCGCCTACGGTGGCCGGGAGTCGTCACGCGGCTCCCGACGCTCGGAGCGTCTCCCGCGGCGGCTGGGACGGGAGGCTCTCTCCCTGAGCCGTCCCGCCACCTCCTTCGCTAGCATGACTGCTTCGCAGAAGGAGGTGACTGCCTCTCACTCCCTCTCGCCCCGGACCATGGCTTGCACCAGGGCCGGACGCGAGAGGTCGCCGTCGCTGCCAATCGCCTCTACGAGGACACGGCGGTGCTCCGCCCAAGCGGGGCAGACCTCCACCGTGTGCTCCACCGTGTCCTCTGGGCGATCCTGACAATGGTGACACCCGGGCGTTTCCTCCCGCCTGATGATGTGCAGGAACCTCCCGAAACTTCCGTGTCCGGTGAGGACCTGCGTCAGGCGGTAGGTGAGGGCGCCGTGGCGCCTCTCTAGCCACTCCTCAAAGAGGGGTCTTATCGCCGCTATCGCGGCGTGCCCTGCGCTGGGTTGCGACAGTCGCTCTTTCCATGCCGCCATGAGATAGCGCCGGAGATCCGTCCGCTCCGCAGCGATTTGCCGCGGAAGCGGATCCTCCCCCCGGCGTAGTGCCTCCGCGCGCCACTCATACAGGCGCGCGAGGACTATCGCCTCCAGATCCCATGGCGGTAGTCCGGCAAGGAGGCTTGCCGCCTCGCCAGAGATCGTGCGGTAGCCCCGGATAGCCCTTATGCCTACCACCTTCTGGGGCGCGTTCAGGTAGTGGGCGGCTCGCCGCCGCAGTGAACGCGCCCACACCGGGGCGCCGTATATGGCCATGGACCGCACGACCCCCACGTAAAGCCTCCGGCAGGAGGCGTTTGGCCCCCTCAGGTTGGCAAGAGCCGCTTGAAGGCGGCCCCGGCCCGTTCCAGTTTGGGGGCCAAACGTCGGAAATGCTCCACGAAGTTCCACCGGCTGTCGAGGACGAGACCCAGGTATTTCATCGTCATCCCGACGCCGATGTGAACCCCTCCTACCATTAGTTGGGATCCCGATGGCGGCGCGTTCCGGGGCCCATGAAACGACATGGCCTCGGACTTGTGCAATGCCACCTCGAGACCCAACTGCCGGATCCTCTCCACGACTATCGCAACCCCGCGTGTCATCGCGTCGGCCGCCGCCTGATGCGACCTCCCCTGCCTCTCTGGTCTTTGGAAGTAGTGCTCGCCCCGCTTCGCTCTCTCGGCTCGCACGCGGTCAATCACAGCTCTAACCTAACCTAACCCATTTGATCGGGGTGACCTGGCTTATGTACTGCAACCAATTCAGTTCGCGCGTGATTGGTTACAATTCCAACCTAAACTATAATTTAATATCATTCAGACCGTTAGTTGAGCAGCCGCCGTCTATTTAAAATGCTAGGCCGTTAACTAAACGGCTAATTAAACCAGTTGGCTGAGACACAAACATAAGATCATGTTCATCATCATGATCATGTTTATTTGGAGATGGCAGAAGAAGACAGTGGTGAACATTTCGCCAGTTATGTTAAGGTTTCTAATGGCTGAGCCAAGATTTATCAAGATTTATCACCATATTCATCAGCTTATATCCACTGGCCAGTGTCCTGCTAGACAGCTTGGATACGCTATCATCGCCTGCCTAGCTTTTTCCCAACTATGTTGGGGTCGGCTTCCAGACTAACCATATGCAGCAGAATACCAATATTTTACAAGGAGCGACTGCCTATCTGACCTCCACAACCCAGTTACTGGGTAATACGATACCCCTTGGTAAGACTGGTTGTCATTGTCAAACTTTCGGGCTACTAACTACCCGTAACGACTGTCAAAGATCCACGAATGACAGCCGGGACCAACGGCTTAATGTGCTTTCCGAGGCACGGAGTGGTCACGGTATGTAGGTAAAGATGGTCACCCATCCACTGACCAACCGCGGCAAGCGTAGCTTAACCTGACCGATCGACCTGTGCGGCTGTTATTATTTAGCCACGAGCCCCTCCCTGGAAACGAGCTTGGATACGCTAGGCAAACATAAAAAAAAAGTTTATTTATTTTCTAGTTTGGTCAGGCTTTAACAAATCTTCTTTTAAGTACCTATAGAGATACCTGTAACAGAAGACCTCTTCCATGTCTATGAGTACACATAAAATAAAGCCTGTTGTTGACAGAATCAATAAACAAAAAAATAACAAAAATATAATATGAAAATGTAAGCTAGAGAATTTACATTTATAATTAGTTTAGGTACTTTAATTCTTAATCTTAGATAATTTACATTTCATCCCCACTTATAAAGGTGATCGTAGATAGGTACGTATTGTTTAAACTCACAATGAGGCGTTGTCGTGTGACATTTGTGATAGGAAATCCTTATGCCCTTTCACCATTACGGTACTCAGACACAATCTATTGAATACCAGAGAGCAAGTGGCAATCAGTTTCAAAGCGTTTCGTATTTCTACAACGACTTCCTACGGGATTACCATAAGCTTTTAGGATGTATGTGTCAATCCGAGATACATTTAGATACATTTTTAACTGTTTCATCATCGTTATTTATTTATTATCTCCAATACAGGCGACACAATTTCATGCAAGATTACAAGAACAGGGACAAATACTAGTGTGCGCTTCCAATTACAGGAGACCACACCATTCTCTTATAATCTAGGTAGATACAGTAAGTTTGACAGAGCGAAATCATTAAAATAAAATCAAAACATACAACACGAAAATCATAGAAAGGAAATAAAATGAAATACAAATAAAAAAACCGGTCAAGAGCGAGTCGGACTCGCGCACCGAGGGTTCCGTACCATCATGTTTTTAATTTTTCATCGGCGAGGCCTATGTTCGTCAGGGAATTTTAACACTGCACTGCTGTGTAGAATATTGCAGTTTTATGTCAGCGCCATCTCTTGACCGATAGTGGAACTAAACTACTAATATAACTTTTATTGATGATTTCTGAAAAAGTGTTATACATTTTTCATCAAAAGTCTAAACATATGCGGCATAAAAAAAAAAAAGAAAGTATGTTTGAGAATGTGCAAACTGCATTTTTTCATATGATACCCCACATCGAATTTTAGCCGCCCCACTTCGAATTTTCAGACCCCCTTTCAGTCCTTGTTGCAAAAAACATACCTACATAAATTATTATTTCTTTCTCATTTGCAAAATAGTTGGGCAAACGTCATCTAAAACTGTTCCAAATTTCAAGTTAATAGCATTATTAGTTCTTGAGATATCCAGCTGTGACAGACAGATACACAGACTGAGTCTCACCTTAAGGGTTGCGTTTTACTATTTTGGTACGGAACCCTAATAATAACCATGAAAGATAACAGATAAAAATAACAATAATGATGACTTGGTCATTATGACTTTGGGCCTCGGTGTCGAAGTCAGCGATTGTGAGGCGGGAGCGGTGGCGGCGCGGGGAGCGGCGTGGGGAGCGGCGCGGGGAGCGGCGCGGGGATCGGCGCGGGGAGCGGCGCGGGGAGCGGCGCGGTAACGCAGACCCGCACCCAACGCACTGAATCATTTTGAAGGATATAGCTAATCCATTGCTTCATATGTTCGAAACATTTGTTTGCTCACCAACGTAAATAACGCAATGAATGTTATTAAACTGTCAAAATGAAACCCATTGCTACTGATAGTGTATTTCCCAACTACCCCACCGGTCGCGAAGCCAGCGGGCAGATCGCGCGGTGCTAGAGCGGCGTATAGTGTTATGTTATGAAAAAGGAGATTGGCAGAAACCCTTGTATTTTCAGTATCACATACAGGCTTACCGTTTCAGAGAATGAATATAATATGGATTTGACTGCTACAATAGAGTCTATCAAAATATGTAATGATAAGACATACATTAGACTTGGGGATATTATTATAGCATGAACAACATTCACAGCTCATACATTTACAAAAATATCATGACGATTCTATTTCATAATGTGGCAAGCAAAGCCGATGTCGACCATTCTGCCAATGTCAAAAGTGAAGTAGAAAAATATCATGACAATGACGCTATTGTATAAATATATTTTTGTATTTGACATAAGTGACAAACATGGTTTTTTTAATTACTCCCAACAACTATTAAAACATTTTGGCTTGGAAAATAATTACGGATATAAGACCTATATTTGCATCTAACTAGATTTTGAAACGTTTGGATTTTGGTGAGGTACCCAACTCGCCAATCTCCTTTGTGTCTTTGTTCGCGAACGAAATGTCTAAACAGCGAGGACGACAACATCTTTTTGATACAACATTTTATCATCGTTAAAAAGCAAAAAGTAAAATGCACAACACTACGTCAATGCAAACGCACGGGCACGGCTAGACTGGTGCGCATCGCTCGTACGCCGCTGCCTGCGCCGCAGGCTGCCTTCGAGGCGTTCCATACAAATCCAAGCCAATGCATAGATTCATGTAATTTCAATAAATTGAAACGCGCCGCTCCCCGTGCCGCCGCCGCCGCCGCCCCGCGCCCGCTGACTTCGTGTCCGTAGCCTAATAGCTTTTTTTTTTGCTGGTAAAACGCCACTTTGTCTAGGCACTTAGAAACCAACTCGCTTTTACCATTCGCGAGTTTCAAGAATGAGGCTGCACACAAAAATAAGCAGTAAATACTCGTAAAAATGAAAAAACATTAATCTGAACTGCTTTAAACAGTTCCATATGAGCCTAACGTCCAAAACAGTATTTTATACTGATCCGAAAACAGTTAAAGCTTGAGGCAAAATGTTACCGTCATGACAGTAAACTTTAACGTTATTATGTAGCTAAAAGGTCACAAAATTAACTGTTTTATTCATTTGGTGATATCGTACAAACCATTGGAATTTACTTACATTACAATAATGGTGGTTTTCCTTTTTTATTGTTTTTTTTTTTACATTTATAATTTATTTACATAACCTATGCTAATATTTAAAATAAATACAATAATATGTACATTTATATGAAAAAATAAGAAAAATAATCATAGGGCATCAAAAAATTCGTCCGCATCGCTGTCAACAGGAACAGTGCCCAAAAGGCTGGCAGCATTGCCACGTTGAATGGCAATGCTAATTCTTTGGCCAAGAAATAGGCTAGCCCTCTGGTCACGTGAAGAGTCGACTAACCGCTTGGCGATATCTCGAAAAACCAAGTGGGCACTCGGACCCCATGGCCCTAGTGTTTCAACCCCAAACGGCTCGAACATATAACTCCCAATCAGGTTGGAATATTTTCGCCGTTTGAGGTTTTCTGCACCTGCAGCAGCCGCTCCAGCACAGCCCACCGTGCTAGGAAGATGAGATGGCGCAAGGGTGTCGACACATGTTGCATCCCACACCAAAGGTCTGCCTAACTTCCAGGGCATTATGGTCATCCCGTCTGGTCTCTTCCCATCGTCGCGTGCCAGGCCGTTGGGTTCTAAAACAGCTGGCACCCCGGCGGTGACAAGAGCACGACGGATGATGTCATTAATGCTGGCGTGCCGTGCTATCCGGCCTGCGCTCCTACTGCAAGATAGGCCATGGTGTCCGAGACAGTCGACAGCTTCACCGCACTGACAGCGATGCGGAGCTCCGCAAGGAGCGCCCAAACGCAGACAGGTAGCGAGCCGGAAGGTGGTGTCACCCAGCATAGTGCCTATGTTGGGTGACGGGAGTGCTTGAAGCCAGAGCCCCGACTCCCACTCACCCACAGCCAGCAGGCGGGCACGCTCAGGAGAATTGGTGGACGTATTAATAAGATTATTCCGTACCAACCTGCAGAGCGGCTCATCCCACTGTCTCTGGGAAGATGGGTTTACGGGCCGATCTGTATCCGGGCAAGCCGCTTTCCAGGCGTTCACTGCGTCAGTCAAGCACGGCACTTCAGAGTCAACCAGGCAAGGGGCTAACATTTTCCTGGTCAACTTTTCAGTGCTGTGGACAGAAGACAGGAACGCCGGTAAGCTAATACTGGTAATTTTGCGGACGCCGAGGCCACCAAAGCGGATGGGTAGTGTGGCTTGAAGCCACGCTCGGTCGTCCAAGGCCACATTTAAAATGGATGTTAATGTGCTGCGAATAATTTGGTCAATTTTGTCCAAGAGGTGTGGCTGCTTCCATAAAGGGGAAGAGCGTAGAAAATACATAAAATTTGGGCCAAAACAACAGTATCTAATCAGGGTGAATGCCGAATGTAAATTAATTTTGGAGAGTCTGTCCGAAATCTCGTTGAAATTTTTAATTTTTTCGTCGATAAAAGGAGTAAAACTATCTTCTAAAATCGGGGAACCTAGGAGGTGCAGTGAACTTTTGTCTAAAATTTTGATTTGTGGGGCTATTGTATTAAATTTATCTAGAGTCAATTGTCTGTCGGTAGTGTCAGAAAGGTAAAGTTCACATTTTGAGGGGTTAAGGTCCAAGCCAATAGATTGAAATTCCTGTTTGAGGAGTTGTAGATCTTTCAAAACAGTGTCTACGTCACCTCCTAGCGTTCCATCGTCTAAATACCATACGTTAAATTTTGAATTTAGTTTCTGTACAATTGGATGAATAGCTAAACTGAAAATGACTGGCCCGAGAGGGTCACCTTGTTGGCAACCAACTGCAGATTCCAAAACATTGTCCTTGTATAATAATTTGGAAGGGTGCCTGTAACATTGCCACATAAAACCGTAAATTTCGGGTAATTCCTTTTTGACTTCAGCCAACAAAGTGTCCCTGTTCACAGAGTTAAAGGCGTTCTTAACGTCAACCTTGAGGATGACCTCACCTTTGTTGGACTTTAAAAATGTTGAAATGGCATGTACGGCAGCCTCACAGCCCCCTTTCGAGCCAAAACCAAGCTGTAGGGGCTGAAATTTAGCTGTAAGCGATTCGCTGTATAGCTTACAGCAAATTTTAGCTGCCGTACGCCTGTAGGTGCACCCAACGGCGATGGGACGAATGCCGCCGTCCTTCTTGCGCAGGGCACATAGATTGGCCCCGTACAAGACATCGACGACGGCTTCGTTCACACCGCCGGTAAGCATGAGGTTAATCATGGCCGCAAGCTCCTTCAAAAGCGACTCACCAGCTTCCCCGGCGCCTGAACTCAATAGATCCTTTAGGTGCTGTGGAGTCAGGCCGTCGAGGCCGCCGGCGGAACCACTTCGGAAGGAGCTCACGGCTGCAAACAACTGGGGGACCGAAACGTTGAGGAAGGTTGAATTTAGGTTGGAAGGGTCGGGGGGGGGTCGGGGCAGGTGAGACCATCCGCAGGCGCTGGATGTTTACTCTCTAGAGCTGTTAGTGTTTCTGGAGAGTAAGGCGCCACCACATCGCTGCTGAATAGTATCCTGGCTGCACCCCTGATGTCACCTTCACTTAATTTGGATTCCACATGTGAACATAATCCTTTTTGAGGAAAGTTATGGAATGTAGGTAATTTTGGATCTAAAATGAGGGCCGAATTGTTAAAATTTTCTTTAATTTGGTTAGTTAATGTTTTTTTAGTTGCCAAATTTTTTTGAACATGCAGAATTCTATAAGGGAAGGTAAGTAATTGCTCCCAGGCACTTTGTGAGTTCTCCTGGGTCGCAAGACGGATACATTGCGCCAAACTCGCTGCAACAGATCGTCTCGCGCCCCGGGGAACTCTCTTTAATACGGGTGTAGAATTTTTTAATTTTGCTAGTTTTTTCCACAAAGTTTGTTCTAGAGGTGTTGATGCTGGGGATGTGGCTGGGGGGCACAATGGTACACTATGCGATTTGTGGATCTTGCCATAGTGTATCCTCAGCCCCCGTTCGCCTTTAAAAAAGCGTGCCTGTGAGCAATGTGGACATCTCACCAGCTGAACATCAAGCGATGTGGCAGGTTGATTAGCACAGTTTCCGGCATCGCTACAGCCGGCACTGAACATAAAAACACTTAAACTTATAGTAAAACTTACCTAAAGAATATAAAAATAAAGTATATCTAAACACTTACTGAAAAAAAAAAACTAATAATATTTACAAAATGTCACATTATTGTCAACTGGTTTTGACACAGAGTACTTTTTGATAGACTGGTTTTGACGACTGCGGCGCAGTCGCGCTCGGGGCCTGGGGTGCTGCGCATGCAGGGCGCAGCCTTCGCACCCGTTGCCTTGGCTGCAGACGTCGCGTCGGGAAATTTTTGACAAGTTTTTGTCAATATCTTATCTATGTTTTCTTATTTTTTCATATAAATGCTAAAGCCTTGGTTCGAACTTAGGGTGATAGCAGTTTGTAGGTACACGTCTTGCAATGTAACGGGGTTACACATGCGTTGATCATGGCTCGGATTTGTAATGAATCAACAGTTCACTAAGGTATCCAAAACATTGAAGTAGACGAAAACAACAACAGTAAGGATTACATTAAAACTCCAAGTTGTTATGATCGACTTGTAAGAAAAATAAGTTTCCAAATAACAGAATAATTTTCGGAGCCATTTGACGTTTCGTGACAGTTCAAATCAAATTCTAATTCTAGAAATACATTGAATCATTTTTTATTGTTGTTTTTTTTTCAGTAAATAGTATGTTCAATCATTAAAAGTTACTGTTTTGTCTTTTACTGTTTTACAAACATTTCTTCTTGCTGTATAAATTCAGTAAGTCTTAATGAAGTGGATTTAATGTGCTGTAGTAGGACATTATTTTTTTAGTGTACTTTTAATTGGTCCGTCTTCAAATCCCCATCAACCAGTTTGTCTGTTATATTACTCATCGTCCATTCAGATAACACAAAACCTATAGATTTTCTTGCACCTAACCACCCGGTTACAAACAAAAACTTGACGTTATTGTACCATTTGACGTATCGCCCGGACATTAGGCCGTGCCGAGGCGGCCGATATTGGGAAACACATCTATCATGCCGGATGGAGGGTGCATCTAATATGGTAGTTATCTTCACGTCTATCCGCAGTAATTGATGGGATAGCTAGCTGGTTAATTTTATCTTGGGTGTCACTAGTTAGTTAATAATCTATATATATGTTACCGGCCAAACCCGATTTTAGGATGAACTAGTTTCGCCTAGGCCCTTATTCTCGTTCGCTCGCTCTTGCATCCTATGTCGAAGGAGCCCCGCTTCGCGGGGCTCCTATTTCTGTGTAAAGGGTTTAAAGTAACCTAACCAAACCTAACCTCGGGGTGCCCTTCGTTCGCTCTTGCTCTACGTCGTCTGTCGACCGACCGCAACCACGCAACCCGTGCAGGGAGAACTGGTTTGGCCTAGGCGAAACTAGTTCATCCTAAAATCGGGTTTGGCCGGTAACATATCTATAGAAAATAAAATGACGTTTGTTAGTCTCACTAAAAGTCGAGAAAGGCTGGACCGATTTGGCTAATTTTGGTTTTGAAATATTTGTAGAGGTCCAAGGAAGGTATAAAAGGTGAGAAAATATAAAGAAACTGTAAGGAAAATAGTAAAAGAGAAAAAGGTTAGGTATTATCCCATACAAACTGTTCGTACCTACCTGTCAAAGAGGTTCCGTTCAGAAATTAAATAATACGAAGGTATTATGATTGTATAGTTTGATTTGTATGTCATTTCTGAAAGCTGAATTAAATTAATCACTGGCTCTGAAGATACAGGCTATGCCTAGTTTCGGAGTCAGGGATACTTACACTTTAGTTGCCAAAGATAAGCCCTGGCTACAGTAGGTACCCAATGTAATTTTAATCCAATGTCCAATCTCCTATTTTATGTCACTACGATGTACACCTTAGAATAAGACCAAATTGTAATAAGGGTTGTGAATAAAACATTCATTATTATAATTGTGTCGTATTTAATGTCGATGTTATGAAGATTTGAATGTATTTTTGGTTTTCTGCAAATTTTTAGTTATTGAACTTTGTCACATTATGTTCGCCGAGTCAGCTAGACAAAGTTAAAAGTTGGATTTGTAATTTTTGTTTAATACAAAGATGGGATGGGTATTATATTTTTTACAAATTAAATTAATAGTTTAAAAAACACTAGAAAAACACGCTTGGTCTTTCTCACAACTGTAAACACGACTATGATACGATATTCTATCATGGAATGCCAGTGCCTATCTTCCGGCTTCATCATCAGACCTTGAAACCTAATCGTGGTCAAAGTTCATTACAAGACTTTTCTGAGAAATCCAAAACAGCTATGATACGATTTTCCATCATGAAGTTCCAGCTCATATCTTCCGGCTCCATCATCAGATCAGTTCGACAGTACCATATTATTATATTGTCATCAGAACTACATACAGCTGCCAATTTTCACTATGCTGCGACCCTTGGAAGATGGTTAAATTAGCTACCTTAGATTCCATTACATAGTTAGTTACATACAGGTCGACCTAATAAAAGCGTGTTAAAAATAATGTTTTTCGTAAGTACAAAATCAAATAATATTTTTACAATATTTAACATAACTAAGTAACTACATGTATAAACTAGGTACTAAATTAAATGACTAACTAACTACAACCATACAAATAAATACAAAAACAAAAGGACACCTAGGTCTCGAAGTACTCGTCCGCATCGCTGTCATCTGGAAACGTGTGCAGAAGACTGGCAGTATTGCCACGTTGATTGGCAATGCTAATTCTTTGGCCAAAGAACAACTCCAAACACTCTGGTCACGTGAAGTGTCGACCGGTCGGCGAGAAATTTCCTAAAAGGCGGCGAAAAATAAGACCCGCACTCGGGCCACACGACCTGAGCCTTTCGACCCCAAATGGCTCAATACTGTAGTTGCTAAGGTAGATACAGTATTTGCGCCGGTTGAGGGTCTCAGCAGCCGCAGCAACGGCGCCAGCACAGCCCGCCGTGCTAGGAACATGAGATGGCGGAAGGGAATCGACACAGGTTGCGTCTCACACGCCGTTTGTTTCTAATAATATCGTATCGTATCGTAGGGCTCGACTAATAATATCGTTTTTAGTATTTGTAAATATACGTTTGTGCTGTGCTAGAATAATTTCCAAAACATACAAAAAACTACACGTTCTTGTGTAAAACCTAAAATAAAAAAGCCTTATCGCTGAAACTTTTTTCGTCCAGACAACTTTTAATTAGATAGGTACCTAAAAGTAATTAATAATTAGAATTCTAGGCACTAATTAATAAAGTATTTACTTAATTAAAATGATTCAGCCCGTACATTATAAAACGAAAATAGTGAACGTTTTCATGAAATTAATTCAGTACCTACCTGAGAAATGAAAATGTTATAATTTATTACAGGGTGGCAATGCCGCGCAGACTCATCATCATCAGCCTAGCCTTTTCCCAACTATGTTGGGGTCGGCTTCCAGTCTAACCGGATGCAGCTGAATACCAGTATTTTACATGAAGCGACTGCCTATCTGACCTCCATAACCCAGTTACTGGGCAATACGATACCCCTTGGTAAGACTGGTTGTCAGACTTTCGGACTTTTGACTACCCGTAACGACTGACAAAGATCCACGAATGACAGCCGGGACCAACGGCTTAACGTGCTTTCCGAGGCACGGAGGGGTCACGGTATGTAAAGACGGTCACCCATCTACAGACCAACCGCGGCAAGCGTAGCTTAACCCGATCGATCGACCTGTGCGGCTGTTATTATTTAGCCACGGGACTGTAACACACAGCACAAATGATTCTAGACCCTCTAGCGTAGAAAATTTTCGACGGTTATCAAATCGTATTGAATCCATGGTAACAGATTGTGCGTTAATAATAATAATAATAACCCCACCGCCGTATCTCTACGTTGACGTCGTGGTGGGGCTTGCGCGCTCCGAACTCTAGGCCCGTGCCGGAAGAGTTTACTTTGCCGGAACGGGTCTAGGGTGAGGAACCGGACCAAGAGATGCCTGCATTTCTCGGGAGAAGTCTTGTTCCGTACCTCTGGCTTGCCTTTATTGGCCGGCTCGAGTGAACAATGACGAGGAGCAGAGCTCCCACCTCATTCTTGCCTTTATTGGCCGGCTTGAGTGGAGATTCGCAAGAGCAAACATGCTCGGAGGAAGGAAGTATTCCAGTAAGATGCGGGTAGGGATCTTTACCGTATTTCCGGGATTGTCCTGATAGCCGTGGAATACCTCTCCAATCCTCATAAGCACGTCAGGACATGTTGCCTCCTTGTCGCTACGACACTATATGCTAGCGACAGAGTTCGGGGGTCCATTATTGAGTGTGCAAGTCACCCCCTGCCATTTTTTATTGATCAGGCAGGGGCTATAGACTTTCCATAGTCCTAAATAACCAGTTCACTTTAGCCACCCAAACCCATAATCCAATATCTTTGTTTCCATATACTGCAATAGTCCTACACCACCCGAGGATTGTCCTTGGGTGCACTTGCATAGAGCGAACAGGGATAATCGTTTTCATTAAAAACGTCGTTACTGGCTTCTGTGAGTTGGCTTCGGCCCCTAGTACGTCTTCCAAAGGTCTGGGTCCCCAGGGTCCCGAGAAATGTCAAAAGAAATAATAATAGAATTTCCTTATTATGGTAACCAAGAGACCAACAAGATTGTTAGTAAAACATACGACTATGTTAGTAAGCATAGACACTAAACAAAAACAAGGAAAACAATACAAGAAATAACGGTTGGTCACCGTTGCGACATCCCATGAGAGACGGCATAACATTGACCCACGTTATTGCCCCTGCGGCCCTGCCTCCCTCTGCCTCGTTTTTATAATTTTGTCATTGGTCTCGTGGTTGCAAGCGCGACTGCTGAGCGTAGGGTCCTGGATTCGATTCCCAGGTCGGACAAAGTCATCATCGGCCTAGCCTTTTCCCAACTATGTTGGGGTTGGCTTCCAGTCTAACCGGATGCAGCTGAATACCAGTATTTTACATGGAGCGACTGCTTATCTGACCAGGTCGGACAAAGTGCTATTGGGTTTTCCATTAGGAATTTCTTAGTAACAATCAGTTTGGAACTTGGCGGCTTAATCCCCCGTGCCTCGGAAAGCACGTAAAGCCGTTGGTCCTGCGCCTGATCTCTCTCCAGTCGCTCGGATTGCCGTCCCAGTTAGCGTTCTGTAGCTCCATGGGTAAAAGGCGATAGTTTATGTATCTACGTTTAAATTCTAAAAACAGAGGGGCCCGTGGCTAAATAATAACAGCCGCACAGGTCGATCGATCAGGTTAAGCTACGCTTGCCGCGGTTGGTCTGTGGATGGGTGACCATCTTTACATACCGAGACCCCTCCGTGCCTCGGAAAGCACGTTAAGCCGTTGGTCCCGGCTGTCATTTGTGGATCTTTGACAGTCGTTACGGGTAGTCAGAAGTCCGAAAGTCTGACAACCAGTCTTACCAAGGGGTATCGTATTACCCAGTAACTGGGTTGTGGAGGTCAGATAGGCAGTCGCTCCATGTAAAATACTGGTATTCAGCTGCATCCGGTTAGACTGGAAGCCGACCCCAACATAGTTGGGAAAAGGCTAGGCAGATGATGATGAGATGCAGATGATGTTTAAATTCTAAAAACAAAATCACCTATACCAGAGATTTACATCCAAATATTCCATAAAATAACAGTATAAAAGTAACAGAGTATCAAATAAAGTAACCAACGAGCAAACCCACACACGAAAGCTTTGTAACAGTATACCAAGCAGTAGAACAACAGCCCATAAATCACACTTGACCTGCTTCCTAACATACGCACACGATAAAAACACACACGTTGACCCAATAACTTGAACGATAAATTTTCCGTAGCCCACCTCCCAAATCTGCAGAATAAGTGTCGATATACTGGGGCCTAGAAATACCGGGAATAGTATTTGGAGAGAACCCGACGATTTACAGAGTGGTAAGAAGTGTCGTTGGAAAGGAGATAGTTTTTGTTGTATAGTGAAAAGGCCCACCAAAAATTTTGGCGTACGTTAATGAAACGCATGTTAATTTGTTCCTTATGATTTCTAGATTACAGTGGTAGTAATAATTATGCTTCGTCTAACGGGAATACTGAGAAAACGATCATAACCTAAAAATTCACTAAAAATATCTATTGTTTAGTGAGTAGGTTGGCCTCATCGGTATTATAATTTAGTAAAATAGTAAAAAGTTCAGTAATAAATAGTAAGAAAGGGTCTCATGAAAGTGAGCCCAAAAAAAAATCTCCTTTGCAGGTACAACATGGTTCGGTGTGTTTAATTTTCTAGATATATGTAAGTAAAGTATGTGCCATTATGTATATTCTCATATTGGTCACTTTTCTTTGCTCGAGCAGTAACTTATTACCGTAGTACTGTAATATAACCTGATTATTACCGTACTGCAATATACAGGGTGGATTTTTGAGATGGAGCAGTAAGGGCAGATACCATAACCGTTGTGAACATGAAAACTGTCTTAGGAGACTGTCCTTAACATTTTGATCTGCACAAATAAGTACTGAAAAAATATTACAGTTTTCACAAAAACTTTTTTGCAAAAAATGTCATAATATTGCTTATGATATTTTTAGCAATTGACTTACAGTGGCTGGCGATTCTTTTTCATTTCCTAATAAAGTATGCAGACCTGTATGTTTTCATTATGATTCCGTATATTTCTAAAGATATCGACTGGCCTACCGTATTTTCCTGTCATTCTTGTCGCAAGCGTAATTTATTTGAACAAATAAATATTGTCGGCTAACAACATAATTTTATTATTACATGTACAAGTAGTTATTTATTTACTTCTAATATATCTTGCTTTTGCAAGTCTGACAACCGGTCTTACCAGGGGGTATCGTATTACCCAGTAACTGAGTTATGGACATCAGATAGGCAGTTGTTTCATATAAAATACTTGTATTTAGCTGCATTCAGTTAGACTGGAAGCTGACCCCAACACAGTTGGGAAAAGGCTAGGCAGATAATGATATCTTGCTCTTAGCTTTATTTGTAGTCATTAATAAGTATTGTATTTAAGATTTGTCAAAATCTAAGGAGTTATTAACATATAAAAACTGGCTAAGTGCGAGTCGGACTCGCACATGAAGGGTTCCGTACCACAAGGCAAAAACGCCGAAAAAAACATGTTTGTTGTATGGGAGTCCACCTTAAATATTTATTTTATTTCAATTTTATTATTTGTTATTAAAGTTAAAATACAACTGAGTATTTTGTGAATATTTAAAGTAGGCACTTTTTGATATCGAGCAAAAAAGGGCAAACAAATCGCGTTTGTTGTATGGGAGCCCCCCTTAAATATTTATTTTATTTTGTATTTGTTGTTATAGCGGCAACAGAAATACATACTTTGTGAAAATTTCAACAGTCTAGCTATCGCGGTTCTTGAGATACAGCCTGGTGACAGACAGACGGAGAGACGGACGGACAGCGAAGTCTTAGTAATAGGATTTCGTTTTTACCCTTTGGGTACGGAACCCTAAAAAGAGAGAATCACACCAATATTATAAAGGCGAAAGTTTGTGATTGTGTGTGTGTGTGTTTATATGTTTGTTACTTCTTCACGCTCAAACGGCTGGACCAATTTCGATAAAATTTTGTATGGAGGTAGCTGACACCCTGGATTGTCATACAGGCTACTCTTTATCCCGATATTCCCACGGGATCGACACTTATGTGGGTGAAAGCGCGGGACGCAGCTTGTAGTATCATAAATCAAAAATTCGTCCGTATCGCTGTCAATAAGGAAATTTGCCAAAAGGCTGGCAGCATTGTGACGTTGGATGGCGATATATGTTGATTCTTTGGCCAAAAAATAGGCCAGCCCTCTCTGGTTACGTGAAGACTGAAGAGTCGACCAACCGCTTGGCGATGCCTCGAGACTACCTACTGTCGAAATCTGGCCAACTTTCAGGTGTTAGTACATTCTGGCCAATCTGAAGTGACTGACTACTTTAACTTATGAACCAGCTATCACAAACAATCACACTAATCACACTTATATTATAAAGGCGAAAGTTTGTGAGTGTATGTGTGTGTGTGCTTATATGCTCGTTCTTCTTCACGCTTAAACGGCTGGATCAATTTTGATACAATTTTGTATGGAGGTAGCTTACACCCTGGATTAACATACAGGCTACTCTTTATCCCGATATTCCTACGGGACCGACATTACGCGGGTAAAACCGCGGGGATTATTTTTGGGTTTTAGACAACCATCTACAAAACCAAAAATAATTTGGAACAAAGTGCGCAGGTACCGTGTTCCAAATTCTTTGTTTAAAAATCTTTTAATGTCGTCGCTCGTTAGTGCCGTCATTTATCGTATAACATCAATAACGTACCATCATTTGTATTCTCTTTTCTACAAATCAGACACTATTTCAGTCTAAGAAACCAATCAATAAATACTTCCGACTCAAAGCCCATGCATAGAACAAAAGATTCCCAGTGGGACCAGAATAAAGCCACAGACAGCAGATGCACGAAAGCCTTATAAAGTAGCAAAAGCAATGCATCCGAATACGGAAACCACTTTGTATTCACCCGGGAATCGATCCTAGGGCCCTTGAGATGCAAATACGGTGACAAGATTGGAACTGGAACTCTGTCATTTGTGGCTTTGGAGTATTATTGGTGATTATAGAGCGCGCTTTGAAGTCAGTAAAGTATGGTCTATTCCAAAAGTAGGTGATGTGATGAAAATGTAAACAAATGGATCAGAAAACATACCTGTGGATGCCAATTGGTTGTGCCAGTTATATATTGAGTAACATTTGATTTCTTCATAAAACTGAAACAGAAAACATTTATAATTCTCACTTAGCACTTTCCGAACGTCACACAATAAAAGATAAATAATTAAGACAACCCAAGTTTAGAAAAGAACTCAGTTCCTGTTTAATTTAATTAAATATGAAAGACACGAAGTTCTGGCGGATTTGAGACACGCCCCAGTGTCGCCCAGCCGAAGTAAATTATGGGTAGCTTATAATACAAATAATTGTAAAACGATATCAAATAATCAATGATAGTGAAACCGCATCAAAATCCATCAAGAAGTTTTAGCCTTTTGACCGCCACAGTCTTGTATAGATGACAAACCAAAATGTGCCCAGCACGCCACGGTTCGACTACATGACAGACTTTGACGCCGAGGACACATTTTTTTGATTTTTTGATGTGTGGCGGTCAAAAGGTTAAAACTCCTTCTAGTTGTGTATGTTTATTATTTCAAAAGTGGTGCAAAGCTCCTTTCGAAAGTAATTCAATGAGAGGTTTTTCTTTTGAGTATTAAAAAAAAAACATAGTTTCCAAGAACTCTGAAGATGGCATTGAACTGACTACGTTACTAGGTACCAAAGCCAAAACGCTTGAAAAAAAAACATTGCGTCACGTCACATACGCTCGTTGAGTGACACTTTCGTTTGCTTACGTTTTACGATCTCAAAATTACATCCAAGTGAAATAATAAAAAAATGATGTGACGTTCCGTTCCTTGCAGTAACATACCAAGTTCAGCGCCATCTATCCAGCGACTAGGGAAGAGTTAAAAAAAAAAGAAAAATAAAATCCCTCATTCCAGTTGAATTGAATTACTGGCTAAAAGAGCTCTATTTCCAAATTCATACTCTAAAGTTTGTGTCAGAGAAATAGCGAGCCAATTTGTTGTTTGTGATTGTCAGGTCCAAATTATGTTTTGCTATGCTTTGCTTATTAGTTGGCAATAAGGCTGGGTTATTGAAATTTAACGTAAGTTATTTGCTTCATTTGTTAGAACGTGATTTTGTTTGCTGTTTTGACTTCAGTTTATTAGTTTAAAGGATTTTTACACAGTAACATAAACACCAACGAATCTTATTGTGAATATGTCGTCAACCCCGTTATTGCTTTATCATTATCACCCTACGAAAACAAAATCAAAAGTCGAACGTCAAAATTACAAAAGACAGTCCCCCAAAACGCCCGCCCTCTACCACTTCTTAGTGCTTTCGCTGGGGAGAAGAAGTGGCGCAACAAACTCCCCAGCAGCACAGCTGTCTGTTCAGTTAGAAAATACTTGATTGTATACAATACTAGGTATGCAAAGTAATTAACATTACAGGACACAGAACATTAAATTAAATTATTTGCCATATGTTAGCTAGCCACGCCAATATACCAACATATACAATAAAATCTTATGGTTGGTTTACGACAAGGTCAATTTGGTAACGGCGTCGACTTACGAAGGTCATAGGTTCGAACCCAGACAGGCGCTTTACTTTGTGTAAATAATAATCATCGCTACTGCTCTCAAAACGGTGAAGGAAAACATCGTGAGGAAACTGGCATGTCCTACCTTGTACGTTTTGGAGAAATTAGTGCCAAAATAAAATCTACGTAAAATAGGTGGCAAAGATACGGTGTAGATCCCTTTTCTATTAGTAGTTACCTTTATGTTCATACACTTTCTCGTTACGTAGATATTCATTTCCGATGTTCCCTGTCTCAACATTGTCACAAAGAAAGCATCCCAGCTATTTCGAAGCAGAGTTATTAAGACGACAGTCATTAGCAAACAGGAAAGGTACTGTGACTACAAAGGT
The DNA here is from genome assembly GCA_916614155.1 of Mesoligia furuncula. Lineage (NCBI taxonomy): Eukaryota > Metazoa > Arthropoda > Insecta > Lepidoptera > Noctuidae > Mesoligia > Mesoligia furuncula. The sequence goes on along the minus strand of OU744802.1, from coordinate 24,175,325 downwards.
AGGAGACAATGACACCTAGCTTCATACTTCGATGAGTCTGTATTGTCGTGTGGGTCTTTGCCTTTGTAAGGTCTTGTGTTCGACATGCTTTGGATAATTATGTGTTTTTTTAATTGGTATTCTGGAAATGGGTTTCAATGTGACTACTTTTCTTGATATATGATTAAAGAATAATAATCATCACTTTTACACATCATATTTTTGTAGTGAAAACTTGTTTAGGCGCCTAAGGCATTTTTTGAGATGAGAAAAATCCATTGAACTCGCGCCACTGTTACCGTAAGCGACACCACGCGTGTTTTGCTTTTATGACGATTAAAAAAATACCCCTTTCGGATGAGTTCGGCTGTCCTCGGGATGTACTCGGTTTTAATGTATATCCCATATGTCAGTGAGTGATGGCAAAGTATTCTGTTTGTGTTTTGTTTTCACTTCTGTCGGCACTCCCGGACTGTTTTTTTTTTTTAATTAAGGCAGGACAGGTGTCAAAGTCTCTCTTAAAGTCCAGACATAATCTTCAAAAGATGTGATACGTACCTTAAACTGGGGTTACTTTGAATAGCGCCGAATTTAATCGAAAGTTCGCGAAGTTCTATTTCATATAAAATCGCGGATTGCGTAAAACGAAACGAAATTTGTTTGTTTTTTTTTCTAGGTTAGCAAAATTGAAGAACTGTTGAATCCTTTCTTGAGGACACGCTGGGTGTTCACCAACGATTGTAATTGAAATATGTAATTATATTGTTATTCTCTATTTATAGCTACATAATTGAGCTGCAAAACTTGATCATTGTGATGGTATATTTCGATGGTAAAATTTCTGGATAAACTCCACTAAATAATCACTGATTATTGTTTTTCTAACGTCAAAATTAATGCAATAACTTGAATTTGTTTAATGCGGGGGTGTCATTGATAGGGTAAATGGTGTGAGATTGATCGGATGATGCCGCGAATTTATGAAAAGAAACTTGGGTCCCGTGAATACGAAATTTATTCACAACCGCGAATAGAAGAAGCGCTTAGTCAAGTAGTGGACGGAAGTTTAAGCATTCTTTTTTAGTCTTAATTTAACTTTTATTAGATCAAAGTTACTCTATACGACAATAATGACAATAATTATTTTTCCCGTTGGCAGATTTTGATTTTTAAAATTGTATTGGCATTATAATTTTTTTTTCTCAAAATCAAGCCATATTTTTTTAATTTATTATTACAGAAATCGCGAGTTTAAACAAAACCGATTGCTAGACCATTATATATTTTTTTACAATTAGAGATTTATAAGATATGGACCTTGAAAGTTCAATATTGATCAAAGTACCCCGGTTTACGGTACCTTTCTTGTAACCTGGATAAGCTACAGAGCTCATCATCCTGAAAACAAAACATAGAAATATAAACTTTCATAAGCCATAATAAAAATCGCAAAAAATCCAAAAGATTTTAATTACCTGGTCCTACCGTTAAAAAAACGTTTATCAGACAGGTATCAGCCATTATAAAAAGGTGAAATTTCCTTTGTAACGTTAAAATTTCTTTAATCTTCGCCATCCCATAGAAATTTGATTAATAATCCCGGTGTTTGGTGACCGTGAAAGATATTTTTTTTTTCCCGGGAGCTTTTATGGGTTGTTCGGTACTTATTTGCGAAATCGTTTGTTGTTTTACGAAAACGTGGCTGAAGTTATACCTACTATATTAAAATTGTAATCTAAGATCATCATCATCAGCATCATTTCAGCCGAAAGAGGTCCACTGCTGGACATAGGCCTCTCTCCCAAAAGGGGGAGGGATTGCCATAATCGCCACGCTTGGCAGGCGGGTTGGCGATCGCAGTATGGTATGGTGGTGGAATACATAGAGAACGCTGCTGCCCATTCTCCGGTTAGACCCTTAGTCGCGTTTTACGACACCCACGGGAAGTATGGGGTGGTGCTATTCTTTAAGTCCACACAGACAAATCTAAGATCATTGTTATTTATTTCAAACAAAACACGCTGAGGTACACTATAGTCCGACTTTTAATTAGCTGTAGTAAAATGACACTTCGTAATAACTCATTTCGGACTGTGTTAATTTATTTGATTTACTTATTTACAAAAATCAATCTTTAGTCGATTCTGTAATAATCGATATGTAGGTGCTTATTTAATAAAATAAAAAAATCTCTTCCAACCGCCATCTCAAATATTCTTCACATGCTCTTTGAGCTTTACAAAAGATGGATGCATATCCTTCCTAGTGACTTTCTACTTGGCTAATAATATACTTACGGTTATAAAAAGCCTTTAACTCGTTTTATTGAACTACCATAACCTAAATTTCCTATAGGTTATGGGCCCAGGTTACGTTTTTACTGTAATATAAGTGGTTAAAAGTAAGTCCGTTACGAACTTTTTAAAATGGACAATTTAAAAACCAAACGTAATATCAAGCCATTCGATGGGGAAAAATACAGTGTCTGGAAGTTTAGAATACGGGCATTGTTAAGTGAAATGGATGTGATACAAGTTATTGACGACCTGATAATTCAATTCAACTTGTGGGAGATAAATAATCGGATAGCAAAAAGTGTTATCATTGAGTATTTATCGGATTCCTACCTCGATTTTGCGAAGGAAGACTGTACAGCGAGAGTAATTTTGTTTTGAAAAAGTTTGGATGTTTTGTATGAACGGAAAAGTATTGCTACTCAATTGGTTTTACGAAGAAACATTGTTTTTAAAACTGCAAGGTGACGTCACACTCTAAAACAAGGCTTTTGGATCATGAAGTCAAGTTGAAAAATGAGTCCAGTGATACCAGTGTCAAAGTTTTGCAAGTTGAGCGGAAAAATGGACAGGAATTTCGAAAAAGAAAATTCAATAATTTTCAAAATTATAAAGGGAATAATAGCTACAACCAGAAGGATAACAAGTAGAAGAAGAAGTGTCAGTTCTTGTAGTGTCATCACTGTGGCCGCAAGGGGCATGTGAAAAACGACTGTTTCTACTTCAAAAGAGCTCAACAGCAGCAGCGAAAAATTCGGAAAGGACGAGGACGGTCCAGGCAGTTGAAATCAGTGGAGTGGACCATCCACATCAAACAATTTTTCTGGATTTGCTTTTATGATGGGAGACTATCAAGCGGATGATGATGGAAGCAAAGTTACTTTCCTATGGATTCTGGAGCTTCGGACCATATTATAAACCGGGAAGATCTTTTCATTAGTCACACCGTCTTGCAAACGCCATAAAAAATTCTATTGCTAAAAATGGTGAATATATTTCAGGTACCAAAAAGGGAACAATGTATGTGACCAGCAACATGGGCGTTCAAGGAGTTTTAGAGGACGTGCTCTTCTGTGCTGAGGTACCATACAACCTGCTATCTGTATCAAAAATGCAGCGTGCTGGGTTGACAGTTATTTTTGACCAGCAAGGAGCCCAAATACATAAGGATAATAAAACCATTATGCAAGGTATGTTCAAAAATAATTTAATTGCTGTAGACTTAATGGCATCTGTAAATAAGTGTCAATCTGTTTCTCAAGCATGCAGTAATAAAAACATGTACAAATTATGGCATCATCGCTATGGTCATATTAGTAAAAACAATTTCATTGAAATTAAAAATAATATAATGGTTGACACCAGCCAAATTGAAACTATAATGCCAGATGATGAGTTGTGTGAGGCCTGTGTAAATGGATGGGAAACAGAGTCGACTTCCATTCAATCAGGTTAAAGATAAAGGTCAGGTTAAACGGCCATTATTTATTGTGCACTCAGATGTTTGTGGACCTATTACACTCACTCACACTCCCCCCCAACTAATGACAACAAACACTACTTTGTGCTTTTTGTTGATGAGTATGCGCATTATTGCGTTACGTAATTAACCTATAAATAAGACGTGTTTGCTGCTTTTAAAGATTTTGTGGCTAAAAGTGAAGCTAAGTTTAATTTAAAATTAGTCAACTTAAACTGTGATAATGGTGGCGAATAACTATCGACTGAAATGAAAAGTTATTGTGTAAAGAGAGGGATATCTTATCATTTAACAGTTCCGAGAACACCACAGTTGAATGGCGTTTCTGAACGTATGGTCAGAACCATTACTGAAAAAGCTCGTTCCATCATAAGCGGTGCTCAATTAGACAAAGTGTTTTGGGGCGATGCAGTACTGACTGCTGTTTATTTAATTAATTTGACCCCAACTAAAGCTTTGAAACATTCAAAAACACCATTCGAAATGTGGCATGATGAAAAAAAAAAAAAACCTCAAATTAAATATTTGAAGGTATTTGGTTCAACTGTTTACGTTCATAATAAGATCAGTAAGACCAAGTTTGATGAAAAATCATGGAAAGGGATACTAGTGGGTTATGAACCAAATGGCTATAAAGTTTGGAACCCAGAATGCGAAAAAAATACGTAGTAGTCAGGGATGTTATTGTTGATGAGACTGGTTTTCTTCAATCCAGGCCAGACCTCAAGTCTGAAGGGAATATTAAAAATTCTCACGGCAAAACTGATGATGTAATATCCAAGTCAGTGCCGGTAAGGTCTCATAACTCTGACAGTTTAAAATCAGCTACATCTAAATCTGATAGGCACGAGTGATCTAGTAAAATTCGCAAATTGAACCATGATAATTTAAAATTTTGAATCGGAGCAAATAGTTGATATACTTTCTGATAACCCGTCTTCACCAAAACAAAACACAGATAATAATCCTGAGGATAGCCTCAGGTCTATTATAATAGACTCAAAAATCGTCCACCTATTTTGTATAATGAAGACGATGATGATGATTACATTTTGGGTGCTCAGTCTATTCTATGTAAAATACCTAATTCATTAGAAGAGATCAAAACTCGAGACGATAGATCTCAGTGGGAAAGCGCAATTAGGGATGAATTAAATTCTCTAAAGTTAAATAATACTTGGGTTTTCGTACCTGAAAATACAAACATTGTCGATTGTAAATGGATATTCACTATAAAAAAAAAGATTATGAATTTGGAAAACCTATAAGATACAAAGCACGGCTTGTTGCAAGGGGTTTCCGTCAAAAATACCTCACGGACTATAATTAAACTTTCGCACCTGTAGCAAGAATTACTAAGTTTCAGATTTATACTAAGTTTTGCGAATCATTTTGATTTGCTAGTTCATCTTAAGGACGTCAAAACTGCCTTTTTAAATGGCGAATTAAAAGAAGATATTTATACGAAAGTCCCTGAGGGTATCTCTTGTCCAGATAATTATGTGTGTAAATTAAATAAAGCACTTTTCAGTCGATAGGTTGTAAGACAATGGAGATGTACATAAAAATATTTATGTCGTTCTTTATGTAGATGATTCAGTTATAGTATGCGCTGATATTGATACAATGAATAATTTTAAAAGGTATATAACGAGTAAATTTAAAATGACTGATTTGAAAGAGATAAAATTATTTCTTGGTATAAAAATTACAAGGCATGCGAATGAAATTACCTTAGATCAAAGTGCGTACATAAAGACGATATTAAATAAATTTAATATGCACGATTGTAAACCTGTTAATACACCCATTGAAAATAAACTTAATTATGACGCATTAATCTCTGAAGAAAAATATAACGCCCCATGTCGAAACGTTATAGGATGTTTAATGTATGTCATGTTATGCACTCGTCCAGATTTAAGTACAAGCGTTAATATACTGAGCAGGTATACGAACAAAAATAATAAAAATCTCTGGCAATGTCTTAAGAGAGTGCTTAGGTACTTGAAAGGTACTGTTGATTTAAAATTAAGTTATAAAAGATGCGTCTACAATAATATTCTATGTGGTTACGTAGAATCAGATTGGGGTGGCAGTGATTCAAATGACAGGAAAAGTACAACTGGGTATTTATTTATGCTCTTCGAGCACTGTTCTATAACCTGGAGTACAAAGTAACAAATGTCAGTTGCTGCCTCTTCATCAGAGGCGGAATATATGGCATTGTATGAAGCTGTTAGGGAGGCATTATGGCTTAAATCACTAGCAGTTAGTATTAAGATAGGTATCGATAAACCTATCATAATCTATGAGGATAACAATGGCTGTATAAGCATTGCAAATAATCCAACCAATAGAATTAGACTCTTAGAATAAGACTCTGATTATTTTTTACTGTGATTAATTTAATTATTATTTAGTAATGGTCTGATTAAGGTTTTCTGGGTTTCCCTTAATCCTTAGCAACGAATGTTGGGCCATGATATGTATTTCCCAGGAAGCACTAGGAAGTGAATATGTTCCGGTCAATTAGGTATTTACTTTAATTTATTTTATTTGTACAATTGATAGATTAATTTTTGAGGGGGCGTGTTAGTTTATTTGATTTACTTATTTACAAAAATCAATCTTTAGTCGATTCTGTAATAATCGATATGTAGGTGCTTATTTAATAAAATAAAAAAATCTCTTCCAACCGCCATCTCAAATATTCTTCTCATGCTCTTTGAGCTTTACAAAAGATGGATGCATATCCTTCCTAGTGACTTTCTACTTGGCTAATAATATACTTACAGTTATAAAAAGCCTTTAACTCGTTTTATTGAACTGCCATAACCTAAATTTCCTATAGACTGAGTTTAGAGATACGCATGTCAAATAAGTTTCCGTACTAGAAAAACAAGATTTGGTTGATGGCCGCGAAAAAGCAAAAATACGCCAATTTCAGTCATTTAAGTAACACATAAGCTGTCATTTTACTGCACTGCTAATTAAAAGTCCGACTATAGTATTTATAGGGTTCGTGGCTAAATGATCACAGCCATACGGGTCGATCAAAGATTAAGGTGATATGTTGAAAAAATGAGGTTTTTCTTGTTTCGTGTAACTTGTTAAGTATGTGGAATAGGGATTTAACATTTTGGTATATATTTTTTGACTCTTTGGTCTAGTATCATGTAAAAGGACTACATGATTCAATGATTTTTTCTCGATACAAAAAAATTGCAAACTATTTTTTTTACTTTTTTCCACATTACGGCGTAACGCTTAAGAGTTATTCAATGGAATTTACTTTAAAGTATAGAGAATTTCATATCAAAGTTTACTCAAAGTAGTTTTAAATTTAATTCATTTATTTTGTTAAAAAAGGAGTAAATTTGTTTTGGCACATACGTCGTTTTGTTCCGAGCGCACACACATTATAGCCATCTCTTTTGTTTTGCGTTTCAAAAGTAATTACATCACTTTCGCTCGTTTAGTAGGTTTTCGAGGATTTTAGATTTTCGAGGTATAATAATAATAATAATAATAATAATAATACTTTATTTGCCAAAATGTAGGTGTACAAAATAGTATGATCTTATTATAAATGTGGCCCAATTACATTCTACCATTACATGTGGTGTGCAAATATTTAATTCTAGAATACATTAAATTATTAAAAATATCATAATAGTTATTCCTTCAGCTATGGACTTACAAAATGTCTGATTATATATTAAAATAATTGCAAATATTCAATTTCACAATACCTACATTAAATAATTAAAAATATCATAACATTACATTAGTTACCAATAATAATAATATGATTGTTATAAAATGTCAGATTTTATATAATAATTTGAAATGTTAATTAATGTCCATGAATATTGTTATAATGTCAAATAATTTAATGTCCATGAATATTGTTATAATGTCAAAAATAATAATAATAATAGTAAATGTCAAAATAAAAAACAAATATAACCAAATTTATTGACATTACTTTCTTTCTTCGACATGTGACACAAATTCATTTACTGTGTAAAAACATTTTTCTTTGAGCCACTGAATCAGTTTTTTTTTAAACATTAGCAAAGGTAGTTCTTTAAAGGAGTTTGGTAATTTATTGTATACCTTAATAGCCATTATAAATGAATTCCTTTTATATAAATCGAGCTTGCATTGTGGCAAGCAGAGCCTATGCCTATCTCTAGAGGCAACATTCCTTTTGGCTATATCTGTATGCTTAATAAAATTTTCAGGATGTTGTCGTACTAATAGGCACAATTCTTTAATATACATGCACGCTAAGGGTAAAATGTTGTACTTTTTAAATAGTGGCTTACAGCTATCCATGTACCCAGCTCCACAGATTGCACGCACACATTTTTTTTGTATCATAAACGCTTTATTGGCATCTACCGAATTACCCCACAACAAGAGCCCGTATGATAGTACGGAGGAAACATATCCGTGATATGCACAAAGAGCCGCTTCAGTTGAGACCGTGGCTCTTAATCTTCTTAGTGCATAGATAAATCTGTCCAGTTTGTCACAAACGTAATCGACATGCTTCTTCCAGTCACAATTCTGATCTAATTGTATGCCCAGAAATGGAGCACTTACTACTTGATCTATACAAGTGTCATTATATTTAATAGTCAGCGTTAATGGGTTTCTCCTGTATGTTTGAAATTGGATCATTTTCGTTTTCTCCATATTAATTTGTAGGTTATTGGAGTTCAACCAGTGTATTATATTTTTGATGGCTTCATTAATCTCATACTCGTAGGTGTCGACTCTTTCACACTTCACGACAAGGGTCGTGTCATCAGCAAATAAAATCATTGTGTGGCGCGTGATATTTGGGAGATCATTAATATAAAGAAGGAATAAAAAAGGCCCCAATACACTGCCCTGCGGCACTCCGAAATTATTTTTCTGATAGTCGCTTCTATAAGACACCTTTTCGCCATTATGGATTCTGGAGACTTCCACACATTGTTGTCGGTTTTTTAAGTAGTTTCTTAACCAGTCGTTCGCTTTTCCTCTTATTCCGTATTTTTCTAACTTGTATAAGAGCAATTCGTGATCTACAAAATCGAACGCCTTGCTCATATCCAAGAGGATAGCCGATACTGGTAAGCCTTCATTTATCGCCTGGGTGACATTCTTCATCAAATTGAAACAAGCCAAAGACGTTGTACTGTTTTTCCTAAATCCAAATTGCTCGTCTTTAAGTATATGATGACTAATCGCAAAGTCTTGGAGCCTTCTCAGCATGATTTTTTCCAAGATTTTTGACATGATTGGTATCAGGGTCACTGGCCTATAGTTCTTCATGTCATTACCTTTTTTAAATAGTGGCTTTACTATTGACTTTTTTAAAGTCTCTGGGAATGCACCTTCTTCAAAAGAAAAGTTTATTAAATAACTTAACGGTTGACAAATATATGAAGCGACTAATTTAAGTACCTTTGTTGTTATGTCATCCATTCCTACTGCACTTGTATTTTTAAGATTTTGTATTATTCTAAATACCTCCGAAGCATCAGTAGGTTTTAAAAATATTGTGTAGTCATTATTACCATCGATAGTCTTGTTTATCTCGTCAACATTGTATTTAAAATTAGACTTATTGGTCGATTGTATGTAGAATTGATTAAATATGTCACTTATTTCCTTAGGGTCTAGAATTGTCCGGTTATCTTTAGTTATTGCCTCAATTTGCGTTTTAGCGTTTATAGGTAGCGCCTTTAAGGTACGCTTGCCGAGGTGGGCTCGTAGGTACGGTGATCATTCATTATAATTATATCGAGACCCCTTCGTGCCTCGGAAAACACGTCGACCCGTTAATCCCGACTGTCATTCGTAGATCTATGACAGTAGTTTCGGGTAGTCAGACTCCCAAAAGTTTTACAACCAGTCTTACCAAGGGGTATCGTGTTACCCAGTAACTCAGTTGTGGATGTCAGATAGGCAGTCACTCCATGTAAAATACTGGTATTCAGGTGCATCCGGCTAGACGGGTGTTTTTTAGGGTTCCGTAGTCAACTAGGAACCCTTATAGTTTCGCCATGTCTGTCTGTCCGTCCGTCTGTCTGCCTGTCCGTCCTCGCTTAATCTCTGTGACCGTTAGCACTAGAAAGCTGAAATTTTGTAGGAGTACGTATATCAGTTACGCCAACAAAGTGGTAAAATAAAATTTTGGAAAATATTTTTTTTCATCATCTACCCCATCGTGTGGGGTATCGTTGAATAGGTCTTCTAAAATGGCTTAGGGGTTGCTAAAATTATTTTTCGATTTAATGCTCCATTTACGAAATATTAAAGTTTAAAGTGCCAATTTTTGTTCCAGTAGGGCGTCCCCCCCCTCTAAAAGCTAAACTACTAGCTTGAAAAATCTGGAAAAATTCTCGATGAAAGTGCATTTCATGAACTTTAAAGGAAAAGTATAGCGGTTAAGATAATTTTATTAGTTTAGCAGTACCTAATAGTCGTTGAACTTGGGTGTTGGATAATTTTGTACCAAATACAAAATCCTTAGCATTAATCCTTTAAAGTGACTAAGATGACTTCATCTTAGTCACTTGACTTGCATTGAAAACCAAAATATGTTTTTTTTTTTTACCTATTCAGAATAAAGAACAACAGAATCGTACTACATTGTGATAACGGGCTACTACGGAACCCTACACTGTGCGTGGCCCGACACGCACTTGGCTGGTTTTTTTTTTGTTTTGGTAGGCGTGGGAAATCCTCATGGACACCCAGACTGTCTCACTAGCGAGGCAGTCTGGGTAGTGCCGCGGCGGACTCTTACCACCTAAAACCACACTCCTGCCTTTGCTGAGTGTCCCTATGACATAATCAAAGACCTTTTCAGGCCAATGAGTTCTGATTCTTATCGTTCTTTTAATAAAAAAAAAATATTTATGTGCAGTCCCGTATTAGGAAGTAGGGAGTTCCTGAGAGCAATCTGCGCTTCACTTCATTTTATTTTCTCCTGTTTTTCTTTATTACTGTAAAGGTGGTTCTAATAGCTAACTACACGTAAATAACATTTAAGTAACTTATTTTCCTGTCTTATGTTTTTTGTGTTTTTATGTTTACGTCTGCCTAACTCATTCCACTAATATTTTTATCTTAAATTAAATTTAATAACTAACGTATTTCTTAGCTGATATAATAAGTAACTTATTTTCGTATATTATTAAATGTATTTTTAGGTTTTCATGTTTAAGTCTACCTAACTAATTCCAATAATATTTTTATCTTAAACTTAATTTAATAGCTAACGTATTTCTTACTTAATATATGTATAGCTTGTTTTCCTATATTATTTATGTATTTTTATGTTTTCATGTTTGAGTCCACCTAACTAATTCCATAATATTTTTATCTTAAACTTATTTTACCCTATGTTTATGCTATGGCTATCTTAATATATATGCAATATATCATATAGACATAATATTTCTTATTCTAATTGTTTACATTTATTTCATGTGCTATACATTTTTAGGCTAGACCGGTTAGAGACGACCCCAACATCATTGGGAAAAGACTGGGTCGATTGATTTTGTTGTATAAAAATATTTATTTCGTACGGGATTAGGGTGGGGCGCGACCATGACCGAGATGGATCAGCAATATCAATTTTGTGTGCTAATAACACCATACCGCGAATTGCAATAGTTTTACCTTTATTGTGCCATAAGTGGAACATTCTATTAGGTGTTCGATATTGCCTTTTTATGGGACCCTCTGCCTGCAGTGAAAAATGATGGCACACCAAAATTAGAACGATGAAAATTTACGATTCATCATCTGCCAAGCCTTTTTCCAACTTTGTTGGGGTCGGCTTTCAGTCTAACCGGATGCATCTGATTACCAGTATTTTACATGAAGCGAGGCTTCCTTATTGACCTGACCTTCACAACCCAGTTACTGGGTAATACAATACCCCTTATTAGATTGTCAGACTTTTGGGCTTCTGACGACCCGTAACGACTGCCAAAGATCTACGAATGACAGCCGGGACCAACGGCGTAACGTGTTTTCCGAGGCACGGAGGGGTATATAAAGATAGACACCCATCCACAGACCTACCGCGGCAAGCGTAGCTTAACCTAATCGATCAATATGGGTGGCTGCTGTTATTATTTAGCCACGGGCCCCTAAAATTTACGATTGTGTAAAGAATATTATCCCGTGGTCAGGTACCACAAAATACATACTATCTGTATTTTGTGGTAGGACAGTACCTAGTTATTTTTCTTAGTAAGTCATTAGTTTTCGTAATGACAATAGGGAGTTTGAATAACCTTTTGATTATGACATGGGGTACTTTTCATTCCTGGAAATTAAGAAAACCTTAGTAGTTATTACATGGCTGAAACAACCGGCTCGACATGTCCTTTTTTATTTTATATTTTTCTAAAATAAAATAATAACTAATAAAATAAATAATAACAGCCGCACAGGTTGATCGATCAGGTTAAGCTACGCTTGCCGCGGTTGGTCTGTGGATGGGTGACCATCTTTACATACCGTGATCCCTCCGTGCCTCGGAAAGCACGTTAAGCCGTTGGTCCCGGCTGACATTCGTGGATTTTTGACAGTCGTTACGGGTAGTCAGAAGCCCGAAAGTCTGACTACCAGTCTTACCAAGGGGTATCGTATTACCCAGTAAAGTTTTTTATTAGTATGGAGGTCAGATAGGCAGTTGCTTCATGTAAAATACTGGTATTAAGCTGCATCCGGTTGAAGAAAACGTGTTGCGCTGACCCCAAGTAACATGGGATAAGGGTAGGAAGATGATGATGAAGCTACATCCGGTTAGACTGGAAGCCGACCCCAACATAGTTGGGAAAAGACTAGGCAGATGATGATGATAAATAAATAAACAAGAAGTAAGTTATTAATTTTTTTATGTATTTTTGTTTTGCATACCAAGTTTTGCTGTTTCTGTTTGAATTAGCAAAACGAACTGCAACTGAAAAATATGTTAATATTTAATTTGACAAATATTTAACAAAGCAATTGTTTTTCTTTTTTAGTCACTTGGAAAGCTGTCACGCTAAAATTGAACTGGGCTGGACACATCTGCCGCATGTCAGACGAACAATGGGCCAAACTTACGACCCAGTGGGTCCCTCTTAATGGCAAACGACATCGTGGCAGGCCCAGACGGAGATGGCGGGATGAGCTGGACTCCTTCATCAAGAACTGGTCCTTAGCAGCTTTGAACAGAGAGAAGTGGAAAGAGAGTAGGGAAGCCTTTGCCCTGCAGAGAGACCACAGGCTAATAATAATTGGCTAGAGAGGCGCCACGGCGCCCTCACCTACCGCCTGACGCAGGTCCTCACCGGACACGGAAGTTTCGGGAGGTTCCTGCACATCATCAGGCGGGAGGAAACGCCCGGGTGTCACCATTGCCAGGATCGCCCAGAGGACACGGTGGAGCACACGGTGGAGGTCTGCCCCGCTTGGGCGGAGCACCGCCGTGTCCTCGTAGAGGCGATCGGCAGCGACGGCGACCTCTCGCGTCCGGCCCTGGTGCAAGCCATGGTCCGGGGCGAGAGGGAGTGGGAGGCAGTCAGCTCCTTCTGCGAAGCAGTCATGCTAGCGAAGGAGGTGGCGGGACGGTTCAGGGAGAGAGCCTGCCGTCTCAGCCGCCGCGGGGGACGCCCCCGCCGTAGGCGCGGGCCTGCGGGCGGAGAGTAATGGGTAGCTCACCGTCCGATCAGGACCAGGCCCGTGCCGGACGGCGCGTACGTGTTCCACGCGCGCCTCAAAGAGATGTCAGCATCGAGGAGGGGCCCCTTAGGGCCGAAGCCTGCCGGGTCAGCGGGATTGTCCGAAAGGGTTACCGCTGGCCCGGAACATAAAGGGCTAAGGAAGGAACACGGGTGGGTTTTAGTCAGTAAGAGTCTGACACTCCCTTCCGCTCCACCCAGAGCGGGAGGAGTCATTTGATGATTTCCCATCCGCAAAAAAAAAAAAAGGCTAATAATAATAATCGTTTTTGGTCGTCCAATATTACTCTTGATCCAATATGATTCTGTGAAAACAAAATATTAATAACAACTTGTGTAGGAAAAGTTGTTCATAAGACAATTTAACTTTGTCTATCTATAACTAAATTATTGATATTGCCTACTCTTTAGATTAATAGAAACACTAGCTGCACCCTACGGTTTCACCCGCGTAAATGTCGATCCCATAGGAATATCGGGATAAAAAGTAGCCTATGTGTTAATCCAGGATATCAGCTACCTCCTTACAAAATTTTACCAAACTTGGTCCAGCCGTTTGAGCGTGAAGGAGTAACAAACATATAAACACACACACACACACACTCACAAAATTTTGCTTTTATAATATTAGTGGTAATGGTAATAGTGGTGGTAAATGGTAGCAAGTGGTAATAATGTAATCCTTACATAGGTAATAGGTAATAAGGGCTGGTGTCCGCAACTCCACGTCAATGCGCGTATTTTGCGTAAGGGTGGGAAAATCGATTATTCGATCCACCCCAGGTCCTCAAGGGACGCCAGCATAATCATTAGGTACAGACGCCAGCGCATCATGCTACCCGAAACTGTCAAAGTCCAATCAATTTTGAACCTTATGCTTTAGCAATAAAGTTGAAAATCTATTAAAGAAATTTGACAGATTGTAGTAGCTTGATGTGCTGGCGTCTGTACATATTGCAAATGGGAAAGTCTATCTTCTGTTAGTGTGCTTAGGTAAATTGAGAACCCCTTATCCAATTTACGTGAATTTTTACAACTAATACATAATTTCTTTTATCTATATTATACTAGCTTCCGCCCGCGGCTTCGCCCGCAAGGTAAGTCGATAAAAACTATCTTATGTCCTTCCCTCGGAAGCAATCTATCTTTCTGCCAAATTTTATCGAAATCCGTTCAGTGGTTTAGGAGTGAAAAGGTAACATACAGACAGATAGATAGACAGAGTTACTTTCGAATTTATAATATTAGTATGGATTTTTTTTTCTCTGACTAGCTGGCGAGTAAAAAACAGCTTAAAATACCCATTATTTTGGAAACCGGTGCCATTGGCCTTCGTGTGTTACACCGGTATCACACCAAATACCAAAACCGTTACCAAACAAATATTTCCTTAAGTAAAAGTGAAACAAGTACTTAATTAAAAAAACTAAAAAACCCGACTGCGGTAAAAAAAATAAGTAAAAAAAAAACTGAAAAGCTGAAAACAAGGCCATTTTAAATTAAATAAAAGTTGGAAGCAGGCGGGACCCATTTGAATTTGAAAATATAATAAAAAAATGGTATGGGTCCCGCCTGCTTCCAACTTTTATTTAATTTAAAATGGCCTTGTTTTCAGCTTTTCAGTTTTTTTTTAACTTATTTTTTTTACCGCAGTCGGGTTTTTTTAGTTTTTTTAATTAAGTACTTGTTTTTATTTCCAGCTTTTTAGTTTACAAATTTGAAAGATTTCGCAGACGATTTAGTTCTTGGTACGTGTTTCTTACGATTTGTCACTTCGAATTACTTTTAACCATATAAGTTGTATATATGTATTTTGTAATCACCTTTAAAAACCCTTTATTTTGATACCCCACTCGATAGGTTTCGATAAAAATAAATTTTTTTGAACACATAATTTGCGCCAAAATTCGGCCATTTTTTTTTTTACAATTTTGATATATCCAGTGACACTCGCGCTACCAAGACAAATCTAAAGACGTATAATTTATCCAAATCCGTTCATTCGTTTAGAAGTTACGAGGGAACAAAGAAACGGACATACATACATACATACATACAGGTCAAACACATAACCCTCCTTTTGGGCTTCGCCGCAGTCGGGTAAAAACAGATATACTTAGTAAGTAAAAAGGATAAATAATAGGTATTAGAAAAATAACTTCATGATTGCCAATCCTACGTACATACGAATATGAGTATTGTGGTACGTGCCGGGTACCTAAATTTGGTATCGGTACTTGTTAGGTTGAGTACCGGCATAAAATACAGATAGTACAGAAGGCAATCACATGTATGTACTTCACTTTTCATACCTACGCTCGGCGGTCGCGCTATAGCTGTCAACTTTGGCTTATACACAAAAAACTATCGTGGTAGTGGCACTCGTATCTAGTTGTTTGATTTATTATTGAGCTTATTCTACAATATTATAACAAAACAATAAACATGGTATTACAATACAAAAAGTTTATAGACCAAAACATATAAAATTAAACATTTGTCAATTTTCACTAAAATGGTGACGTGAAAATTACCTTACAAAAAAGTTACTTCGTTTATACCGATTCAAAATAGGAAACTATTATATAAATCGAGCTTAGATAGGCATTTTTTTGTTGCTTCATTTTTGCACTTCACAGACGCGTGTCTCAAGCGGATGGCACAAGCGCTCGTACTACTCCCAACCCGTCCGAGATAACGTGTCCGTGAGCGGTGTTTGTGTGCGTTGCTCGAGCGCACTTTGAATGTAGATTGACTTCTGTACTATCTGTATTTTGTGGTACCGGTGCCCGTCTAGAACCGTTACCCAGGTACCGCAATGGCAAGAATCGCTAAATACCTATACAGAACCTGTACTTTTAAAATGATGCCCTGAGTAAAATATCCATCTGTTACTAAGTCAGAGCTCTCTTTCATGCGATGTCGATCAATAACTTAATAAAGGTTTCATAAGAAAAGGGAAGAAAAACAAAAAAAAAATCGTTCTAAAAAGTAATAACATCACGCCCAACAAACATGAAAAATATATTATTTCAGAAAATCCTATCTCGAAATAATTCCCTAGACACTCGGATATCTCCAAAAGCTCGAATTGAACTCTCATATAACGTGTAAAGTAAAAAAAATCCGTAAAATATCAGATACTTTTGATGTATTCCGCGCATTATTGGACGGATACTCGTTAAGCGTGACGGATCTATGTCGAGCGGGATCAATAATAAGCCGGGAATAACGACGATTTGAGAATAGTATACTTTTTCTGAGTGGACGTGATGGAATCTATAGTAAAAGTGCGCAAGTTAAACAAATATCAACTATATTTCAATGACTATTATGTTGATTTCAGAGTGACTAGCACTATTGAAAAAGTTATTAAAATGTTTGAGGTTGTAGAGTAAACTGAACTTTATTGTGTAGGAATTAAAGTTATTTTTCCATTAATTCATATTAGTTTACATTTTTGGCAAATAAATCGCGAACGCAGATTATGTTTGAACGAAGTTTTCTTTTTTTAAAGGGAATTGAAGATTTTCGTATGGAGCCTGGCATACCTACCTACTACTGTCGCGCCATTTTGGTTTTTTTTTTCAAAATTGCGGTCACGCATGAAACCTTCATAAACCGATAGAGTGACATCAACGCAAACGGGAAATATTATGGGACCTGTACCCCGTTAAGCGTCACGTTTCCGAGGTATAAACATTCAAAGTTGATCACGTGACATGTGACACATCCATATTTTTAGGGTTCCGTACCCAAAGGGTAAAAACGGAACCCTATTACTAAGACTTCGCTGTCTGTCCGTCTGTCCGTCTGTCTGTCACCAGGCTGTATCTCAAGAACCGCGATAGCTAGACTGTTGAAATTTTCACAAAGTATGTATTTCTGTTGCCGCTATAACATCAAATAGTAAAAACAAAATAAAATAAATATTTAAGGGGGCTCCCATACAACAAACGCGATTTTTTTGCCCTTTTTTGCTCGATGTCAAAAATGGCAACAGGTAGGCACTTGAAATATTCACAAAATACTCAGTTGTATTTTAACTTTAATAATAAATAATAAAATAAAAATAAAATAAATATTTAAGGGGGGCTCCCATACAACAAACATGTTTTTTTTCGGCGTTTTTGCCTTGTGGTACGGAACCCTTCGTGTGCGAGTCCAACTCGCACTTGGCCAGTTTTTTTAAATATTGAACTTGCTTAGGTCCTGTTACAGAGGGGCAATTCTCGTAATTTTAAGACCGTTCACAGTCTGATCTCAGTCTCAATCTGTCAAAACTATCTTTAATTTTCCAACATTTTGACAAGTTTTTGACATTTGTTTGTCGCCAAGATGAGACTGAGACTAGATTTTGAACGTTTTAAATTAGTAGAATTGGCCTTCAGATGTTTGATTACTTTAACATTCAGAGTGATTATTTCAAACATCTCTATGCAACAAGAAGCAAGTCGTTGTTCCTATTATGTTTTCTTTTTGCATTGATGTCAGCTATCGTTTTAAATACGTTACATGAGTGGCTGCAATTTTGAAAAAAAAAAAAACAAAATGGTGGACAGGCATGCCACGGTTTTTATATTCATTTGTTTTTTATATTATTTGTAACACCTTCGGTAAATCATCATTCTTTCGTAAATCAACAGCCCGACTTGTAGGTCTACAAACTAAATTAATTTGCTTTGTCTCTTGTAAAAATCCTAAATAACCCAAACTGACCTTAATACCTGTACAGTTTCAGCATGTCTCTTAACTTTACTGTAAAATATTGTAAACACAGTAAAACCACAAAACCTAATATTATTATGAAGAAAACATCAATTCGATTCCATATTTCCAAAGCCTTGGTCTAAAAGAAAGACAATTTAAAGACTAATAAAATCAGTTGCATCAAAGAATATCAGACAAAGAATAATTGAGTTGAGAAAGTGCTGAATGGCGTCGTAAAATCACAAGAATACCACACCGGGGAACTTGAGAGTTGGCAACATTTGGAAGCAGACTTGGACGAGAACCGCAGCGTTATTAGTGTACCTGTTGATAACGTATTTATGTTGATAGAATAGAATAGAATATGTTTATTTGTTTTAAAACATGGTACATTAAGGTCTTATAAATAAAGTTATGATTTTACATGTTTCGCCATGGACTGGCATACTCGTACAAATACTTAAACATGTTAAATGTAACAAATTTAACACATTAATTTGTTAAAATTAAAACATTTTTAATGACATTGGTACGAAATCCTAATGGGTTTCGTATCTATTTGAACACATAAGAATAATAGGTAAATAAAATAATATAATTAAATCTCAGCATCTTGGCTTATATTTATCTGCTACTTTTTATCAAAAAATTCTTTTACACTATAAAAACAATTACCAATAAGCCATTTGTGTAGTTTTGATTTTAAGCGTTTTAGAGCGAGTTCCCTTATTTCTTTTGGACTATTGTTGAAAATTTTAATTGCTGTGATAAAGCTATTCTTATGACATAATGTGCTTTGATGTGAAGGAATTCTTAGCCGTGATTATAGCACTCACTGGCTCACTATCACACCAAGCCCTGTCGTGCAGGAATCACCACTTTTCGAACGTCTAAAATTACGACGCTCTCCCTAAACGCCAACCCCCCAAAATTCTTTCTAGTGCTTTCGCTGGGGAGAAGAAGTGGTGTAACAAACTTCCCAGCAACAAAGCTGTTTGTTCAGTTAGGAAAACTTGCTTCTATATAATATGCAAAGTAATTAACATTACGAGACACAGAATATTATATTAAATGATTGAAGTGAAAATTCGCGTTAGGTATTTTTTGAGATGGGAAAAAACCATTGAATTCGAGACACTGTTACCGACACCGCGCTACATTCTGATGTGTTCGGCTGTCCTCGGGATGTACTCGGTTTTAAATCCGATATGTCAGTGAGTGATGGCAAAGTATTCTGTTTGTGTTTTGTTTTCACTTCTGTCGGCACTCTTAGTTTGCCATATGTCAGTTTTCCCGCCATTCCTCCTGAATGACAGATGACATTAGTGACAGCAGCTACCTTACTCTTGTGTGAATGAGGCAGTGTTTACATATCTATTAAATATACACACTACAGTACCTTTTGGTGATGTACTCGCAACCAACGACGTGCGCGTATGACCAGATTTATGAACGTAAACGAAGGAAATGGAGTATGTAAGGATAGTAGCAGGTAGCGTTCTGTAGTTTCTGCTTACCGCCATGGGAAGAAGGTGTCAGTTGTGAAACAGTTTTGCAATAACAGGTCCAGGCAATGTGGTGATTACAAACAGAATTCTGTACCCAGCAACAGGTGGGTTCTCAGATTAGTCGGAGAAGGCATTAAAGTGTGATTGGGTAGACTAATGGTGGGTAGTGCCTTCAGCTGGATATTGAGTCCCAAAAAATATTTGTCGGCTAACGATGCTTTTCCCTGAAAAAATATATTAAAGAGGTATCTTCCAGCCAAAAGTCCACGTTCCAATAACCGCAGCATTATCATTATTTCAGCCGAAAGACTTCCACTGCTGGCCATAGGCTTAAAGATCAGATCAAATCAAACCAAACGTTTATTTGCTAGAAATACATTGTTTTGGTAAGTAAGTAGGTGCTCAAGCATCGCCTCTTCGACTGGTCCTGTGCTTCAAGCATCCAGCTGATTCCGACGGCCTATACCGCATCATGCCCGCTCACAATTCTCTCCCGTGTGTCCCACCATCTACGGCTTGTTAAATAATGCCCTATTGTAATCGAGTTGACGTTTCATCCCTCACCGCGACCCCGGCGTCGTTATTAATCGATTCTTTACGAGAACACAATTTTATCGAGAGCTGGTCGGCCGCTATTTTGTTGCTGTGTTTTTCAGGAGTTTTTCTAGTCTTACTTTTTATTTTGCACGTGTTATTTCTGTGAAATATTCAGTTTAGGTACTTTTTAGGTCTCCGTATCCAAAGGATGACAATGGGACCCTATTATTAAGGCTCCACTGTACGTTCGTCTGTCACAGGGCTGGATCTTTTGAACCGTAATAGATAGACTCTTTAATTTTCACAAAGTGTATTTACAATAGCCGTTAAAACAACATTATCATCTGCCATCTAGCCTTTTCCCAACTATATTGGGGTCGGATTCTAGTCTAACCGGATGCAGCTGAATACCAGTATTTTACTTGGAGCGACTGCCTATCTGACCTCCACAACCCAGTTACTGGGTAATACGATACTTATTGGTAAGACTGGTTGTCAAGACTTTCGGGCTACTGACTACCCGTTACGACTGTAAAAGATCCACGAATGACAGCCGTGACCAACGGCGTAACGTGCTTTCCGAGGCACGGAGGGGTCTCGGTATGCAAAGATGGTCACCCATCCACAGACCAACCGCGGCAACCGTAACTTAACCTGATCGATCGACCTGTGCGGCTGTTATTATTTAGCCTCGGGACCCTCGGTTTTTTGCTCGATAGTATTAAATATTGCACGGTGGTACAGTTCCACATGTGAAAGTCTAACTCGCACTTGGCCGCTTTTTTGTTGAGTCTTTAAAAAGTTATTTGATAGTTTTAATAGTCTAGTAAGTTTTTTTTATTAATTTACGACTTGAAAAAAAAGTTAAAGTTTTAAGGATAATCAAGTTTATAATAGTTTAAGATTAGCCCTTTCATAATAATAATAGTAACGTTTACGTAGTGTTGTGAACGCTGCTTTCTTTACTGCTTATTATCCTGCTCATAAACGCACATCAAAGACTGATAGCGTCATCTCGAGGCAAGAAATACCACACGCTACGTCATACTAATCTCTCGGCCGTGATTATCGTATTATTCATACATAATCTGTCGGTCGATTCTGTGAAAATCTCACCGTCAAAACTTGCGTGGAGTGAGCTGTCAGTGTCATCCCACTGATGCTAGGGATTGAGCAAGCAAAAATTAACAATCATAATCTTGTACTATCTAAGTAGGCTATTTTATTTTAAAACCCCACGAAATAGTAATGTTTTGACAACTAAAATACTAGCTTTGGAATTATATAAAATGATCAATAGAATTAGCATTTAAAATATTATTAAAATCTCGACTATGATTCTAAATGTATGCTTGGTCAATCCCTAGTATCCTGGTGGGATGACACTGACAGCTCACTCCACGATCACTTCACCTAAGCAGGTCGATTCTGTAAAAATCTCACCGTGATAACTTAGGTGATGTGAGTTTGTTTTTGCTAGGAATTGACACTATTGACAGCTCACTCCACGCTCACTTCACCTAAGTTTTCACGGTGAGATAGTTACAGAATCGCACTGAAGTTGTAACGGTGAAATGGTTACAGAATCGCACTGCGGACATGATATCGCATGTCTTTGGTAAATAAACGTATTATCGTTTGCTTATATTTTATTTCGTGTTACTTCCACTGAGAAAACATGGATAGACATCAAAAGAATGCGCTAAAATATGATTGCCCACCCTCGCACTGTGAACACCATGAGTCTTGATTGTTATGAGAAGTTCCTCAAAGCCCATTTCAAGCCAAAATTTTATAAAATGAACAGTAGGATAAAGCCAATCAATCTGCTGAGCCCTTTCCCAACTATGTTGGGGTTGGCTTCCAGTCTAACCAGATGCAGCTGGGTACCTGTTTTTTACAAGGAGCTACTGTCTATCTGCCTAACACTTGCCTCTTAGTAAGACAGGTTGTCAGACTTTTGGGCTTCTGACTACCACCACTTAACAACACTGTCAAAGATCTACGAATGACAGCCGGGACCAACGGCGTAACGTGCTTTCCGGGACAGGGAATAAAAAATTACATCGGGAATAGATACATGAATTCAGATATAAGCATTACCTACGTGGTCAGCGGGATTGTCCGAAAGGGTTACCGCTGGCCCGAAACATAAAGGGCTCAGGAAGGAACACGGGTAGGTTTTAGTCAGTAAGAGTCTGACACTCCTTCCTCTCCATCCAGAGCGGGAGGGGTCATTTGATGAATTCCCATCCGCAAAAAAAAGCATTAGATGCGTACAGTAAGCAGAAGACACCCACATTTCGGGAAGTATGTTTTGAGTCCCAAGAAATAGGAGGAGAAATAAACAATAATTATCTAGGTAAATTAAATTGTTGTTGTTGTTGTGATTTTTTTGTTATTGTCGTAAATTGTTTTCAATAGAGTCTAGTCTAGTACGAGCAGCAATTAGTTTTGATTCTATTTTGTTGTTTAAGATCTGAATTCTTATACGAACTACTGCTCCATATGCACGCATTGATGCATCGCTGAATCCGTGAATTTGTATTTTATCATTGCTGACAGCTATTTAATTGTACTAAGCCATCTTCTTCAATTTTATTTTATTTATGCGGCCTGCTATTGAAAGTTTTATTTACTAAAGGAAAAACTGCCCAGAAGACTGGCAGAATTACCACGTTGAATGGCAATGCGCACTCTTTAGCCAAAGAACAACCCCTGGGGCCTTGGTCACGTGAAATATCGACCAATCCGTGAGGTACTTGTTATGGGTATAATTTATACCTTTCCTGAATCCTACGGAAATCCTAGCCACCGTATTCTCACCGCTTTGGCGACACGATTATATTCAGGAGAAGAATTCTCTTTGATGCTATCATAAATCTTTTTATAAATGATAGAAGTCTCCTAAGAAAACGATTTCGGTAGTCGGAATCTGACTAATCTTATGGCTTCTGAAGCCTGCTAAATGGCGCTTTGTAAGTTAATTGGACACTGGTTTTGTAATAATTGTTCCGCGCCAACTTGCAATCTTGTTTTGACAGCTGGATAATGGGGTGACAGTTCGGTTTTAGGGATCTTAGTTTAATTTCTGACGTTATTTGTGCTTTTATAATTTATAACATGACGTTCACGTCACAGCATCACGATAACAAAGGGAAGTAAAATGTATGGATATGTATGACGCTTTTAAATTTCCGTCTGCGGTTACGTTACAACGAGCACGAATTTCCATACATTACATGGCGTGGACGGACGTCCATGATAATATCGTGAACGTTAGAAATTATAAAAGCGCATATTAATGTGTTGGGTGTAAAACAAGAAAACGGATAAGTGTTGATAAAACGGAAAATACATTAAATAATACCTAGCTACATGATCTAAAGCGCGGTCACTGTCGGACTGCATAGAAAAGAAAGAGAAGCGCGATGGTAATTTATTGCAAAATATGAAGTAATTGTTTATTTACAAAAACTATTTAATAAATAATCCATCACTGAACCCAACCGGGTTCAGTGATGGATTATTATTAAAAAAAATATTATTTAAAATTGTTAATGAAGGGATAAACTGCTTTTAAAGACTAATAAAAGGTGTATAATTTTATTCTTATTCTTTTTACAGTAACTACCTAAACTCAAACCTAATCTACCAAATACGGAAATACCTGGTGCATGCGATACACCGCTATATGTAAGTGTGTGTAGCGTTACCAGACGGGAGCGTTCCCAAACGGGAGCGTTCCCAAACGGGAGTAGGTAACCCAAAAAAGCCATTGCGATAAAAACAATAAAAGCGTGTGATTTGAAAATGGAATTGTTTGTTCAACAATTCCATTTTCAAATCACAGCATAAAACCGACGGTACGCATTATCTCAGCAACGTGAACGTTACCATAATAAGACAGTACGGAGTACCTGCACATTCTCAGTTTGCCATTCTAATGGTGCCTTTCTACGCTTGCCAAGCTTCGACAAACTTCCACAAGCACAAGCGTGTGAACAGGGGTGTATGGCTTGGCTTGGCTTGGTTTGCAATAGCTTGCGCCGATCCGGACTAGTGTCGGTTTTTGAACACAGATCAAAGGAAGCTTGCGGCAAGCGCTTGCGACGTATTTACACGTTGGTGCGTGTTTAGTAGCCAATGTGATCTCGCGGCGAGCGCATGTATATTGTATTGTTTTGTTCTAGTTCCTAGTGTTCTGTTTGTTTGTTCTGTGTTAGTTAAAAATGAGTGGCTGGTCGAACGATGAGAGTTTATCGTTTCTGGAATATTACCAGAGCGAATCGTCTATCTGGAACCCCAAAGACGTTAATCGAACGATTTTTATGAATCTTTATCATCCACTATCTTCTTGGTCGTCGGGCTTTCCTTGTTTTGGTTTTACTTTGCTTGAATTTCAAATGAAAGTATGTTAAACCAAACGCAATAGCCGACACAAGTTTGGTGTCCGCCATGCTTGGGTGTACGTAGCACACTGACGCGTTCACAAGCATGGAAACGACTTCCAAATGCCAAGCGGGGTTTGTGGACGCTTGGGGCTTGTGGACGCTTGCCGAGCCTTGGCAAGCATGGAAAGGCACCAATATAATATTGTATTGACAGGCACAATACAAATAATATTCAAACGGGTGCTTCTATTATGTTCACTCTGAATTCTGAATGTACTTTTATTCGGTCGTTCAGTCGATGTGAACAGGTGAACTACTTACGTCTGTAACATTTTTACCTCTAGATGTTTGAGTTGAATTCTTGGTTGGAAATGGATGAATTTTATTGTGTGGCGAAGTGTAACTGGATAAAAGAATATTGAACCTGAAGTCGTGTGAGGACTTTTTACTTTGCTTTTAAAAAGAAACTAACTGTTAGCGCGGGGAACAATGAAATAGTGGATTGTATTTTTAGGGGCAATGGTCTATTGCCGTTCTTATTTACAATATAAACTTTCGGGTAAACAAGAAGCGCTAAGGTAGCCTGCGAAATTCAAATTTTCTTACGTTTTTTTGCAATTTGCTGGTCAGTATTAAGTTGTACGTTGATTAAAATGTGATTCACGACCGGAACAAATATGTATTTACAGAATTATAATCATTAGAATCAGTAATATAACTTGTTAAGTTAGTATAATCGTAAAATGTCAAGATTTCATGAAATAGTCATTAAGTAGGATTACTTGGTCTTCGAGAGTTGTGTTGATGACTTTAATGATTATAAATAATTCTGTAAATACATTTTGTTACTGTCGCGAATAATATTTTAATCAACATACAACTTCCCTATAAAATTGTTGAGCTAGATGGTGCTGCTGATCCACGCGTCATGTTCGTGAACGGGCGCCGTCGGTTGAGATTGGTCATCTCTTAATTGCCAAGGCTTTTTTTAAATCTTATACATATTTTGAATTGTTTCTTCATGTTTGTCTTTTTTTACATTGTTTTCACATATACAAGCAACAAGAATAATGTACCCAGGATTAGTAATATCTTGATTTAAAAGAGTGCTCATGGAGTTTCTTGCCCGTTCTTCTCGATAGAGATCTAAGTTTTGGAATGGGCAACTAGCTTCAACTTTCTGACTAACTGACAGATTATTTAATTTTGACAATTCAAAAGTGCCTGTACAAGGTTTAATTGATATAAATGCTTTGAGTTTGAGTTGAGTTTGAGTTTGAGAATACTAACAAGCAAATTGTAAAAAACGAAAAAAAAATGAATTTCGCGGGCTACCCTGGCGCTTTCGCCCTAAGGGGCTTACAGGACCTAAACATAAAAAACGCAAGTTTTAGAAACAATAAAAGTATTATGATCGACGACGTAGTGTCTGTGTGGTGCCGGACTTAAAGAATTGCACCACCCCTTACTTCCCATGGGTGTCGTAAAAGGCGACTAAGGGTCTTACCGGAGAATGGGCAGCAGCGTTCTCTATTTATTCCACCATCATACCATACTGCGATCGCCAACCCGCCTGCCAAGCGTGGCGATTATGGCAAACCCCCCCTAAAATTGCGGGAGGCCTATGTCCAGCAGTGGACGTCTATCGGCTGAAACGACGATCGACTACAGTAAACAAAATCGGAAACATATAAGATATTCTTCAGGATATATGCCAGGTAGATAGTGTAGGTATTGAAAACATAATACAATTCATTCGATACGATAGAAAAAAATCATGAAGATATCTCTAAAGATTTTCTTTTTTTACAATAAAAAGCATACTAATATACATACAATCATTCTGAGTTTTTGTCAGATTATTCTGCAAGCAACATACTAAAATACTAGTGTTTTAATTTTTTTGTCCAAACAATAGATTTTTTGTAATTAAATAATTGCTTCATATTTTGCAATAAATTACCAGCGTTGTGTCATCTGTCTGTGTGGTGCAGAACTTAAAGAATAGCACCACCCCATACTTCCCGTGGTTGTCGTAAAAGGCGACTAAGTGTCGTACCGGAGAATGGGCAGCAGCATTCTCTATGCATTCCATTCCATTCCAACCCGCCTGCCAAGCGTGGCGATTATGGCAAACCCCCCCTATTTTGGGGGAGGCCTATGTCTAGCAGTGGACGTCTTTCGGCTGAAATGGTGTTGTGTCATCGCGCTTCTCTTTCTTTTCTTTCTTTTCTATGATGGGGCCAAGCCGTATCGGCGGCGCGCCGCGATTCCCAACAGTAGCCATCTAGCTTGCTGGACTTAGATCAAACTAGACATGTAATAAAATTGTCACGAAGAATTTTATTCCGTTTTTCTGGATGTTTCGGATTAGTGCACAAACGGCTGAACCGCACCCTGATTGCGTAACACACTATTACTCTCAATTTGAATAAATTTGAAGCATATTACTAATCCATTGCTCCTTATGTACGAAAAGTGTGTCTGCTCAACAAAGTAAATAACGCAATGAATGTTGTTGAACTATCAAAATGAAACCCATTGCTACTGATAGTGTGTTTCCCAATTACCCTGCGGATTTGTGTTAGTGTGTGACACACAGATAGTTTATAACCTTGATTACCACATGACAGGCTTTTTATTCCTGTAGTAAGTTCCCGTGAAATATTTTTCGACATCTACACGGGCGAGGCCGCGGGCAGAAGCAAGTTCAGAATAAAACACACAACAAGAATTTCAAACGTAATATTTGCAACTTTTCAGAGCTTCACGTGTTATTTATTTCTGTTTATTTCAGAACACTCGGCCTAAAAGGTTTTTTTAATAATATGTTATTCAGTACGATGCCTACCCAATAAAAAAAAAATTAAATCGACTTCAAAAATAAATTAACTCAAAATTATATGGAATAACTTTAATTTCGGAAGTCGGTGGGAAAAAAAGTCAAACTAAAATACAGATCCCAAGACACCGGCTTCCGAAATTAATGTTTTTAATAATTATTAAAAACATTACTTATACACAAAAATAATTAAAAAAAATTAAGTCGATTTAAGTCGATCGATCGATTTTTTTTTAAATTTTTTTTTTACTTTTTTTTTGGTAATTTTTAATTTTTAGTAAAAACTGGAATATTTGTCTGTAATAAGTAGGTAATAGTTTTGTTGTAAATATTGCACTAGAATTTGACCAAGGTTTTGAGATGTTTTCCCTTTGATACTACACCCGTAGCTCGTATCATTATGCCAGACCGTCACACTTACACGTATTAGTCCATATCTTGAAAATTACTGAATCGATTTTGATGAAACTTGCACTGTTCCCTAAGTTGAAGTAAATGTAGGCCAATAAAAAAAATGTCCCATCCGATCAATAGTTGCGGAGAAATGCGTGGACAAATATACGTCTATAAAATTTTGTATAGGTATTTGTTTGGAAGCCCTAATAGATTGTCATATGTAAATATAATGCAGTTCCAATAATATGACATAAATACGTGTTGAATTCATAACTTCCTTCTTTTTTGAAATCGGTAAAAATAACAAAGTAAACTAAAACTAACTACATCGAATATAAAAAAACATAAAATTGAAAACGTCACACATGGAGGCAACCAAGCGTAATGGATACCTTTCAACCCTGTTACGTGCCACAGTAAAGCCATTTTGCACAGATACTTATTTATTTTTTCAGTAGTAGTGCTATTTTATGTGAATGAGCTTTTCCGCCATACCTTCCTATTTCTGTCGAGAAGCGACCAAGCGTTGCTGTTCCGTTTTATTTTCTTTCTTGTTACGGTTCGTTCCTCAAAAGGAAAAACGGAACCCTTATAGTCTCGCTTCGTTGTCCGACAACCTTTTCGACTGCTGGAGGTACCAAGTTGTTTGTATCGAGTTATCAAATACGTTCACATGGAGCTGTGGAAAAAATAAAGCTTCTAATTTCGCGGTTTTATTGTCGCTGTAACGCGAACCTTGTACCTTGCGTGTCCTCACATTTTGATTGTCTTTCTTTTTCTAAAATAAAAGTACTTATAAGATCAACTATCTGTCAGTGAAAGTCTCATCGAAATCGGTCCAGCCATTTCGGAGTATAGCTGGAACAAACAGACAGACATACAAATTATTTTTTGTTATATGTACCGTTTATACGTTCAAACGCATTTAGTAAAAATCTGTTGGACATTACAAACAGACAAATATTTTTACGATTACAAATCTACTTTTACAGTTGGAGAATTGACAGTCAAGATATCTATGAATGGAGGAATATTTTCTCAACTACTACAATGAAAAGTTTGTCCTTTAATCCGGAATTGGAAATTCACAGTCTGTGTCACATGAGTGAAGTTTTTGTAACAATTTTATGATTTAAAAGAGTGTCCGTGGAGTTTCTTGCCCGTTCTTCTCCAAAGGTATCTGCTATGCTTTGGAATGGGAAACTGGCTTCATCTTTCTGACTGACCGACCCCTTTGACAATTAAAAAATGCCTGAAATTGGTTTATTTAAAATAAATGCTTTGAGTTTGAGTTTTTGAAGTCGCGGGCAGCCGAGCACAGCTTTGAGGCGGAGCCTTCAGAACGCGAGTCCTACTCGCACTTGTCCAGTTTTTTTGAGGCACTTGAGACATTTCACCTTCGTCTCTCACCTGTCATACCTCTGGAATCGCAGATGTAAGTACAGACGCCAGCATATCAAGCTACTACAATCTGTCAAATTTATTGAATAGATTTTGAACTTTATCGATATAGCATACGGTTTAAAGTTGATTGGGAAAAATTGACAGTTTCGGGTAGCTTGATATGCTGGCGTCTGTAGGTACATAGGCTGCAGTGACCACTTACCATCAGATGCATGGTCAGATTAGGTAAGTAGTAAGATTCACAGTGACTTTACCGTACTTTGCTATGTAGCCGTGTCACAGGAATATGAACTTAATGTTCGTATTACTATGAAACGGTTACTCACATTCGCTTCCACGAATATGATCATTAAGCGAATAATAATGCGGTTTATATGTGTATAAATCGCTCACAAAATGCGGTATCTGAATCTACCAAAAGTACCTACAAAAAACTGTCCAAGTGGGAAGGGTTCCGTACCACAAGGCAAAAACGCCGAAAAAAAACACGTTTGTTGTATGGGAGCCCCTTAAATATTTATTATATTCTGTTTTTAGGATCTGTTGTTATAGCGGCAACAGAAATACATCATTTGTGAAAATTTCAACAACATCAACAATATCACGGTTCATGAGATTACAGCCTGGTGACAGACGGACAGATGGACAGTGGAGCCTTAGTAATGGGGTCCCGTTTTTACCCTTTGGGTATGGAACCCTAAAAAAGACTATCTATAAAGAACACATTGATGTCCAATTAATATTACCTGGTAGATATAGAAGAGGAAAATATTACCTGAACAAGTTTATCTTTGAGGAAAATATTACCTGAACAAGTTTATCTTTGAGGAAAATGGGTAAGATGATTATTGAGCATTGTTAATAGTCACGATCAAAGGGAAGACACACAAAACTAATCAGCAATTATGTCGGGGATTTGCAACTAAATGTGTGTGCGTGGGGAAATAATTGGTGAGAAAAAACGTCCTGTTGGGATTTTCTGTAGCATAGTATACGGCAGGGGTGGCCAACTTGGTTAGACCCAAGATCTACTGTTCCCTGTGCGATCTATCAATTACATACTTCTTGAAATCTTATATGAAACAGCATAGTTCAGTACACAATTATGTAGTTTTTTTTATTTTATTAAGAGGGAAAATATAAAACTGAAAATTATTCTTAGTAACTACTTATTTATATTAATGTGAGCATCGTTTGAGCATCTTTCGCTAGATCAGCAAATCAGGTTTGTAGTTGGAAATATTTTTTGCCTTGCCACGATCGACTGAACTAAGGGTCGCGGTCGACCGGTGTTCAGTTGTTGACACTCATCTTAATTCATCATCATCTTCATCATCATCATTTGCCTAGCCTTTTCCCAACTATGTTGGGGTCGGCTTCCAGTCTAACCGGATGCAGCTGACTACCAGTATTTTACATGGAGAGACTGCCTATCTGACCTCGACAACCCACTTACTGGGTAATACAATACCCCTTGGTAAGATTGGTTGTCAGACTTTCGGGCTTCTGACTACCCGTAACGAACCACTGTCATGGATCTACAAATGACAGCCGGGACCAATGACTTAAAGTGCTATTTGAGGCAAGGAGGGTAATAAGAATGGATGATCACCCATCCACGAACCGACCTCGGTAAGCATTGCTTGGCCTTGAAGATTGACTATTATTATTTAGCCACGAGCCCCTCATGCCCGTTTTCACTAACACTAGGAAATATCTAAATGAACGCCTAAATAGTATTGCACTGCTGAATTTATAATTCTCGGCTCTGTTGAAAACATCATGTACAAAAGAGAAAATCTACATCTTTTTAGTAAAACAGGTGAAAGGCAAGATTATAACACTATTAGATACTAATTGATTAGCATTCACTACCATAAACTAAATATAGATTTGACAAAAAATATTAAACTAGCCTATTTGGAGGAGCAGTCTCTTCGTAGCCCCGTATAAAATAAAAATAAAATAAAATAATGAATACTTAACTGTTAAGTTAATCGTATCAAATCCCATCGGTGAAGGATTTTTCAGTTTTTTTTTTGTCTGTACTAAAATATCAATCAATCCAATCCAAATCCAATCCCAATCTCTTTGATTATACCTACGTAGTGCAGCGAAAAAAAGAAAAACACGGACTATTTTCGCCATATTATGATTCATAATGTTATCCTTTTTCTAGCAAAGTGGCCGTTTTAGGCCCCCTGATCACAAGAGGAAAATTCAAAATCCTCAAACAAACAAACAAAAGACATACGTCCAATGTTTTCCCCATTTCTCGCAAGGGACATTAGTCATATTACATTTTTCCTTTTCAATACTTAGAAGGGTAATAAATATTGTAACATTTGGCATTTAAACTAGTAGGTACAGACGCCAGCACATCAAGCTACTACAATCTGTCAAATTACTTTAATAGATTTTCAACTTTATAGCTAAAGCATAAGGTTCAAAGTTGATTGGAAAAATTTGACAGTTTCGGGTACCTTGATGTGCAGGCGTCTGTACAAAGCTACGGTACTCCCGGGTATAATGAATGGTACAAAAAGCGCAGAAAACACACTCAGATACCCATTGTGTGGACGTCGACTCGGTGACTTATGGCTGTTGCAAAAAGCTTTATTTCAAACTAACAGCGCCCTGCGGTTTTACCCGCGTAAGTGTCAATCCCGTTCGAAAGATACGTGGCGCCAACTATTATCATAATAACGTTATTGTTGTTTTCCTCGGGAACAGCACTTTTTTCGGGATGAAAAGTACCCTATGTCCGTTTTTGTATACCTGACAACGTTTAGGCAAAATTTCAGGATGATCGGTTCAGTGGTTTAGGCGTGAAAAGGTAACAAACAAACAAAGAAACTTACTTTCGCATTTATAATATTAGTTAGGATTCGGGACTGACTTTAAAAAATACCAGCCGAACCGGCGAACTTCGTACCGCCTCAGATTTTTTTTTGTTATTTTTTCCCATGTTTTAATAATTATTGTGCTAAGTATTCGGGGCGAACAAAAACAAATCCAACAAATAAAAGATCATAAAAATCGGTCGGATCAGTTGTTTAAGCGTGAAAAGGTAACATACAGACAGACAGAGTTACTTTCGAATTTATAATATTAGTATGGATGTCGCACTGAAAGACAAGTTAATAATGGTACAAAATACCCTTCGCGAGAGAAGTGCCATACATTTCACATATTTTTATGATATTTTTTATTTTCAAAAAGTAATCTATATCTATTTAATAATATGTAAAACAAAGTCGGGTTACTTACAACATTTATAACTCAAGAACGGCTGGACCGATTTTTATGATCTTTTATTTGTTGGATTTGTTTTTGTTCGCCCCGAATACTTAGCACAATAATTATTAAAACATGGGAAAAAATAACAAAAAAAAATCTGAGGCGGTACGAAGTTCGCCGGTTCGGCTGGTATTTTTTAAAGTCAGTCCCGAATCCTAACTAATATTATAAATGCGAAAGTAAGTTTCTTTGTTTGTTTGTTACCTTTTCACGCCTAAACCACTGAACCGATCATCCTGAAATTTTGCCTAAACGTTGTCAGGTATACAAAAACGGACATAGGGTACTTTTCATCCCGAAAAAAGTGCTGTTCCCGAGGAAAACAACAATAACGTTATTTTAGCGATAAAGTTGAAAATTTGTTAAAGAAATTTGACAGATTGTAGTACAGCTTGATGTACTGGCGTCTGTACATCAAGTCGCGCAACGAGCGGTGCCTTTGTGTCGCGCGCGATCATATCCCGTGTCGCGCCTTTTTGTAGGGGCCTTAAGACTGGACGCCGACCCATGAAAAAGAAACCTTTAAGTAGGTAACAAAGTCTTACAAAGGAATCTCTTGTTACCCAGTAGCTGGATTGTACATGTCAGATAGGCATTCGCTCCATCTAAAATATTGGTATTCTAGCTGCATCGAGTTAGACTGGAAGCTGACCCATGAAAAAGAAACCTATAACAAATAATCTTTTTATCGAATCCAATTTTCGAACTCTCTTCATAACAGCAATCAACGTCCCCACAAAATTAAATGAGTATAATATAATCAAATATTACAAAACGGTACACCCAAATAATAATTAATTTAACATTAATTACTGCCAGATTAATTGCTCCACACATTTTGTTAACACCAAATTGCAGCGGGACTAATGAGGGGTAATTCAACAAACAGGATAATTTACCCTCTCGCAGTACATAACTGAAGGGTAAACAAACAAGGGTAAGCAGAGCTTTAGCGTGTGCTCGTTCATTAGTACTCGATTGTTTAAATAAACACGGTTTGAATACATATCATGTTGCTGGCATTGTGTTGGTTTGGGTATATTCGGAGGATTCCGAAATTATTGTTTTTAATAATAATAATTTATTTATTTCAGACCATTGATCCATATAGTGTTAGTAAAATCTTAACCTATTGTTAGTACATAATAACATAAGTAACCGAAAGCTTAAATTAATTGGCGGCATGTATGCCAGTACGCACATGCCTAGCTGCCCAGTGCCTAATGAAAGGCCCATTAATTTTATCCGCCAGTGTAGCCAGTATGTTGTTGGGGCTACCCCTGAATCGCTTCAGGATACTCGCACATCGCTTGCGCATAACAGCATAAAAATCATCTAGCCTCGCTTCAGCGAACATGCCAGACGCGCTACAAAACCGAGGTAGCCCCAACAATATCCTCAACGCATTGTTATACTGAACGCGCAGAGCGTTGTAAGCCCTCTGCGTATACCTTACCCACAGGCTGCACGTGTAAAACGATTGACAAAACGCTCGAAAAAGAGTCAGTTTCACCACCTTAGTACAACGTGCAAACCTGCGAGCCAGCATATTGCATCTGGCTGCCAACGCTCTGCGCTCCCTGTCTAAATCTTGATCATCCATGAGAAAGTCCGTGACAACATGACCTAGGTATTTAAACTGCGTAACGAACTGTTTTTGGTGTTGTTTTGCAGATTTATTCCGGTCTGATCTCCTGAACCTCCAATCCATCCCCGCCTCGATCCCTTGCTAGTTCGTCTTCTGTTTTAATCTCTGGCAGCCCTGTAACTTGGTGCCATCATCATCTGCTTGCCTTTTCCCAACTATGTTGGAATCGGCTTCCAGTCTAGCCGGATGCAGCTGATTATCAGTATTTTACATGAAGCGACTGCCTATCGGACCTCCACAACCCAATTACTGGGTAACACGATATCCCTTGGTAAGATTAGCTGTCAGGCTTTCGGGCTTCTGATTCCCCGTAACGACTATCAAAAATCTACAAATTGCAGTCAAGACCAACCGCTTAACGTGCTTTCTGAGGCGCGGAAGGGGTCTCAGTATCTAATGGATGGTTACCCATCCCCGGACCAACCTC
This sequence comes from Mesoligia furuncula, assembly GCA_916614155.1. Classification (NCBI taxonomy): domain Eukaryota; kingdom Metazoa; phylum Arthropoda; class Insecta; order Lepidoptera; family Noctuidae; genus Mesoligia; species Mesoligia furuncula. The sequence goes on along the minus strand of OU744802.1, from coordinate 24,140,657 downwards.
AGCAAGCGTTGCTTAACCTTGAAGATCGACCAAGCCGCTGTAATTATTTAGCCGAGCCCTGAAACTGTGCCACTTAACTGGAAATACCCTACAATTTAAATACATGTGACCATCGCCCTCGGACGTAATGCTTGATGATCCATCCATTGTCATTGCCAATGTCAAAATTAGGTTTTCGTTAGTGAAACCGACGTGACGTCACAAAATTAGAAACAGACAGTCCAAAGTGTACATTCGTAAGAATGGCCGTTAACACATTGAAGGACACTGAACGAGACACAATAGAAGTTTTATTGTTATTACGTCTATAGGCGTTAAGTGTCCCGCGAAGTGTTAAAGTCCCGTTGCCCTGTGGACTAGTCAGTTACTTTGTGGGGTTTTCCGGCATATAAACATGAGCTGTAAAATTCACAAACGACAAAAAAGAATCTACTTTGTCCCTAGTCATTTTACCACTTGTCGGAATAAACAACATGCCTGAACATTTATAGCTAAACCAACGTGGAGCGAACCTCGTGTTATTGTTGCTTCAATTTGTAAATCTAGCGAATGGTAGTGAGATCACTGTCGGATATACTTTCGTGACGATAAATCTAATGACGTTAAGAAAAGAATCGAAAATGCCAAATTCAAGTTAAAGTAAACGTCGTTTATTTCAACATTAAAATTAAAATATGAAGAGAACGTTGGTCCCAAACTAGGCACGGGCTGTATTTTGGGCGCCATTAAGAAAAATATATTACTTAGTTATTTTTTTTTTAAAGATTGAAGTTGGCGCCAGTTTGCCTCTTCAAGCCTCATCATCTGCCTAGCGTTTTCCTAACAATATTGGGGTCAGCTTCCAGACTAACCGGATGCAGTTGAATACCAGTATTTTACGTGGAGCGACTGCCTACCTGACCTTCACAACCCAGTTCCTGGGTAATACGATACTCAATTGGCAAGACTGGTTGTCAGACTTCCGGGCTTTTGACGACCCCTAACGACTGTCAAAGATCCAAGAATGACAGCTTCGAGTCCGCATAACTAAAAAATAATACAAAAATAAACTAATTAAGGGAGGAATACTAAAATCAATTCTTATAGATAATCTTCAAATATGAAAGCTTACCTACACTTAGACGGTGTGAAGTCCTGAATGAAAACTGTCTGTAGACAGATTAATTTTTAAGGAATTTCTCAGTGTCAGCCCTAAACCTGGATTTGTGCTAAAACATGGGAAAAAACATAACTGGCGAAATGTACTTACGATAGTAACCCTTCGGGGATTTCAGGCGTAATATTATGTTGTGTTATTTTTTTTGCAGTCCCTCTAGACTGCAAAAAAAAACAACTCACATTTAGTAAAAAGTTTCGAAACAATTGAACAAAATTAAAATTTTTGCAAGTTCGACACTTTACGTAGGCACAGTAGCTAGTCGGTTTGTAGCAAAGACATGTTTCTCTTTAGTTTGTAGTCACCGAATCGTAAGGCTTATCCGATTAGATCCCAGACGTTTAGATGAAGCCATATTTTGGCCTTTAGCACCTAAAACGGAATAGAGCTGGATTTTATTAAGTAAATGAGTTTGTATAGAATCGAATATTTAATAAAAACATTTATTTAGTAACACACTCATGGTATACAATAGTCAGAATGGCACAAGCATGTTTAGCTAAGATAAAACATAGCATGCAAAAATTTAATGTTACAAGGTAATTATATTTAAGAACACAATGTTAGAATATAATGTCAATATTTTTATCCATAAATTCTTTCAAACTATAGAAGCTACAGCCATTACAGATCAGTGATCCAATGCGATAGAGTGGCCTTACCAACCCTTAACATTGTAATGTTGTATTGTATTGTGAGTGGCCTTAACATTGTATGGTTGCCTAAAAATCGAGATTTTGTATTTTATTTTGTTCGCCATATGTTGTGTATTATATAGGTATTTTATGTTTGACACAATGGTACGGCTATTAAAATGTCAGCTCCGGTGTGTAAAACTTACGAGTTACAAAACAATTTGAGTCTTACTACAAAAATTTAGACATTTGTTCAACGCTTGCCAAATGTCAGTCTTACGTTACAGCATACAAAAATGTTGTATGCCACCGCTTTTTTTATTTACCGGCGAAAGACGTCACTGAAACGTCATTAAGTGCAAAAGAATTGGTTTGTTTTCCTAGTCCAACCCCGTGCCATCATTGTCAAGACAGACGTCACTGCGGCCGTTATGTGGCGGCCGCCGCTCTTCTACGAAGCCGTAGCCTTACAGAAGGTTACCAATCGTTGTTAGCTTACTGTGGCCTTAGTGTGAGTTTTTTCAACGCACGTTCGATTGCGAGCGCGTTAGAATTTTGTATGGGAAATTAGGTTTCTCCTAGTGACCACCAGGTGGCGCTATAACTTTTCCCATAATTATAAAATTCTAACGCGTACGCAATCGAACGTGAGTGAAAAAACTCACACTAAGGCCATCGAAACACAGTTTTGTAGTAATAAGGCATCTATCTTCTCCGACTGACGGTTGAAAATACTAAACCCTAACCTCTTTGTTGTTTGCCTGCCTGACTACTCGTCTGCAAAAGGACTTCCTAGAAATAGCTATAATAGATATCAAATACAAGCATAATCCCGCGGTTTCACCCGCACGAGTCTCGATCCCGTGGGATATCGGGATGAAAAGTATCCTACGTCCTAATCCAGGTCATGGTCTATACATGTGCCAAATTTTATCCAAACCTGTTCAACTGTTTTAGCGTGTAAGCGTAACTAAAAAAAATACAAAAAAAAATCTTTATAATATTAGTTTCATCATCTACATCATCATCATCATCATCATCATTTTAGCCGAAAGACGTCCACTGCTGGACATAGGCCAAGCACCTCCACTTCGTCCGGTTCTGCGCTTCTCGCATCCAACAGGTTCCTGCGGCCTTCACAAGGTCGTCGGACCACCTTGTGGGAGGCCTTCCAACGCTACGTCTTCCGGTACGCGGTCGCCACTCCGGAACCTTTCGGCCCCATCGACCATCTGTTCTGCGAGCAATGTGCCCTGCCCACTGCCACTTCACTTTGGCAATTCTTCTAATATTAGTTTAGATTTGTTTAATGTTTTACTAATCTACGTGTTACATTAAAGTCTTGCTTAACGTAATTATTTAACGCGAATATTACCTAACATTTTTAGAACGGTAACATAATTCTAATTAAAATTATCGTACCTAATGCATAATTATAATAATTAAATAATACCAAACCTACTTCTAACAGCCTTAATATCTTCAAAGGATTTATCTCGGGATCCTATCTATGCATTAGCTGAAGACTCCCTCGACTCTGATTTTAATTAACGCGAAAGGCTAATTAGTTTGCGGCGATTGATGAAACCACTATTATTAAAATTTTAAATGATACCAAACATATTGTGGAGGCCTTTTTCCATGCCGGGTAAGTGGGATTGCCGGGTCAGCGGGATTGTCTGCCGGTTTAGCGGGATTGTCCGAAAGGGTTACCGCTACCCCGGAACATAAAGGGCTAAGGAAGGAACACGGGTGGGTTTTAGTCAGTAAGAGTCTGACACTCCCTTCCGCTCCGCCCAGAGCGCGGGGGTGGGGGGGTCATTTGATGATTTCCCACCCAAAAAAACGGCCTTTTTCCAGTCGTGGGACACTACGGATTAAATAGATGGAAAGAAAGAAAGTATTTGGCAATCTTCTTTTTCTTCGTGTCGCTGTATTTTAAGTGTCTGCCCAGACTGGCAGAGCGGACCTGAGGCGGGCGCGGTGCGGCGAACTCAAACATAATTATTATGAATTTCCTTTGAGTGTTCGTAGAGGGCGGGCGGGCGCGGTGAGAGGCGCGGGCTGCTCGGTGCGGCGAACGCGCGGGCAACTCACGCCATAGTTCGTTCATACAAGTGGCCGCAGTAGGTGCGCGGCGCGGGCGGCCCGCACGATTACCAGGATTCTCAAACTACCTAGTTCGAGCTTTGTTCTAGTAAAAACAAGTCTTCTTCATCCATAATATATTTTGACAAACACGACAACACGCAGAACGCAGCCGGCGCTCCAGTGCGAACAGGTAGCCCGCGCGCGTCACCGCACCCGCGCCCGCGCCCCAGTCTGGCCAAACACTTAATACTGTTTTCCCAAAACTTTACCACTTCCACGGCGTTGTCGGTGGTCATGCACTGCATGTTTTGGGACAATAATAGACCAAGATCTAAAACCACTTTTGAGGGATGGCCCTATGCACACATTGTAATGAACGTAGGTACCTCGCTAGCTACCCTACTTTAAATCATTTCACCCGCGTAAGTGTCCATCCCATGGGAATATCGGGATAAAAACTAGCTCAAAGGTTAATCCAGGGTGTCAGCTACCTTCACACAAAATTTTATCAAAATTGGTCGAGCCGTTTGAGCGTGAAGAAGTAACAAACATATAAACACACACACTCACAAACTTTCGCCATCATAATATTAGTGTGATGTCAAATTCAGTGCTATGCAAAAAGTTCCTTGGAGTGTAGTTTCTGAAATGAATGAATGCAGACTCGGCGCGTAGCTACATCGCGACGCGACTCTAGTAGGATAATTTCTATAAAGATTTCGTGGAAAGTTTCTGCTAAAGTCGTGTCGCGCCGTCGCGTCGCACCTGTCTGCGGGAGCCTTGACGCCATGATAAACGCACTGAGAAACATCTTACTTGTCACAGCGTTGTTTCAATACTTAGGTACCGATATTCCAGGAAAAGAATGCGCTTCGTCAATCATCGTCTATCTTTGGAAAAAACTAACGCGCGAAGATGAGATCTGGCATAGTTTAATGTTTTCCTCATAATATTAATATAATATGTAGGTAACTTTGTAAAGATGTAACTTCTATGTAATTTATACTTATGTGAACTTATGCATAAAAATTATTCTATTCTATTTCAAAAAACCTTTCAAAACTTTTGAATGAGGGGACAGTGAGAATTCTTCATACAAATGTGCAATGATACTACGACAAAGCGTGACAGTACAAAACTTAGAAATTTTGCCTCTGTGGGGGTTACCCAGCGACGTTTGTACTAATTTCGATAGAAGATTATCGAAGCGCACACCTTCTGTGGTTTACCTGTATGTAATTATTATTCTTGAATACAGTTATAGGTGTCAATTTCCACTAATAGTCGGTAATATCGGAATCAGATTACGCAATTACTGTAATTGTGTAGGATAGGGTGAAATCGATTCAGTCCTCGGTGGACCACCTACATATTATCCCACGGATATCCATGTATGTACCTACCCAATGTTTAATTTGTTTTGTGGAATGACTGCATCAATTTATTGAGTTCTTGTCGATTTGAGGTTGACTGTACTGAAGTGACTGCGTGAAAAAGTAGGTACAGACAGGGTCACCACGTGGGGGACCCCTCAAAAAAAACAACAAAATATAACTATTATGCTAAATATTATAGAACTAGCTGACCCTACGAACTTCGTACCGCTATCGAAATCAGCCAATCCGTTCTCGAGATATCATCAATAAGCCGTTCCATACAAAATGTATGAGAAACTGAATTATCTTCTCTTTTTTTTCGTGAATTTGTCCCAATGTTTTAATAGTTATTCTGCGGAACATAAAAATCGGTCCAGCTGTTCTTGAGTTATCAATGGTGTAATTGGACATTGGACATCGTACGGACAACATGTGCTCAGAAACTGTCCTGCGTTCCGTATCTGGTTGTGACGTGTAGGTACCTACAGTGTGTGATTCGCTGTTATGATTAATTTGTTCGTGAAATTATAATCTAATTTGAACTGCAAACGGTTTTTCTATTGCGCAATAACCAACACTACCCATAGTATCCCACAGTAGTTAAAATATGGCTGATAATAACGAGACACACATACCTTCTCCGTCATATAGATATGATAGAGTAGAATATTCTTTATTATGTACACCATAAATATTACTGATAAAAATGTAGAAATACAAGAGCGAGGGGGGGGGGTTAGTTTAAACTGTTTTACCATTGAATTTGTTACAGCCGTAATAAATTCTGATGTGAAATTCTGAATTGAACACTGCAAAAGAAGTACCTATTCGATAAGGACCAACGACCAAGGACGAAGGTCCAAGGACCTTATCGGATACTTCTTTTGCAGTGTTAAATTCAGAATTTCTCTTATTTAAAACTGTAAATTTCAATCTTAGTACCGGTAATTTTGTGTCTTTATGCATATTCCTGCAAGCATGGAAGACTGCCAAGAAACAAACATAATAATAATAATATTCTGATAAGGCAATGACGTTCTGCCTTGCCAAGGTACTCATAATATTATTGTTATTATTTAAGGGGTCCGTGGCTATATAATAATAGCCGCACAGGTCGATCGATCAGGTTAAGCTACGCTTGCCGCGATTGGTCTGTGGATGGGTGACCATCTTTACATACCGAGACCCCTTCGTGCCTCGGAAAGCACGTTAAGCCGTTGGTCCCGGCTGTCATTCGTCATCTTTGAACTGTCAAACTTTTGGGCTTTCGGGCTTCTGACTACCCGTAACGACTGCGTTACGGGTAGTCGGAAGCCCGAAAGTCTTACCAAGGGCTATCGTATTACCCAGTAACCGGGTTGTGGAGGTCAGAGAGGCAGTCGCTCCATGTAAAATACTGGTATTCAGCTGCATCCGATTAGACTGGAAGCCGACCCCAACATAGACATAGTTGGGAAAAGGCTAGCCATATGAGATCATCATCATCTGCCTAGCCTTTTCCCAACTATGTTGGGGTCGGCTTCCAGTCTAACCGGATGCAGCTGAATACCAGTATTTTACATGGAGCGACTCCATATGAGATGATGATTTGAATATATTTTATTTTGCAAATATCGTCGCTCGCATGAATAAAAGTCTTATCTCATTTTTAGCTGATTTGAGTCGGGACAGCTACATTATTCTATTCGTGATTCTTTACAATTTGTTGCCTTTCATAATGGTTATACCCTTAGATCGACGTGTATTTCTGTAGACAGAGGAGTCCCGCAGGGCTCCATATTGGGCCCGATTCTCTTTATTTTGTACTGTGCGGATATTGTAAAGTGCCTCCAGAGATGCAAGTACCATATATACGCCGACGATGTCCAACTTTATATATCTTTTAGACCAGACGAGTATAATAGTGCCATTAAGGACCTTAACGATGATCTTCAAAGAATCGCCGCCTGGTCAGAGAAGAACTGCCTGTCGTTAAATCCAATAAAAACGAAATATATGGTATTTGGCACAAGACAGCAGTTGGCTCGACTACCTGTGACATTCGACTTGAGACTTATGGGTGAACCAATCGAGTGAGTGTATGAGGCGCGGAATTTAGGTGTCATTATGGATAAAGACCTACGTTTTGAGAAACACGTAGCAGACTCTGTTAGAAACTGTTTTTATCGCTTAAAGTTTTTATACAATATGAGGCCTTATTTATCCGAAAAACTACGGGAACAGCTAGTGGAAACCCTGGTTCTGTCCAGGTTGAACTACGCTGACACGGTTTACGGCCCGCGCCTATTAGCTCGTACAGACCGCCTCATCCAAAGGGTACAAAACGCTTGTGCTCGGTTTTGTTATAATATTCCTCGCAGAAGCCATGTAACTCCTTTTCTAAACAGGCACCGTATACTAAAGATGAAGTCCAGACGCAAACTACACTTGGCTTGCCTTCTGTTCGGTGTTGTTAAATATCAAAAACCGGACTACCTTTACAACAAGCTAAGTTGGGTTGCGAGTAGACGGGAATGCGGGAGAAGGCAATGCTCACAACAACTCTCGACTCAGTCTCAGGGTACGGCTGCTTTTAGAGGCAGCTTTCGTTATGCGGCTTCCAAAGTATGGAATAACTTGCCACCGCCAATTAGAGTAATTAACTCAATATATGTTTTCAAACGACGCTTACGGCAGTACCTCATAGAAGCGCAAAGGGAGCTAGATATGGTCACAGTAAATGTCACAATTATATGATGTATGAGTACCCACTTGAGTATGCGTCAGTGTTTCTGTCGGTGAATGTCGCGATGACATTACAGTGCACGGATTAGTAATAAATTATTATTATGATAATGCGTTGAAGCATGGAAGTCAGGCATCGTTTAAATTAAAACAGGTTCATGTTCTGACTCGTTTCGTAAATTTCTTTATTTGTTTAAGAAGGTCTATCATGCGGCCATCTCACTTATTTATGTATCAGTATTTTATTTATTTATTTTTTTGCAATGTTACTCAATATTGTTTATATGTGACACAAATTTATTTTTATTCATTTATTTAATTATGCATACACACGTCACGTTACAGTATAAAACTGATATTTACATCCGTCACCTCACACATCAGGTCCAGTTGAAAACCAGCGTCAGGCACTAGTTGTCTGGCATTTTTTGCTGAACTGGGCCTTTTTGGCCCAGCCGTGAGGCACACATTCCTGCTAATTTCTTACATCGGACTTTGCACTTTTGATTTTTATCTGTTTTTTATTTCTGTTTTTATCTGATGTACGATTATTACCTATTTGGTGTATTGTGTGTCTTTTAATCTGTGCTAAATAAATGTATTTTCTTTCTTTCTTTCTTATATTTTGAGATCGAGTGACTGAGTTTGTTGCGCCACTTCTTCTCCCCAGCGAAAGCACTAGGAAGTGGTGAAGTGCGGGCGTTTTGGGGGACTGACTTTTGTAATTTTGACGTTCGAAAAGTGCTGATTCCAACCTAGTTTGAATAAATGACTTTTAATTTTGATCCAAATAACGTAGAGGTACGACGGTTAGTGAAAAATATAAAAAAGAATCACGAATGGAGGAGTGTGGTTGTCCCGACTCAGTTCAGCTAAAAAATGAGAAAAATGAGACATGCGAGCGACGATATGGGTACAGTACATGGTGATAATTATAGCGAAATAGGTTCAGCCATATTTTATTAGTCCCGGCATGCAATGTTACAAAAATATAAACTAATCCACTAACCTATAGCTAACTACTACACACCTTTAACAACAGAACAAGAAAAACAACACAAAAACCAAACATAATTCTTATTTTAAACATTATTGTTTATATAATAATGTTTGGTAAGGGGGTTATCCCCCTTAATAATAATCGTATTATAACAGATGAATAGTTACCCACCGATTTCTCTCTTTCAGTCGTCAATAATTTGACTTTCGAAAGAAGAAGACAAAGCGTTGTGTTACTATACAGACGTTATACAACGTTTATTAGTAAGGGGGTAACAGTCTATGTTACAATTTTTAACCGACTTCAAAAAAAGGAGGAGGTTCTCAATTCAACTGTTTGTATTTTTTTTTTTCATAAACTTAACATCACGCCTTGTTTACCCAAAGGGTTAGGCAGAGGTGTACTTATGGTACACCCAGATTTCACCACTTATGTTTAAGTCCTATGTAATAGGGGACGAGCCTTTTGCCATCAACCGGGCACAAATCCAGGCTCCGGGCTGCTACTGCGAAATTCCAGATGGGAAGATCCAATGACATAATTATTATTATTTATTTGATTATTTATGTACACATAGTAAAATACATAGAGAAACAATATGTAAGTACAATACACATAAATACATCTATATCTATACAAATAATAAAGGTGAACCCTCTTACTAATAAACGTATTATATCAGACTAGCAGCGCCCTGCGGTTTCACCCGCATATGTGTCGATCCCGTGGGAATATCGGGATTAAACTATCCTGTGTCCTTCCCTGGGATGCAATCTCTCTCTCTGCCAAATTTTATTGAAATCTGTTCAGTGGTTTAGGCGTCAAAAGGTAACATACAGACAGACAGAGTTACTTTCGAATTTATAATATTAGCATGGATGAATAGTTACATACCGGTTTCTCTCTTTCAGTCGTCCGTATCTTGACTTTCGAAAGAAGAAGACAAAGGGTTGTGTAACTACACAGACGCTATACAACGTTTATTAGTAAGGGGAAAGAGTTTGTTTGTTTATTTGAACGCGCTAATATCTGAAACTACTAGTCGAAGTTGAAAAATTATTTTGCGTTTATAGCTCAATCCTTGAAGAAGGCTATCTGCTATTAAACATCACTGTTAACGCCTCGCATAAGTGTGCAAGTGCATACACACATATGCAACCGACATATGACAGAAGAAGATTGGAAGATTCCAGAAGCCTGCGTAACCGAGGCGCGCACACGACAAGCGCGCCCTCATTAGTTTCATTACCTTAGATTTTTTACAAGAAGAATGTCACTTTTATTCATCATCATCATTTCAGCCGAAAGACGTCCACTGCTGGACATAGGCCTCCCCCAAAAGGGGGGGGTTTGCCATATTCGCCACGCTTGGCAGGCGGGTTGGCGATCGCAGTATGGTATGGTGGTGGAATGCATAGAGAACGCTGCTGCCCATTCTCCGGTACGCTCCCTAAATACAAAAACAAAGGACACTTAGGCGTCGAAGTACTCCTCCGCATCGCTGACATCCGGAAACGTGTTAGTTAGTTAAGTAAGTTAGTCATTTAATTTAGTATTCTAGTGTAAATAGTTTGTAATAAAGTTACAATTTAAACAAGAAAAAATAATTATCACAAATATATTAAATTCAATGTCTTACAAAAATCTTCTTCCCAAAGATGGCAGCAAGCCAAATCCCGCCAGCGATTACGACATATTTTACAGCCTTATTATAATTGCCCCATTCCACTCTGTCGCCTGCACGCCTTGGAATTTCTTTAGGTGTCAGAATTCTGTATGTTACAGGCCATTGCAGGAGTCGTGAAAAGTTTTAAATTTATGATGCATAATGTGGAATGTCTCAACATGGGAGGGTGAAGTAATTTTTAAGAAATAAAAAATGACATGTACATATGTAATCGAACCTCAACTATTGCCCATTTTTTTTTAAACGCTCTAATATACTGAATCTCTCTTTTTGTGAACAAATAATTCCTATTTTGGGGTTCTACAAATAGTAAATAGCCATGTAACGCCGACGAACTTGGATATAGCGCTCTCTGGCCGCTGCCATGCAACTGAGAAAATGCCTGAGGGCCTAGAAAGGCCACTTTGGCAGAATCATAAAAGAATAACATTATGAATCATAATGGACAGTTATTAATCGTATCAAATCCCATTGGTGAAGGATATTTCAGTTATTTTTTTTGTCTGTGCTATAATACCAATCAATCCAATCCCTATCCAATCCCAATCTCTTTGATTATACCTACGTAGTGTAGCGAAAAAAAGAAAAACACGCACTGTCTTCGCCATATTATGATTCATAATGTTATCCTTGTATGATTCTGCCAAAGTGGCCTTTTTGGTACCTAACTAAAATTTACGGTTTTCGGATTTTTTCCTTTTCTTGTGCTATATGACATTGCTACTTGACAAATTTCATGATTCTAGGTCAACGGGAAGTACCCTGTAGGTTTTGATTCCGGAACATAAACGCCCGTATCTTTTGATTGCGTTGACATAGAAGTTTGATTTTTTTCACTGCTTCAAGGGATTGCAGCCCTGAGTATTTGACATTAATTTTAACTTAATAACTCCACGCGTTCCTGAGAAAAAGGGCCTTGACAGATGGACAGACAGACGGACAACGAAGTGATCTCATAAGGGTTCCGTTTTTCCTTTTGAGGTACGGAGCCCTAAAAATTGTGCATCAATAGAAGCCCAAAAAGTTTTTAGAGGTTCATTTGTTTAAAAAAGCGTATATCATTTGCAGGTTGATAAGTTTTTCGAGGAGCAGTTAAATATTTCCCATTGTAAACTAAATGCATTGAACGCATGGCTACACGTCAAGCGTCACATAACCAGTATAAGCTGACTTCTGATTGTACGAAAAACCCATACAGGGTTATTGGTAAAACATTAACAACCTCTTAAGAGATCATTGTACTCATCATCGCACAACTTTTACTATGGGACCAAAACTGAAATCGCGAAAAAAAATCAGCTGTTCCCTACATTTTAACGAGTTATTCGAACATAAATGTAGGGAACAGCTGGTTTTTTTTGCGATTCATCCATACAACTCGATTCCTACCGGCTTTTCCCTTTAAAAAATGGTACAGTCAGTATTCAATAGACAAATCACACTAATAATGTTATAAAAGCCATAGTTTGTGAGTGTGTAAGGGTGTGTGTGTGTGTTTATATGTTTGTTACTCCTTCACGCTCAAACGGCTGGACCGATTTTGATAAAATTTTGTATGCAGGTAGCTGACGACGACACTTAAGCAGGTGAAACCGCGAGGTGTAGCTAGTAATATAATAATTTTAAAGATATCTACTCCCGCTTACCTCTTACAAAAATTGACCCTTCGTTACTGATAGATAGGTACTTAAACAGTTGAGTTCGTAAACTTAGTCTACAGAAGAATTTTATTACAACTTGTATCTAAATGCTGAAACTAATTTCAGCTCCAAATTACCTTACATACAATGTAAACGACAGTAAAGATCTTAGAAGCGTTTTAAATACATTTTATTACCATTCTACATTGTATTCAAAGAGATAGTTAGCATAACGAGACAGAATTTAAATGTAATTGCATTCTTTAAGAAAACAACTTAGCAATGCTTGTTTTTATGGTCTAGTGTTTTTATTTCAAGCATTAACTAACGTTTTTACATTTTATTACTAACTAGCTTGCATCCGCGGCTTCGCCCGCGAGGTATGTCGATAAAAACTATCTTATGTCCTTCACCGGGGTTCAATCTATCTCTCTGCCAAATTTTATCGAAATCCGTTCAGTGGTTTAGGCGTAAAACGGTAACATACATACAGACAGACAGACAGAGTTACTTTCGTATTTATAATATTAGTATGGAAACGTTTACTTTTAAAGTACCTACTAAATAAAGTCCTGCAGACCGTATTTCAGCCACGGCGGCCAATCTCAACGGAGACTAGCATTCGGCTCTGGAGACATTATAGTGCACAAGTGTGCGCGCAGACACTGGTGCACCCACTCTTCCCTCACTCTCATAGTCCGATGGGACGGCAATCCGACACGACCGGAGAGAGTTCAGGCGCAGGACCAACGGCTTAACGTGCTTTCCGACGCACGGGGGTATCACACCGCCAACTTCCAAACTCCGGGCTGTTACTAAGAAATTCCTAATGGAAAAACTCAATAACACTTTGCCCGACCCGGGAATCGAACCCAGGACGCCACGCTCAGCAGTCGCGCTTGCGACCACGAGACCAAAATCTTTATTTAATTTTGCAAATCATGAAACTTTTATTTTCTCTTGACTGTCAAAAAGAGTAAACGTGGATAAGACAGAGATTAAAACAGAAGACGAACTAGCAGGGGATCTTGGGGGTGGAGGGGGGTTCAGGGGATCAGACCGGAATAAATCTATTATGTACTATCAGAACCCTAATTCACTATGGCCTCTTAACGATTCCTTACTTCGCAACCACCCACGTCAATTCCTTAGCTATCCCCGCCAATCTCGAGTTCATTTCGCGCGGTTTGTTCATTGTGTCATAGAGAATAAGGCCCCTGATGACATAGTAATAAAACGCAAAACTTTTCAATAATCACACACAAACAAAAAATCTGCCTAGCCTTTCCCCAACTATGTTGAAGTCGGCTTCCAGTCTAACCGGATGCAGCTGAATACCGGTATTTTATAGGGAGCGACTGCCTATCTGACCTCCACATCCAGTTACTGGGTATTACGATACCTACCCTTGGTAAGACTGGTTGTCAGATTTTCAGGCTTCTCACGAGCCGTAACGACTGTCAAAGATCTACGAATGACAGCCGGCACCAACGGCTTCACGTGCTTTCCGAGGCACGGAGGGTCTTGGTATGTAAAGACGGTCACTCATCCACGGATCAACCGCGGCAAGCGTAGCTTAACCTGATCGATCGACCCGTGCAGCTGTTATTACTTAGCAACAAGCCCCTCCAATGATCACACACATTGTCTGTGTAACCGCGCTGTTCTCCTAAACTACGCAACGGATTTCACCATAATTTAGAAAATTTATTCCCGAAGATTTGTTGTGTTAAATACATTCTTATTTAACTTCCATATAATAATGAAATTACGATGTTTTGTCAAGTTTTAATTTAAAAACCGTGCTAAGCAGGGGCGGGTTTCCTGTTCGATATAAACGGTAAATAAACTAGAAATGATATCTACATTTATTTTGTATAACACTCTGTCACTCGATGTTCAACGATATAGAATAACAGTGTAGCTGTCACCGAAACCTGGCCTCAATGAAGTATGAAGCGACCGTTATTGGCTTTTTCAATGAGTAGGTACGTTCATTTTTCGACGACTCGGTTGTTTTTAATAACTACTATAAACAAACGCGTAAGGGAAAAAAGCTAGATGGCTATCTACAGAATATGATAGTATATTTTTCGAGATTTGAATATTTATTTAGGAAATTTAATTTTAAAAAAATCCGACTGCAGATACACGGTGTGTTTAGCATTGCCATTTTATCTGACGTTTACCCAAAATATCTGATATCACAAGTTTCCGTCAGGAGGAGTCGGAAACTTGTGCATCCATCCAATTAACTCAGCCTATCGCAGTCCACTGCTGGACATTGGCGTGCAACACCCTGTCCCCCCTCGTATCTCTCGCAGCGACAAATTTAAGGTGTTCGGTCCATTTAGCTGGGGGGCGTCCAGGCGATCAGGACTCAGGAATGAGGAGATCCGCAGGAGAACCAAGGTAACCGACATAGCCCGAAGAATTGCCAAACTTAAGTGGCAGTGAGCAGGGCACATTGCTCGCAGAACAGATGGCCGATGGGGCCGAAAGGTTCTGGAGTGGCAACCGCGTACCTGAAGACTCAGCGTTGGTTGGAAGGCCTCCCACAAGGTGGTGCGACGACCTTGTGAAGGCCGCAGGAACCCGTTGGATGCGAGAAGCACAGAACCGGTCGAAGTGGAGGTGCTTGGGGGAGGCCTATGTCCAGCAGTGGACATCTTTCGGCTGAAATGATGAGGTTTGAAAAAAGTTTTTCACTTGTACCAAACATTTTAATCACAAGGCGTGGGCTAAATATTTTATTACTCACAAATAAGGCAATAAAATCACAATAACATTTTGATTGTTTCTTTGTCTCCTAAATCTGGCATTTTGTTTAAATGTCACTTGTAAGTATGCTCCTTTATCATTTAGATTACAAAATAAAGTTGCTTTTCGTGTTTGTCTGTTTAACCGTGTTGTACTTCTAAACTACGCAACGGATTTTGATGCGGTTTTCACCATAATCTAGAGAATTTATTCCGGAAGGTTTATGTGTATGACGACGACACGTCATGTTCGGGGTCACGAGTAAAGAGGAATGAGGAACAGGGTGTAAAGTTTCTTAGTCTCTATAGAAAAGGGAGGATGCTCGGGCCAAACGAGGGTTGTGTTACTTGTGTTTGAGGGCCTAAAATCTTACATATTACAGCGAGCGAACCCTCCTGCGTTGGAATTTCAGGATATCATGTGCTGAATTCATGGTTATGTACATAATATATATTACATAATAATACATAATTAGCCTATAATGTTAACACTGACGGGGCATAGGCCTCCTCTCTGTGAGAGGAGGATATAATATATGACGGAGAAGGTATAGTGTGTTATTGTGTTGTTGTTATTATCAGCCATATTAGGTTTCGTGTGTGTCGTTATTGTTAGGCATATTTTATTACTACTACTGTGGGCGTAGTGTGGGTAGTGTTGGTTATTGCGCAATAGAAAAACCATTTGCAGTTCTAATCAGATTATAATTTCAAGAACAATTTAATCACACTAGCAAATTACATACTGTAGGTACACGACACAACCAGATACGGAACGCGGGACAGTTTCTGAGCACATGTTGTTCGTACGATATCCAATGTCCAAGTCCGCCGCTCCACCTCGAAGCTCACTCTCCTCGACCCTTCACTGACTCAGGCTAGACTCTGTCCAGCGCCGCCAGATGGCGCTGACGTTCCGTATAGTCAAAGGGATGACGTATTTCCGCCATATATAATATTTTTTATATAATATTTTTTAGATTTTTTTTTACAGTCTCCACAGGGTGTTCTTACCCATGAATGAACAACTTTCACTAGGGGAACAACTCTAAAATCACGATAAAAAAATCTGCCATTTTATACAACAGTTCAATACTTGCGGTCTACTTGACCAAAATGTATGAAACAGCTTTTTTTTTTCGTGATTTCAGAGTTGGTCCCATAGTGAAAGTTGTTCATATTCATGGGTACCCTGTAAAAAATTCGACACGGTAAAAAAAAACATCCAAAACTTTTTTTTCGTATTTATATTTAGAAAAAATCTCGACATTTTGTTAAGGCGTATAAACCGTGCGAAGCAGGGGCGAGTCTCTAGTTTACTCTATTTAATGAAAGCAATTAGATATTTGACACTTTGGCGTGCCTGTTAGCTTTAGACATATTCAAGAGCTTTAATTCTCTTGCCTGTTTAATTAAATGTGACATTGCCGTCTTAAATTCTTCTGAGAAAACTTATGTTTATGTATTGCTTTTTGGCAATTATCATTAATTTAGTTGTAAAAGCATGTTTATTTAGAACTAGCTTTTAGCCGCGGCTACGCTCCCGTGGTCTATCCCACAGAAAAAAACTCTTAATAAGCAGCCAGTGCCACTCTTCAGTAAACTATGTATATTTATGAGAAAAAATACGTCAAGCCAACGCCCAGACTTTCGCATTTTTTACTTTAGTAGGACAGTCAAAAGTTATGGACTGGTCAAACTAAAGCGAAACCGGTGCTAGGCGAGAGACGCGACTATGTGTGCCTATTGTTTTAATGATTAGGAAGCTATAAAAACAATTTTAAAGCCAATTATTTTTAAAAGAGTAACCGTGGAGTTTCTCGCCGGCTCTTTTCCATAGGAAACGACGAAGTTTTCACTTCAAAAAGTAAGATGGGGTCGACAAACGCATACGCAGCCAACACCTAGCACAGTTTACTCGCAGTCATGTTTCTACCTCCAATGCCGTGATAAACTTGGATTTGCCTTCCAGGCGACACGGCTTACGAGTACCTAAGATAGATGAACAAAGCGGAATTATTCGTTACAAGACTTAATTTCTGCTGATTTGTATCGATATCTTTTGCTTGATAATGCCTTGAACAAAAAAGTATATCCCATCACTAAAAAAATAACGATAACAATAACGATAAATTATTCCACCGAACCGCACGTTACAAAATTTTGTTTCAGTGCGGTTTGTGGAAGTGCTCAGGTGCCGTTCGTCCCAAGTGCGGTTGAAATTAGTGCTCTGAGTGGAATACCTCGATTTTTTGGCACATATTTTTTGTTTCAACTTTTTTTAGGTTGTTAAAGCATTGGCAATTTGTGGGCGTTGCAGTTATCCATAAACATTCATCTTGCCTATAAAAAAAAATAGTATTTAAATTCACCATTTTAGAAATGTCTCGTCGTTTCAGCCGATAGACGTCCATTGCTGGACATAGGCCTCCCCCAATTTTGGGAGGGTTTGCCATAATCGCCACGCTTGGCAGGCGGGTTGGCGATCGCAGTATGGTATGATGGTGGAATACATAGAGAACGCTGCTGCCCATTCTCCGGTACGATCCTTAGTCGCCTTTTACGACACCCACGGGAAGTAAGGGGTGGTGGTATTCTTTAAGAAAAGTCTACCTACATGTTAATATGCTGGTTGACGGATTTTGAAAAACCAATATTTCTAATGTTCCTTATGGTATATTTATCTACATTTGAAAATTTTCTAACACTATACAAAATTAAATTTATTTTTATGGAATTTTTCTCACTATCAACTAAGACTAATTCGTTTCTTGAAATTTTCCAGTTTTTATATTTTACTCAAGTTTCTGATTACAATAAAATTTATTACAGCAACATTTAATGAGCAGCTGTTACTCAAACATAATGACGGCGCGGCGGCGGCGGCGTAACAAACACCCCCCGCCCTCTGGTGCGCGCAAACCGCGAACTTTGCTCCGCTCATACATTCACTCGTCTCTACTGCTGTGTAGATTTCGCTGTTGACCTTTCAGTGCAGCATGGAGTGCTTTATTATGAAGTTCCGACTAACTACTACAGCGGAAAATGTACTTGTTAACTGTGTTGAGTATATTGTATAACTTTGATAGAAGTATGAACTATCGCAGTTTTACTTTCTCTCGTTCAGTTTCCCTGGAGCTTTGAAAGCCTTACGGAGTAAGGCTCCCAGAGCCCTTTTGACCCAACTCTAAAAGTGTAGATTACTCCCTGGAAGGACCTAGTGAGGACGTTCTTCAGAAAGTTCAGGTGCGTAGTACTCGCAACCGGCGTGCGAGTATGACCAGATGATTACATCTGGTTCATTGAACGCAAGCGGCGGTGGAGTATGACCAGATGTATGAACGCAACCGGCGGTGGAGTATGACCAGATGTATGAACGCAACCGGCGGGGCAGTATGACAGATGTATGAACGCAAACAAAGCAAAAAGAGTATATAAGGATAGTAGCTGGTGACGTTCTTTAGCTTCTACCGACCCCCATGGGAAGACGGCGCCTCGTAAGTATATATAATAACTAGCTTCTGCCCGCGACTTCGTCCGCGTGAAATTTCACCCTCCCCCCATTCACCCTCTTTGGGGTGGAATTTCGAAAAACCCTTTCTTAGTGGATACCTACTCTTCACAAAGAACACACAATCCAAATTTCATGACTAGGACCAGTGATTTAGGCTGTACGTTGATATATCAGTCAGTCAGTCAGGACTTTGAATTTTATATGTATAGAAGATAATAATAATAAACCATTTATTAACCATTTATTTTTATTATATATGTTTAAAGGGTAGGTAAAAAATCGTGGATCAAACGAAACAGGGCGATAGTTGGGGTTATTTGCAGTAAAAAATATCTCTGTGGGAGAGCCCTAACTTGATCTCCTTAAAACTTTTGACAATTTGAGTATTTTTCTAAGAAAATACAAAAATTTGTTATAAATAGGTAAGTAGAGTAAAACCGGTACCCTCGTTTTAATCGTCATTAAATAGGCAAGTTTTTTAAATACAGGATAATATTTTGGTAGTACTTATATTTTTTTTTACAGTAAGGTTCTACAGTTACAAATAATTTTTTCGTGAGACTTAAAAGATATTGAAAAAAGTGTCAATACTCATAAATCATGGTACCCACTGTCATAAAAGCACTTTTGTGGTGATGTTTTTTTTTACTGCCTTTAACCCCAACTATCGCCCTGTTTCGTTTAAATCTAAAAGTAAAAAATAAATAAATACTATCACTGTTTTCGACTTTTAACGCCTAAATACCTCGTCTTACAGGATTGAATCTAGAAAAACATTAGATATAAATAAAATTCCAATATCATTAAACAGTCATCATCATCATCATCTGCCTAGCCTTTTCCCAACTATGTTGGGGTCGGCTTCCAGTCTGACCGGATGCAGCTGAATACCAGTATTTTACATGGAGCGACTGCCTATCTGACCTCCACAACCCAGTTAATGGGTAATACGATACCCCTTGGTAAGACTGGTTGTCAGACTTTCAGGCTTCTGACTACCCGTAACGACTGTCAAAGATCCACAAATGACAGCCGGGACCAACGGCTTAACGTGCTTTCCGAGGCACGGAGGGGTCACGGTATGTAAAGATGGTCACCCATCTACAGACCAACCGCGACAAGCGTAGCTTAACCCGATCGACCGACCTGTGCGGCTGTGATTATTTAGCCACGGGCCCCTCAATACATAAAACAACAATATCATTAAACAGTCATTATAATAATTACCAGAAACTTAAAATAGGTAAAGCGATTCGAGCTAATATATAATTCAAGCCATATTTCGTCACCGAAAGGCAACATTCTTGATGACAGCTTAGAGCGTAGCGGAAGCAGCAAGCTTTTATTTACGAAGCGGGGAAGAGAAGGGTAGGGAATCTAAAAGAGTTTTATATATACTTTATTGTACACCACAAAAATACAGAACAAAAAAAAACAGTGGCGCTCCGGGAGTGCCGACAAAAGTGATAACTTGAACAATTACGTATGTATTTTTTTAATCGTCTTATAAACAAAACACGCACGGTGTCGGTTACGGTAACAGTGGCGCGAGTTCAATGGTTTTTTCCCATCTCAAACTTCACATCTTCAAACAAATTGATCGAATACTAAAAATGCGGCGGCCTTATCGCTTTCTGCGGTCTCTTCCAGGCAACCTTGGAATGGACAGTGATTTTGTTTTGTATTTTATCTGCATTATATAACATACACACGGGTAGCACGTCTTCTCGTCTCGCGACAGCTGTCAGCGTCATCGACAAAATCTACGAGAAGTGGCGTCTCGTAACGGATTTGTTCCTCTCTACCCCACCCGCCCTTTTTTTTCCGTGGTGGGAAATCGTCAAATGATCCCTCCCGTTGTGGGTGGAGCGGAAGGGAGTGTCAGACTCTTACTGACTAAAACCCACCCGTAGCCCTTTATGTTCCGGGGCAGCGGTAACCCTTTCAGACAATCCTGCTGACCGGGCAGGCTTCAGCCCTAACGGGCCCCTTCTCTGATGCTGACATCTCTTTAAGGCGCGCGTGGAACACGTATGCGCCGTCCGACACGGGCCTGGTCCTGATCGGACGGTGAGCTACCCATTACTCTCCGTCCGCAGGCCCGCGCCTACAATGGCCGGGAGTCGTCACGCGGCTCCCGACGCCCGGAGCGTCTCCCGCGGCGGCTGGGACGGGAGGCTCTTTCCTTCAGCCATACCGCCAGGGAAGTGGATTAATTTCAAGCCATGGTCCGGAGCGAGAGGGAGTGGGAGGCAGTCACCTCCTTCGCTAGCATAACTGCTTCGCAGAAGGAGGTGACTGCCTCCCACTCCCTCTCGCTCCTGACCATGCCTTGAAATTAATTCACTTCCCTTGCCTTCTCTTCCATCGCAATGTAGATTCACCCATTACTTATTCGGAATTGTTCCTCTCTCCCCACCCGCCTTGCCATCGCTCCCGCTCCGCTCGTCGCTCTTATCGAGGGCACAGCCGTAGGGTTGTGACTAATGTCGTCGTAAGGACACACAGATACAAACCACAAGGAACTTTTGAGTGAGGTCCGTACGAAGAGGTAATGCGGACGTGTCGCTTTGTACCCCAAACCTAATGGTGGAGAGAAAATAGACATGAAAGGTACATCTTTGTGGTTTTGGTTCGTTGTCTTACTATGTTGGAAATGAATGAAATGTGTTTTGTTTTGTTAGATGTGTTTTGATAAGGGGCGAGCCTATTGCCATCAACCGGGCTCAAACTTAGACTCCGGACTGCTTCTGAGAAATTCCAGATGGAAAAACACAACAGCACTGCCCGAACAGGGACTCTAACTCCCCATGTTCAGTAGTAGCTCTTGCGACCACTAGACCGATGACGCAGTTACCCAACAACAAGGTGTTGTCCTACTATTTTTAACCGACTTCAAAAGGGAGGAGGTTCTCAATTCGACGGTATGTTTTTTTTTTTTTTTTTGTGTGTTTGTTACGCGATTACTCCGCCAATTGTGGACCGATTTTCAAAATTCTTTTTTTGTTTGAAAGGGTATACTCTCGAGGTGGTCCCATTATCATCAAATTGGAATCTGATGAGAGGATCCCATGGAAATCGAGGGAAACCCTCAAATTTTATAGGCAAAGCTAGAACGATTTGGGTTTTTTTTTTTTTTAATTAACTTCAGCAATTGCTCTCGGAAATCATCATTTGGTAAAGTGGAGCTGATGAAGAAGACCACAGATGGCCCACTAAAAAGTGAAAAATAAAAACTTTTTACAAAATGAAAAACAACCGACTTCCAAAGAAAACACTACAAATTGAAAAATAACTTTAATTTCGGAAGTGGGTGTCAATAAACGAAAATGCGGAACCAAAGACACCGACTTCCGAAATTAAAGTTATTTTTCAATTTGTAGTGTTTTCTTTGGAAGTCGGTTGTTTTTTTTTTTGTAAAAAGTTTTTATTTTAATCAAATAAGTTCCGGCAGTGTCCATTGACTGTGTGACGAGAGTAGGCAGATCTGTTGGAGCTAAAGTTTTTGAAGTGAAAACTTCTTTTTTGGCATTTTTTGAGATGGGAAAAACCATTGAACTCGCGCCACTGTTACCGTTAGTGACACCGCGTATGTTTTGTTTATAAGACGATTAAAAAAAAACCCGCTTCGGATGTGTTCGGCTGTCCTCGGGATGTACAGTCACGAGCATAAGTATGTATAAACTTGGCTTTATTCAAAGGCAATTTTCTCCTTTAGTTTTGAATGAAATTTTAACGTGCTTTCCGAGGCACGGAACAAATCAACAAATCCATACTCGTACTAATATTATAAATTCGAAAGTAACTCTGCCTGTCTGTCGGTATGTTACGTTTTCACGCCTAAACCAGTGAACGGATTTCGATAAAATTTGGTAGAGAGATAGATTGCATCCCGGGGAAGGATATAGGATAGTTTTTATCGAAATACATCGCGGGCGAAGCCGCGGGCGGAATCTAGTATAAAACATTCTTGCCAATAAAATTATGAACGTCGGTATTTAAGAGCGAAGGTTTTCAAGTAGAACTAATCCTCTAATCTAATTGCTTACGTAGGTTTAATAAGTCTGATTTTATGCATGAAGGTAACTTTACGTACCTTTGTTTGTGTTAGGTATACTAAAATACATCGTTTATTAAACTGGCATATTATTGCCAATAAAATTATGAACGTCGGTATTCAACAGCGAAGGTTTTCAAGTAGAACTAATCCTCTAATCTAATTGCTTACGTAGGTTTAATAAGTCTGAGTTTATGCATGAAGGTAACTTTACGTACCTTTGTTTGTGTTATACTAAAATACATCATGTATTAAAATGGCATATTCTTGCCAATAAAATTATGAACGTCGGTATTCAAGAGCGAAGGTTGACAAGTAGAAGTAATCTTCTAATCTAATTGCTTACGTAGGTTTAATAAGTCTGATTTTATGCGTGAAGGTAACTTTACGTACCTTTGTTTCTGTTACTCTAAAATACATCGTGTATTAAAATGGCATTACATCTTAAGAGCGTATATTCGATTTAGCGAGTTAAATGTGATGACCCCAACTCTATTCGCTTCGTCAGCAAATCCCCCTCCACGCATAGTAGCATTTAAGTAGTTATAAGAATATTGTCAAATTAGCAATAAGTAAATATAAATACATGTATAATTATTAGAATAATCATTACTATTTTGGTACTGTTACTCTGCTTAACTGAAATAAAGTTTTTTTTAAACTAAATCAAGTGTCGATCACTTAATTGGCGCAGCCGGTAGGATCTCTGTAGTCAGTTTGCGACGTATAAAACTCTACAAGCAGCTGGACGTCTGTTTCTACAGTTCAACAGGGATCTCCGAACAAACAAATTCATTGAGTACCAGACACATCGGCGGGTGCAGTATTCAATAGTAGTCACAAGGAGGAGATGGGAGTAACTACGGGACTGTGAGTAAAACTTTTTCACTATCCTTTCCGTTTTCCTTTATCGTTTTTCTCTTTGTTTTAATTGTATGTGTTGTGTTATTGAGGGTTGAGCAATACCGCGATAACATTATTTCATTTTATTACGATATAACTAGCGTAATAATATTAACTTTAGTTAGATATTTAGTGTATTTTCTTCTCTCTCTTTTCGTGCTTTGTTGTTGTTTCAAAATGGATCAGATCATGCAGGTCCCGTCAACAATGGCAAACATTATTCCAGAGTTTAGTGGCGATTCTAGACAGCTCCCACTTTTTATAAAGAAATGTGAATATATAATAAATACATTTCAAGGTGGAAAAGCCCAAAATGAATATCTATTCCACGTTCTTACTAGTAAGTTATCAGGGGAAGCCGCGAACCTAGTGGGGGAAAGGGATAGTATTGGTACTTGGTTAGAGTTGAAAACATTATTGGCTCAACATTTTGGTGACCCTAGAACCGAAGATTGCTTAGTATTGGAGTTAGAGTCTATGAAAATAAATTCTAATGAAAGTTATTTAGATTTTTGTCATAGGATTCAAAACTTGCGTAGTACCTTAATTGCGAAAATAATTGAAACAGTAGACGATGCGAGTTTACGTCAAGCCAAACAACATATTTATACTAATTCGTCATTGAATGTTTTTCTATATAATTTACCTCCTTATTTAGTTAGATTAGTACGGTTGAGAAACGTGACCACCCTAGAAGATGCGCTAAAGGTAGTGTTGGAAGAACAAAACTTTCAGACGGTTTACGAATCTAAAAGTAATAGAAACAAAAATAATTCGAAACCTCAAGGGAAAATGGCTAACAACAATGGAAATTCTCAGCGTACTCCCAATCCGCAAAAACAATCTAGTATTCCACCACAAAATAATTTAACAGAAAATACAAATAATCAAAGCAATTTAAATCAATCTAGAAATTCTTTTAGAAACCAAAATAATACTCATAACCAGCCGCCACAACAAAGTAGGTCAACGCCTTGGCCGAGTCAGCAGGCCGTCGCGACGCGGACAACGTCTGAGCATAATACAACATCAGCAAACTCGGGTTCAAACACCGATGTTACCATGCGAACTGCAAGTTCTAGACGCGTAAATTATACGAATAATGACTCATTTATGACATACGACATAAATAAGGCAATAAAATCACAATAACATTTTGATTGTTTCTTTGTCTCCTAAATCTGGCATTTTGTTTAAATGTCACTTGTAAGTATGCTCCTTTATCATTTAGATTACAAAATAAAGTTGCTTTTCGTGTTTGTCTGTTTAACCGTGTTGTACTTCTAAACTACGCAACGGATTTTGATGCGGTTTTCACCATAATCTAGAGAATTTATTCCGGAAGGTTTATGTGTATGACGACGACACGTCATGTTCGGGGTCACGAGTAAAGAGGAATGAGGAACAGGGTGTAAAGTTTCTTAGTCTCTATAGAAAAGGGAGGATGCTCGGGCCAAACGAGGGTTGTGTTACTTGTGTTTGAGGGCCTAAAATCTTACATATTACAGCGAGCGAACCCTCCTGCGTTGGAATTTCAGGATATCATGTGCTGAATTCATGGTTATGTACATAATATATATTACATAATAATACATAATTAGCCTATAATGTTAACACTGACGGGGCATAGGCCTCCTCTCTGTGAGAGGAGGATATAATATATGACGGAGAAGGTATAGTGTGTTATTGTGTTGTTGTTATTATCAGCCATATTAGGTTTCGTGTGTGTCGTTATTGTTAGGCATATTTTATTACTACTACTGTGGGCGTAGTGTGGGTAGTGTTGGTTATTGCGCAATAGAAAAACCATTTGCAGTTCTAATCAGATTATAATTTCAAGAACAATTTAATCACACTAGCAAATTACATACTGTAGGTACACGACACAACCAGATACGGAACGCGGGACAGTTTCTGAGCACATGTTGTTCGTACGATATCCAATGTCCAAGTCCGCCGCTCCACCTCGAAGCTCACTCTCCTCGACCCTTCACTGACTCAGGCTAGACTCTGTCCAGCGCCGCCAGATGGCGCTGACGTTCCGTATAGTCAAAGGGATGACGTATTTCCGCCATATATAATATTTTTTATATAATATTTTTTAGATTTTTTTTTACAGTCTCCACAGGGTGTTCTTACCCATGAATGAACAACTTTCACTAGGGGAACAACTCTAAAATCACGATAAAAAAATCTGCCATTTTATACAACAGTTCAATACTTGCGGTCTACTTGACCAAAATGTATGAAACAGCTTTTTTTTTTTCGTGATTTCAGAGTTGGTCCCATAGTGAAAGTTGTTCATATTCATGGGTACCCTGTAAAAAATTCGACACGGTAAAAAAAAACATCCAAAACTTTTTTTTCGTATTTATATTTAGAAAAAATCTCGACATTTTGTTAAGTCGTATAAACCGTGCGAAGCAGGGGCGAGTCTCTAGTTTACTCTATTTAATGAAAGCAATTAGATATTTGACACTTTGGCGTGCCTGTTAGCTTTAGACATATTCAAGAGCTTTAATTCTCTTGCCTGTTTAATTAAATGTGACATTGCCGTCTTAAATTCTTCTGAGAAAACTTATGTTTATGTATTGCTTTTTGGCAATTATCATTAATTTAGTTGTAAAAGCATGTTTATTTAGAACTAGCTTTTAGCCGCGGCTACGCTCCCGTGGTCTATCCCACAGAAAAAAACTCTTAATAAGCAGCCAGTGCCACTCTTCAGTAAACTATGTATATTTATGAGAAAAAATACGTCAAGCCAACGCCCAGACTTTCGCATTTTTTACTTTAGTAGGACAGTCAAAAGTTATGGACTGGTCAAACTAAAGCGAAACCGGTGCTAGGCGAGAGACGCGACTATGTGTGCCTATTGTTTTAATGATTAGGAAGCTATAAAAACAATTTTAAAGCCAATTATTTTTAAAAGAGTAACCGTGGAGTTTCTCGCCGGCTCTTTTCCATAGGAAACGACGAAGTTTTCACTTCAAAAAGTAAGATGGGGTCGACAAACGCATACGCAGCCAACACCTAGCACAGTTTACTCGCAGTCATGTTTCTACCTCCAATGCCGTGATAAACTTGGATTTGCCTTCCAGGCGACACGGCTTACGAGTACCTAAGATAGATGAACAAAGCGGAATTATTCGTTACAAGACTTAATTTCTGCTGATTTGTATCGATATCTTTTGCTTGATAATGCCTTGAACAAAAAAGTATATCCCATCACTAAAAAAATAACGATAACAATAACGATAAATTATTCCACCGAACCGCACGTTACAAAATTTTGTTTCAGTGCGGTTTGTGGAAGTGCTCAGGTGCCGTTCGTCCCAAGTGCGGTTGAAATTAGTGCTCTGAGTGGAATACCTCGATTTTTTGGCACATATTTTTTGTTTCAACTTTTTTTAGGTTGTTAAAGCATTGGCAATTTGTGGGCGTTGCAGTTATCCATAAACATTCATCTTGCCTATAAAAAAAAATAGTATTTAAATTCACCATTTTAGAAATGTCTCGTCGTTTCAGCCGATAGACGTCCATTGCTGGACATAGGCCTCCCCCAATTTTGGGAGGGTTTGCCATAATCGCCACGCTTGGCAGGCGGGTTGGCGATCGCAGTATGGTATGATGGTGGAATACATAGAGAACGCTGCTGCCCATTCTCCGGTACGATCCTTAGTCGCCTTTTACGACACCCACGGGAAGTAAGGGGTGGTGGTATTCTTTAAGAAAAGTCTACCTACATGTTAATATGCTGGTTGACGGATTTTGAAAAACCAATATTTCTAATGTTCCTTATGGTATATTTATCTACATTTGAAAATTTTCTAACACTATACAAAATTAAATTTATTTTTATGGAATTTTTCTCACTATCAACTAAGACTAATTCGTTTCTTGAAATTTTCCAGTTTTTATATTTTACTCAAGTTTCTGATTACAATAAAATTTATTACAGCAACATTTAATGAGCAGCTGTTACTCAAACATAATGACGGCGCGGCGGCGGCGGCGTAACAAACACCCCCCGCCCTCTGGTGCGCGCAAACCGCGAACTTTGCTCCGCTCATACATTCACTCGTCTCTACTGCTGTGTAGATTTCGCTGTTGACCTTTCAGTGCAGCATGGAGTGCTTTATTATGAAGTTCCGACTAACTACTACAGCGGAAAATGTACTTGTTAACTGTGTTGAGTATATTGTATAACTTTGATAGAAGTATGAACTATCGCAGTTTTACTTTCTCTCGTTCAGTTTCCCTGGAGCTTTGAAAGCCTTACGGAGTAAGGCTCCCAGAGCCCTTTTGACCCAACTCTAAAAGTGTAGATTACTCCCTGGAAGGACCTAGTGAGGACGTTCTTCAGAAAGTTCAGGTGCGTAGTACTCGCAACCGGCGTGCGAGTATGACCAGATGATTACATCTGGTTCATTGAACGCAAGCGGCGGTGGAGTATGACCAGATGTATGAACGCAACCGGCGGTGGAGTATGACCAGATGTATGAACGCAACCGGCGGGGCAGTATGACAGATGTATGAACGCAAACAAAGCAAAAAGAGTATATAAGGATAGTAGCTGGTGACGTTCTTTAGCTTCTACCGACCCCCATGGGAAGACGGCGCCTCGTAAGTATATATAATAACTAGCTTCTGCCCGCGACTTCGTCCGCGTGAAATTTCACCCTCCCCCCATTCACCCTCTTTGGGGTGGAATTTCGAAAAACCCTTTCTTAGTGGATACCTACTCTTCACAAAGAACACACAATCCAAATTTCATGACTAGGACCAGTGATTTAGGCTGTACGTTGATATATCAGTCAGTCAGTCAGGACTTTGAATTTTATATGTATAGAAGATAATAATAATAAACCATTTATTAACCATTTATTTTTATTATATATGTTTAAAGGGTAGGTAAAAAATCGTGGATCAAACGAAACAGGGCGATAGTTGGGGTTATTTGCAGTAAAAAATATCTCTGTGGGAGAGCCCTAACTTGATCTCCTTAAAACTTTTGACAATTTGAGTATTTTTCTAAGAAAATACAAAAATTTGTTATAAATAGGTAAGTAGAGTAAAACCGGTACCCTCGTTTTAATCGTCATTAAATAGGCAAGTTTTTTAAATACAGGATAATATTTTGGTAGTACTTATATTTTTTTTTACAGTAAGGTTCTACAGTTACAAATAATTTTTTCGTGAGACTTAAAAGATATTGAAAAAAGTGTCAATACTCATAAATCATGGTACCCACTGTCATAAAAGCACTTTTGTGGTGATGTTTTTTTTTACTGCCTTTAACCCCAACTATCGCCCTGTTTCGTTTAAATCTAAAAGTAAAAAATAAATAAATACTATCACTGTTTTCGACTTTTAACGCCTAAATACCTCGTCTTACAGGATTGAATCTAGAAAAACATTAGATATAAATAAAATTCCAATATCATTAAACAGTCATCATCATCATCATCTGCCTAGCCTTTTCCCAACTATGTTGGGGTCGGCTTCCAGTCTGACCGGATGCAGCTGAATACCAGTATTTTACATGGAGCGACTGCCTATCTGACCTCCACAACCCAGTTAATGGGTAATACGATACCCCTTGGTAAGACTGGTTGTCAGACTTTCAGGCTTCTGACTACCCGTAACGACTGTCAAAGATCCACAAATGACAGCCGGGACCAACGGCTTAACGTGCTTTCCGAGGCACGGAGGGGTCACGGTATGTAAAGATGGTCACCCATCTACAGACCAACCGCGACAAGCGTAGCTTAACCCGATCGACCGACCTGTGCGGCTGTGATTATTTAGCCACGGGCCCCTCAATACATAAAACAACAATATCATTAAACAGTCATTATAATAATTACCAGAAACTTAAAATAGGTAAAGCGATTCGAGCTAATATATAATTCAAGCCATATTTCGTCACCGAAAGGCAACATTCTTGATGACAGCTTAGAGCGTAGCGGAAGCAGCAAGCTTTTATTTACGAAGCGGGGAAGAGAAGGGTAGGGAATCTAAAAGAGTTTTATATATACTTTATTGTACACCACAAAAATACAGAACAAAAAAAAACAGTGGCGCTCCGGGAGTGCCGACAAAAGTGATAACTTGAACAATTACGTATGTATTTTTTTAATCGTCTTATAAACAAAACACGCACGGTGTCGGTTACGGTAACAGTGGCGCGAGTTCAATGGTTTTTTCCCATCTCAAACTTCACATCTTCAAACAAATTGATCGAATACTAAAAATGCGGCGGCCTTATCGCTTTCTGCGGTCTCTTCCAGGCAACCTTGGAATGGACAGTGATTTTGTTTTGTATTTTATCTGCATTATATAACATACACACGGGTAGCACGTCTTCTCGTCTCGCGACAGCTGTCAGCGTCATCGACAAAATCTACGAGAAGTGGCGTCTCGTAACGGATTTGTTCCTCTCTACCCCACCCGCCCTTTTTTTTCCGTGGTGGGAAATCGTCAAATGATCCCTCCCGTTGTGGGTGGAGCGGAAGGGAGTGTCAGACTCTTACTGACTAAAACCCACCCGTAGCCCTTTATGTTCCGGGGCAGCGGTAACCCTTTCAGACAATCCTGCTGACCGGGCAGGCTTCAGCCCTAACGGGCCCCTTCTCTGATGCTGACATCTCTTTAAGGCGCGCGTGGAACACGTATGCGCCGTCCGACACGGGCCTGGTCCTGATCGGACGGTGAGCTACCCATTACTCTCCGTCCGCAGGCCCGCGCCTACAATGGCCGGGAGTCGTCACGCGGCTCCCGACGCCCGGAGCGTCTCCCGCGGCGGCTGGGACGGGAGGCTCTTTCCTTCAGCCATACCGCCAGGGAAGTGGATTAATTTCAAGCCATGGTCCGGGGCGAGAGGGAGTGGGAGGCAGTCACCTCCTTCGCTAGCATGACTGCTTCGCAGAAGGAGGTGACTGCCTCCCACTCCCTCTCGCTCCTGACCATGCCTTGAAATTAATTCACTTCCCTTGCCTTCTCTTCCATCGCAATGTAGATTCACCCATTACTTATTCGGAATTGTTCCTCTCTCCCCACCCGCCTTGCCATCGCTCCCGCTCCGCTCGTCGCTCTTATCGAGGGCACAGCCGTAGGGTTGTGACTAATGTCGTCGTAAGGACACACAGATACAAACCACAAGGAACTTTTGAGTGAGGTCCGTACGAAGAGGTAATGCGGACGTGTCGCTTTGTACCCCAAACCTAATGGTGGAGAGAAAATAGACATGAAAGGTACATCTTTGTGGTTTTGGTTCGTTGTCTTACTATGTTGGAAATGAATGAAATGTGTTTTGTTTTGTTAGATGTGTTTTGATAAGGGGCGAGCCTATTGCCATCAACCGGGCTCAAACTTAGACTCCGGACTGCTTCTGAGAAATTCCAGATGGAAAAACACAACAGCACTGCCCGAACAGGGACTCTAACTCCCCATGTTCAGTAGTAGCTCTTGCGACCACTAGACCGATGACGCAGTTACCCAACAACAAGGTGTTGTCCTACTATTTTTAACCGACTTCAAAAGGGAGGAGGTTCTCAATTCGACGGTATGTTTTTTTTTTTTTTTTTTTGTGTGTTTGTTACGCGATTACTCCGCCAATTGTGGACCGATTTTCAAAATTCTTTTTTTGTTTGAAAGGGTATACTCTCGAGGTGGTCCCATTATCATCAAATTGGAATCTGATGAGAGGATCCCATGGAAATCGAGGGAAACCCTCAAATTTTATAGGCAAAGCTAGAACGATTTGGGTTTTTTTTTTTTTTAATTAACTTCAGCAATTGCTCTCGGAAATCATCATTTGGTAAAGTGGAGCTGATGAAGAAGACCACAGATGGCCCACTAAAAAGTGAAAAATAAAAACTTTTTACAAAATGAAAAACAACCGACTTCCAAAGAAAACACTACAAATTGAAAAATAACTTTAATTTCGGAAGTGGGTGTCAATAAACGAAAATGCGGAACCAAAGACACCGACTTCCGAAATTAAAGTTATTTTTCAATTTGTAGTGTTTTCTTTGGAAGTCGGTTGTTTTTTTTTTGTAAAAAGTTTTTATTTTAATCAAATAAGTTCCGGCAGTGTCCATTGACTGTGTGACGAGAGTAGGCAGATCTGTTGGAGCTAAAGTTTTTGAAGTGAAAACTTCTTTTTTGGCATTTTTTGAGATGGGAAAAACCATTGAACTCGCGCCACTGTTACCGTTAGTGACACCGCGTATGTTTTGTTTATAAGACGATTAAAAAAAAACCCGCTTCGGATGTGTTCGGCTGTCCTCGGGATGTACAGTCACGAGCATAAGTATGTATAAACTTGGCTTTATTCAAAGGCAATTTTCTCCTTTAGTTTTGAATGAAATTTTAACGTGCTTTCCGAGGCACGGAACAAATCAACAAATCCATACTCGTACTAATATTATAAATTCGAAAGTAACTCTGCCTGTCTGTCGGTATGTTACGTTTTCACGCCTAAACCAGTGAACGGATTTCGATAAAATTTGGTAGAGAGATAGATTGCATCCCGGGGAAGGATATAGGATAGTTTTTATCGAAATACATCGCGGGCGAAGCCGCGGGCGGAATCTAGTATAAAACATTCTTGCCAATAAAATTATGAACGTCGGTATTTAAGAGCGAAGGTTTTCAAGTAGAACTAATCCTCTAATCTAATTGCTTACGTAGGTTTAATAAGTCTGATTTTATGCATGAAGGTAACTTTACGTACCTTTGTTTGTGTTAGGTATACTAAAATACATCGTTTATTAAACTGGCATATTATTGCCAATAAAATTATGAACGTCGGTATTCAACAGCGAAGGTTTTCAAGTAGAACTAATCCTCTAATCTAATTGCTTACGTAGGTTTAATAAGTCTGAGTTTATGCATGAAGGTAACTTTACGTACCTTTGTTTGTGTTATACTAAAATACATCATGTATTAAAATGGCATATTCTTGCCAATAAAATTATGAACGTCGGTATTCAAGAGCGAAGGTTGACAAGTAGAAGTAATCTTCTAATCTAAT
Source organism: Mesoligia furuncula (assembly GCA_916614155.1). Classification (NCBI taxonomy): domain Eukaryota; kingdom Metazoa; phylum Arthropoda; class Insecta; order Lepidoptera; family Noctuidae; genus Mesoligia; species Mesoligia furuncula. Next base: position 24,108,078 of record OU744802.1, on the reverse strand, counting down.
TGCTTACGTAGGTTTAATAAGTCTGATTTTATGCGTGAAGGTAACTTTACGTACCTTTGTTTCTGTTACTCTAAAATACATCGTGTATTAAAATGGCATTACATCTTAAGAGCGTATATTCGATTTAGCGAGTTAAATGTGATGACCCCAACTCTATTCGCTTCGTCAGCAAATCCCCCTCCACGCATAGTAGCATTTAAGTAGTTATAAGAATATTGTCAAATTAGCAATAAGTAAATATAAATACATGTATAATTATTAGAATAATCATTACTATTTTGGTACTGTTACTCTGCTTAACTGAAATAAAGTTTTTTTTAAACTAAATCAAGTGTCGATCACTTAATTGGCGCAGCCGGTAGGATCTCTGTAGTCAGTTTGCGACGTATAAAACTCTACAAGCAGCTGGACGTCTGTTTCTACAGTTCAACAGGGATCTCCGAACAAACAAATTCATTGAGTACCAGACACATCGGCGGGTGCAGTATTCAATAGTAGTCACAAGGAGGAGATGGGAGTAACTACGGGACTGTGAGTAAAACTTTTTCACTATCCTTTCCGTTTTCCTTTATCGTTTTTCTCTTTGTTTTAATTGTATGTGTTGTGTTATTGAGGGTTGAGCAATACCGCGATAACATTATTTCATTTTATTACGATATAACTAGCGTAATAATATTAACTTTAGTTAGATATTTAGTGTATTTTCTTCTCTCTCTTTTCGTGCTTTGTTGTTGTTTCAAAATGGATCAGATCATGCAGGTCCCGTCAACAATGGCAAACATTATTCCAGAGTTTAGTGGCGATTCTAGACAGCTCCCACTTTTTATAAAGAAATGTGAATATATAATAAATACATTTCAAGGTGGAAAAGCCCAAAATGAATATCTATTCCACGTTCTTACTAGTAAGTTATCAGGGGAAGCCGCGAACCTAGTGGGGGAAAGGGATAGTATTGGTACTTGGTTAGAGTTGAAAACATTATTGGCTCAACATTTTGGTGACCCTAGAACCGAAGATTGCTTAGTATTGGAGTTAGAGTCTATGAAAATAAATTCTAATGAAAGTTATTTAGATTTTTGTCATAGGATTCAAAACTTGCGTAGTACCTTAATTGCGAAAATAATTGAAACAGTAGACGATGCGAGTTTACGTCAAGCCAAACAACATATTTATACTAATTCGTCATTGAATGTTTTTCTATATAATTTACCTCCTTATTTAGTTAGATTAGTACGGTTGAGAAACGTGACCACCCTAGAAGATGCGCTAAAGGTAGTGTTGGAAGAACAAAACTTTCAGACGGTTTACGAATCTAAAAGTAATAGAAACAAAAATAATTCGAAACCTCAAGGGAAAATGGCTAACAACAATGGAAATTCTCAGCGTACTCCCAATCCGCAAAAACAATCTAGTATTCCACCACAAAATAATTTAACAGAAAATACAAATAATCAAAGCAATTTAAATCAATCTAGAAATTCTTTTAGAAACCAAAATAATACTCATAACCAGCCGCCACAACAAAGTAGGTCAACGCCTTGGCCGAGTCAGCAGGCCGTCGCGACGCGGACAACGTCTGAGCATAATACAACATCAGCAAACTCGGGTTCAAACACCGATGTTACCATGCGAACTGCAAGTTCTAGACGCGTAAATTATACGAATAATGACTCATTTATGACATACGATAATAACGAAGAAAATGATTTTGATTACGAATCACAATCAAGCACATCATACGAGCCCGAACAAATTGAAAATTTTTACCTAAGGGCCTCATACAGAGAGAAAAAATAATTTTAAATTGTACTAATTACCGTTCTTTGCCTCACATTATAATCCCAGAGCTAAATAATGCAGTTTTTATGTTAGACTCTGGCAGTTCTAGATCATTTATAGGTCGGCGTGTCGCTTACATTATTTTAAAAATAAAATTTATAAAGAGCCTTTCGAAGTAGTCAGTACCCATGGTGTTAGTATGCATACGGAAGTTGTTTTAGCTCCCTTGCCCAAAGTATTTAAAAGTCCGGAAAGTCATAAGTTCTATGTTTACGATGTTGACAATAACTATGACGGTTTATTAGGCAGTAATTTATTAAAGCAATTGGATGCAAAAATCGATTACCAAACATTAACTTTGTGTACGAGGAATACTGACATACCTTTTGTTTATCCTTCAGCACTGAAAGATACTTACATTTTACCGCCACGTAGTGAGTTAAGGGTAAAACTTCCTGTAAACTTAACTAACGGCGAGGCAATTTTAGATTTTAAAGAATTAACTAAGGGGATTCGAATGCCCTGTGCGTTAGTTAACTGTGTAAATGGTTATGCGTATACAGTCATACAGAACTGTAAGGACATAGAAATGACCCTCAAGGTCACTAGTCCGTTTCAGGTAGAACCTTACAACCATCGCGAGATCTTAGTTATTCAATTAAACGACACAGACAGAATGGATGAGTTATTGTCAAACAACTTAAAGAAAATAAGGCTAGACCATATGAATGAGGAAGAAAGAACGATGATTCAGAATATTTGTGAGGAATATAAGGATATTTTCTATTGTGAGGACATACGGTTGTCATTCACTAACGAAGTTAAGCATAAAATTAGAACGGTAAACGAAGACCCCATAAATATTAAAGCCTATAGGTTGCCGCCCACTCAAACAGACGAGATTAGGCGTCAAGTAGGTAAAATGTTAAAGGACGATGTAATCCGAGAATCAAACTCTCCTTGGAGTGCACCAGTCCACCTTGTTCCAAAGAAGTTAGATGCCTCCGGACAACAAAAGTGGCGGATGGTCGTAGATTATCGACGTTTGAATGAGATAACTATAGACGATAAATACCCTTTGCCAAACATCAATGATCTTTTTGATAAATTAGGAAAGAGTATGTACTTCTCTACCTTAGACCTTGCATCTGGCTACCATAAATTACAAGTTCAGGAAGAAGATAGGCAGAAAACCGCGTTTACAACACCATTCGGCTTGTACGAATTCAACAGAATGCCGTTCGGTTTGAAAACAGCGCCTGCCACTTTCCAACGTGCAATGGATAACGTCCTCAGAGGTCTACAAGGCTTGCATTGCCTCGTATATCTTGATGACGTCATCATATTTTCTACCAGTTTGCAAGAACACATAGAGAAATTACGAGCTATTTTCGAGCGTTTCAGAAAAACTAACTTAAAAGTTCAGCTCGATAAATCCGAGTTTTTACGAAAGGAAGTCATGTATTTAGGGCACACCATCACTAAGGATGGCCTTAAGCCTAACAATGACAAAATAGAGGCTATTCTGAAATACCCTTTACCCAAAACAGTTACAGAAATTAAGAGTTTCCTAGGGTTAATAGGCTATTATAGGAAGTTCATCAAAGACTTTTCTAAGATAACCGCACCCCTCACAGCATGCCTGAAGAAGGGAAAAAGTATCGTGATAAATGACGAATATAGAAAAAGTTTTGAAATGTGCAAAGAGTTGCTGACACATGCACCTTTGTTACAATGCCCTGATTTCACAAAACCGTTCATTCTCACAACTGACGCTTCCAATTTCGCTGTAGGTGCAGTACTTTCTCAAGGCACTATAGGATCAGATAAACCTATTGCATATGCTAGCAGAAAACTTAGTGATACAGAGTCTAGATATAGTACGATAGAAAAGGAGTTATTGGCCATAATATGGGCAGTCAAACATTTCAGACCCTACTTATATGGCAGAAAGTTTATAATATACACCGATCATAGACCTTTAGCATGGTTAAATTCATTAAAAGAACCTAACAGTAAACTAACTCGATGGCGTTTACGTTTAGAAGACTATAATTTCGACATACACTACAAGAAAGGCAAACAAAATACAAACGCAGATGCCTTATCGCGCATTAAAATTAATGTAACGAAAGATGACTCAGAATCACTGGTAGTTAACGTAGATGAAAAGGAAACTAGATTGCAACAACATTTGAAAGACGTGACTGACGAAATCGTAAGACTAAGCGTTAAACAACCGGAAATAGAGACAATAGAATTATCGGATTCCGAAAGCGACGCTGCCACAGCACATTCAATATCAAATAGGGAACATGAAGGTATTCCTATCCTAAATGAGGCGATTGATGAAAAAAACAGGCAAATTCACGTTTTCACCTGGCACAGGGATGATATCTGTGTAAAAGATATTTCTAACAACAAACAAAAAATTTTAGAAGTCCATCTACCTCTTAATAACAGCGAAAACTTAGTCAAAAATTTTCTTAAAGAATATACAGATTACAAAAATAAGTACTTCATTTACTTTGAAGACCACGAGCATAGAAAAACATTTGTTAAAGTAATCACGTCACTTTACAAAAAGGGAACTCAAAACTTTGTTGAATGTACTGAAAGAGTGGTGAACGTTACGGATGAAAGTGACCAGAAAGAATTAGTTACCAAATATCATCAAGGGAAGACTTGTCATAGAGGTATTATAGAGACTCTAAAGAAATTAAAAAGAACATATTGGTGGAGCAATATGAAAGAAACAGTAACAGCTATTATTAACGCATGTGAGGAATGTAAGAAATCGAAGTATGACAGGAAACCTCTAAAACCATTTATACAATTAACCCAAACCCCAGACAGCCCATTCCAAGAAGTTTTTATAGATCTATTATACATAGAAAAAAATCAATATTTAACGTTAGTAGATTCATTCAGTAAGTTAGGTCAAGCAATATACATTCCCAATAAAAGTACACCCGAAGTAGTGAGAGCTCTAATAAAATATTTTAGTATGTATGGAATACCAAAAAAAATAAGTACTGACCAAGGTACCGAGTTTAATAACGAATTGCTCAAGGAAATGCTAAGTTTATACAAAATTGAACAACACATAGGGACACCTAACAATCCTAATTCAATGGCAATAGTGGAAAGATTCCATTCCACAATTATCGAAATATATAGGTTGGCGAAATATGAACAATCCAGTTTAGATGCAACATCTGTTATGACGTATGCAATCATGGGTTATAACAATACTATACATAGCGCGACAAATTTTACACCTCATGAAGTAGTTTTTGGGCACACAGAATCAGGAAATGCTTTTGATATTGACAGGGACAAGCATCTATTGCAAAAAATATTACAGGATCATCGTAAACGATTGAAAATTCTTTATGAACATTTAAGTGATCAAATGATTGGACATAAAAGCTTAGTTAGGATCAAGAAAGGAGGTGAGGACCCACCAAAAATAGTGGACGGTGACACGATTTTTATGAAAAATACTAGGGCTAGGAAAGCAAAAGAGTTACCGCGATACGAAAAAGCTATTGTCACTGGAAAACCCGAACGTAACATAGTACCAGTTAAGCTTAAAAATAGAAACACTAAAGTAGCATTAAAAAATGTCAAACGCCCTTCACAGATGGTGGTTGATACTTCTCGCCCTAGCGGATCAAGGGACGACCTTGAATATCCAGAGGATGGACCAGAATCCGGGAATAGCTCCGATTCGGATTGGGACGGCTCTGATGAGGACTAACCATTGGGATATTATTAAAACTATAGATTTAAATTCATTATCGATCCAATTAGAAAATAATATAGAAGATTATAATAAGTTAAAAATCATAAGTAATAGTGAAATACATAGGGAACTTTTAGGGTTGACAATACAAATAGAATCACTCATTGAATTGACGAAAGATAGGTTGAAGCAAATTTTACCTTCTAGCAGAACTAAAAGAGGAATCTTAAACCCATTAGGATCTCTTATAAAGGTAATAACAGGAAATTTGGATAGCGAAGATGCTAGGAAATATAATTTAGAGATTAGTAATCTAGGAAATAGAGAACATTCAATAGAACGAAAAGTATCATTGATGCAGAAGGCTTTCGATAAATTTCTCAATGTTTCTGATGACATTAACTTTAACACTAAGCATTTGAACTTCAAAATAAAACAATTCCAAACATTTATTCAAAATCAAACCAAGTACTCTAACCTTTTAACCGTTATGAATAGTATGAACCAAGTTTTAAATAATTGCCGTACTATTTACTCCATTATTTATGAATTGGAAACTGCTATTACTTTCAGTAAAATGCACATATTACACCCGTCAATAGTAAATACCACAGAATTATTCAATATTCTTAATGTCATAAGAAAACATCATAACTTGATTTATCCATTAACATTAGATAATTTAGTAAAATTAGAGGGAAACATAGAAATTAAGGGATATATAGATAATAGTAAAATTATATTTATATTAGAAGTTCCACTAATAGACAAAAACACATACAATTATTACAAAGTTATCCCTATCCCAATCTATAACCAGATAACCCAAAAACCTAATATCATTATACCCCAATATCCTTACCTAATAGTGAACAAGTCGAAATACAGATCCGTAGTCAATGGCTGTAATGAAATAGAAGACCTGACATATCTCTGTTCTGATGACAACGTGGTACAGTACGCGGAGGAAACGTGTATCCAACAACTCATGCTATTACAACATAACTTCAGTAATTGCCAGCAACACCAGGTGCAGATAGAAGAAACTAAGGTGCAGCCCATATCTAACACCCACTGGTTGATATACACAGAAAAGGAAATAGCTGCAACGGAACACTGCGAAGATGAGACCCGTAGACACAACCTACGAGGCACATACATATTAGTGCCAAGTCAGCAATGTACGTTACAGATTGCCGATATCACAATCACAACACCCATGAATACCAGCTCAGTCTCCTTCAGACTGCCACCAGTAAAGATGCCCGAGCTACGCGGAGAGGTCACCCCGGCAACCAAGCAGATGGACCTCAGAGGAATAGATCTAGGCGACATCAAGGAACTGCTGAACCAGGCTAAATATAGTGATAGTGTCAGTGATGGTGAAACGATTATAGTCAGTGATAAAATCAGTGTATGGACCATAAGCATTTACGCCATTATAATTGTATTCGTCATAGGATTTTTGCTTCAAAAACGAGATCTGTTGACTCAGCGATTTAAACGAAATTCTCCAAAGACAACAGAGTTGCCTTTAGATAATTTCTCTCTTAGGGAGGGAGGAGTTAAATGTGATGACCCCAACTCTATTCGCTTCGTCAGCAAATCCCCCTCCACGCATAGTAGCATTTAAGTAGTTATAAGAATATTGTCAAATTAGCAATAAGTAAATATAAATACATGTATAATTATTAGAATAATCATTACTATTTTGGTACTGTTACTCTGCTTAACTGAAATAAAGTTTTTTTTAAACTAAATCAAGTGTCGATCACTTAATTAGCGCAAGACAAAATCTACACGATTGCTAGAACGACGTAACTTTCACGCACACTACAATGATCTGTCTGTGTGCGTGAGCGCGAAACTATAAGCACGATCCATTTTGATATTTTGATACACTGATCGGTAAAGGATTGTGCGCGATGATTTATAGTGTTTTTTAAATAATCGTCTAAAATAAATGAGTTTAAATAATTGTCTGAAAAAAATTCAGAATATTTAGCATTACCTTTATTTTCATAGAATAAATATATTAGTTATTCAAATACAGGTGAAAAAAAATTGTTAAAGTGAATCGATTTTGTAATTTTTAAATATTGTTTTTTAACATCTAATAGCAATATTTTCGTAATTTTAGCTCTGTGTTGCACTTTGAGACTATATGTCCTGTTGGAAAAACGCATAAAATAAAATATTTTGGCACATTATAATGGTTCTATTGGTCCTGAAAGATAACTCTGACGTCTATTTTCGTAAAACAACATGAAGGGATTGTCTTAGCTTTCAAAAACCGTCATTAAATATTACACTTTTACTCTGTAGTGCACTAAATCAAGACTTAGTCTTTCTAAAACCGTTATGTTCTTCAAATAATCTGCTCACATCATTACGATATTGCCCTGGAAAAAGCTCGAAAACGCGATGTTATCGTCGCGAATCGAATACACGCTCTTAATGCGAGTTATATTGCTACATCCTTACATAGTATAAAACAAAGTCACCGAAATGTCTGTAAGCATATAACTTCCAAATGACTGCACCAAAATGGATAATTCTTTTTTTGTTGTGTTTGGTATTGTCAGCCGTCAGGACAAGGTTTGTATGAAAGAAAATTAAGGAAATTCAAAAAAAAATATTAAGCTGGGGCGGGTTGGTAGTTTGAGTATTTATAAAGTAATTATTTTATTATCTGTCGTAGGTAAATAAATACCAATATCCATACTAATATTATAAATGCGAAAGTAACTCTGTCTGTCTGTCTGTATGTTACCTTTTCTGTTAAACCACTGAACGGATTTCGATAAAATATGGCAGAGAGTTAAATTGCATCCCGGGGAAGGACATAGGATAGTTTTTATCGACATACCTCGCGGGCGAAGCCGCGGGCGGAAGCTAGTTATACATATATATGATACTTTCTCAGTTTGTTGTAGGTGTATTGAATACTCTTGTATAAGTTCAAACTAATTATAAGGCACGTCGAACACAAACTACAAACGCACAAAAACGTCGAAACAGACGCCCTGCGGCAACAATTAAGTTGTTCATATTTTAATAGATACCAGTATCCTGTAAACTAAATTATAAACTTGTTTCAAATTAATATTATTTCAGGTTAAACAAATATCAACTTTATGTTAATTGTGATTAAGTTGATTTCAGAGTAACTAGGACTATTTAAAAAGTTATAAAAGTATTTGAAATTGTAGCGTAAACTGAACTACCTATACTGTGTAGGATTTAAAGTTATTTTTCCTTAAACTCATGTTTGTTTACATTTTTGACAAATAAATTGCGAATTCAGGATCTTACATAGATTATGCAAAGTAAAATATTTTTTACTACATACTTATTAAACTCACGCCTTTATCCCATGGGGGTAAATGATATATGATTTTATTTTGTAAGTATGTTTGCACAAACACTTTTACACGTCAATCATATTTTTTAAGACTAGATGAGGTCGGCGTTTCCTATCTGACTACTCTGAGAAGAAAGGCCGAAATAAACTCAGAGGTCACAGCCTCTTTTAAAGTCCAGACATAATCTTGGTCAGGTTATATGAAACCATGTAGATCGATGTCTGAGATGATCTTTTGAGGAACTGGACAGGTCCTCTCAATCTGTGTGGTTCTTCCACACAGATTGAGAGGACCTGTCCAGTTAGTGCACGCATTTGTCAGAAATCAACTCAAGACTAAAGGAGCTCAACGATTCGACGAACAATACCAAAGAAAGGACATTTGGGTAGGCCACATAAACTCATACTCAAACTGCCAGACCAGGCACTGACTGGTAGGCAGAAACTACAGAACGTTACCTGCTACGATCCTTACCGCCTCCTTGCTTCGTTTACGGTCATACTCGCACGCCGGGTGTGAGTACCTACTGTTGAGGTTTTACTTGCGTACGAAACCTCTGTGGTCAAGTTGTTGACTTAGAATAAAAGGGGTGACGTATGACGACTCAGAATAAAAAGACGACTTTTATTACCATGAATTAATTAATATATAATGCGAATCTGATATATATATATATATAAAAAAAGCATCCAGAGATTCGGCGACGGACGCTGGGCGCCCGTGAGCTTGCTGGACACCTACTACGCAATCCGACCATTTTGAAAACATCACCAATAAATTTCTTGTCTTTTCAGAATCGCCATTTTCTCTTTATTTGGCCTTCACATTCTTAAAGCTAGCTTTCTAGCAAAAGGTTAGGGTCCATAGATTTATAGAGTTTATGTGAGACCCACTCGACCTCGTCAGTCGATAATGTTTATTCAATCGACTGCTTCAAATACCTCCGGAGCTTTCGTAAATAAATAAACATTGTAGGTAAGTCACGATTTCAGTAAGTCCACATTGCTTTTTAGGGTTCCGTACCAAAATGGTAAAACGGAACCCTATGGTGAGACTCAGTCTGTCTGTCTGTCTGCCTGTCTGTCACAGTTGGATATCACGAGAACTACTAATGCTATCAACATGAAATTTGGAATAGTTTTAGATGACGTTTGCCCAACTATTTTGCAAATAAGAAAGAAATAAAAATATTAGGTCTACTTTTATTGACTTCAAAACAAAGGAGGTTATCAATTCGACACGTATGTATGTAATATTATTGGAACTGCATTAAATTCACATATGACAATTTATATGACTATTTTATATCCAAACAAATATATTATACAAAACTTTATAGATGTATGTATGTTTGTCCACGCATTTCTCTGTCTTACTGTTTATACCACTTTTATTATTGACTTACATTTACTTCAACTTAGGGAACAGTGCAAGTTTCATCAAAATTGATTCAGTAATTTTCAAGATATGGATGAATACGTGTAAGTGTGACGGCCTAGCATATTGATACGAGCTACGGGTGTAGTGTCAAAGGGAAAACATCTCAACAAAACCTTGGTCAAATTCTAGTGCAATATTTACAACAAAACTATTAGATACCTACTTATTACAAACAAATATTCCAGTTTTTACTTTTTATTTTTATTTTTAATCTTTATTTATTTGAAAGGGTTTTATCACTTAGTGATAAAACCCTTTCAAATATCCCCAACTCCCCACGCCCATAGCTCTTTCTGCTGAAATTTAAGCTGGCTGGAATCAATAGTGTTAACTTTAGTAAATAACCTAGTAAATATTAAATAAAATTAATTAGTTCTATAATTTAGTACCTTAAAACTTTAAAATTATAAAGTGTTTGAGATAGTTTGGTTGTTTCCTTTATTTCCAACACTAAACCACCTGCATAGGTTGCCATCAGAGGCAACAAATCTTAATTTGAAACAGACAACATTCAACAACTTAAAACTAAACAATGAGTAATGAACAGTTACTTAATATTATACTTATTTGTATGACTTGTCCCTATTCGTTTTGGTAGATAACGAACAACAGTCGACACAACATCCTAGCCTCCTCCGACAAGGGGGATGCTAGGATGCTGTTACATGCACCCACTTCGAATCCCCCACCAAGCGAATATTGTCTATCGTGTATGTTCCGGTCACATTCCATCAGCACGTGGTAAATATCCTCAATCACCCCACAAACTTCGCAGTTTGGTGAGGCACTTTGATCCATTAAATATTTAAACTTATTCGATGGGATGTGGCCTGAACGCATCCTCAACAGAGCTACTACAAGTTTTTACTTAAAACTACAAAATTACGAAATGAAAAATAATAAAAAAAAATTAAATCAACTTCAAAAGGAAATTAACTCAAATTATGAAATAACTTTAATTTCGGAAGTCGGTGACAAAAAACTAAAACTAATATACAAATCACCGACTTCCGAAGTTAAAGTTATTTCATAATTTTGAGTTAATTTCCTTTTGAAGTCGATTTAATTTTTTAATTTACTTTTTTAGACAGCAACACTAAGAATTTTATATCAGGGTGTCAAATGTAAGTCACTCTAAATGTACGGTCACCAAAGCAGATAAGTAACCAGGGTCGTCGGCTAAAGTTGAAGTTTATAGTCCGCGCGGAACTAGTTGGCCGAGCCTGAGGCATAAAATACAGACAGTACAGAAGTCAATCTACATACAAAGTGCGCTCGAGCAACGCACACATAGACACCGCTCACGGACACGTTATCTCAGACGGGTTGGGAGCAGTGCGAACGCCAGTGCCAGCCGCTTGAGACACGCGTCTGTGAAGTGCAAAAATGGCGCAACAAAAAATGCCTATCTAAGCTCGATTTATATAATAGTTTCCTATTTTGAATCAGTATAAACAAAGTAACTTTTTTGTAAGGTAAATTCATGCCACCAACTATTACGTAAGTGGAAAACATGATTTTTTGTTTGTGTTGTTTGTAGTGTCATTTGATAGGTTTAGGTCTAAAACGGATAGGGCAACATAAATTGTTTAAATAGGGTAATCCGTTTTGAGGTTATTAGGGATTTTCGATAGTTAAAAATTAACAAATGTGAAATTTTATATGTTTTTTTTTGTAAACTTTTTGTACTGTTTATTGTTTTGTTTTAATATTTTAGAATAAGCTCAACAATAAATCAAACAACTAGATACGAGTGCCACTACCATGTAAGCCAAAGTTGACAACCATAGCGCGAGCGCCGAGCGTAGGTATGAAAAGTGAAGTGATTGACTTGTGTGACACGTGATTGACTTCTGTACTATCCGTATTTTGAGCCTTAGGTATGTGAGCAATTGGGCCGGAGGGGGGCGGGGGCGCTTTGTCATTACTCAGTACGTGCGTTGCGAACAATAGGCAACCCCACCGCCGTCACGCGCGTCCTCACCCAAGACGCGGCCAACTAGTTCCGTGCGGACTATTAAACCTATTGATGTTTTCGAATGTTTAATTTTCTAAATGAGCTGTTTGTTTTCTATTAATCTAAATTAAATTTTATTCGTATACATCCACCGGTTTCTTATTAAACTTCAAGTATATCCGACGACTCTAGTTACTTATCTCCTTTGGTGACTTTTAAATTTTTTTTTTTTTTTTGTAATTTTCTATGATTTATTGTATTTTGAATGTGTTAGTTTTATAATTTTTATGATTTCAAACACAATGTGAATTGTTCCGGAATAAATTGAATTTGAAATTGACTATACAACATACGGCCTCTTTGGTCTAGTGGTCACAAGCGCTACTGCTGAGCTAAAGGTTCGGGGTTCAATTTCCGGGTAGGGCAAAGTGTTATTGTAAGTGGAATTTTTCATTAGCAGCCTCGAGCTTGGATTTGTGCCCGTTTATACAGAAGCATAGCATAATCAGCATATACTGTTCCCACTGCTGGGACACAGGCCTCATCTCTGTAAAAGGGATTGGACCCCTAATACATGGGACTTAAGGCGACTACATGACTTAAAGCGCGGTCTTTGACGGACTGCAAAGAAAAGCGCGGTGACACATCCCTGGTAATTTATTGCAAAATATGAAGCAATTATCTATTTACAGAAAATCTATTGTTTGGACTAAAAAATGTAAACTCTAGTGCTTTAGTATGTTTGCTTGTAAAATCATTGACAAAAAATCATAATTATTGGATGTATATTATTGTAAAAAGAAAGTTTTTAGAGGTATTTTCATGATTTTTTTCTATCGTATCAAATTAGTTGTTACACACTATCTACCTAGCATTTATCCTGTAGAATATCATATACTTTTCTGATTTTGTTTACTGTAGTCGATCATATACTTTGATTGCTTCTAAAACTTGCGTTTTTTGCGTTTAGGTCCTGACCCCATAAACATAGCTGGCGAAATGTGGGTGCACCTCTGCCTAACCTTTCAGGAATTACAGGCTTGATGTTATCCTATGTAACAGTAAAAGTATGCAGTAGGAAAGTAGTCCTATTTTCGGGAAATGAGGGCTGTTTATCCTTAACACAGGCTACTAAGTAACCTAGCTAGGACAACAGATCGTAAAATTGTATTGTTACCTACTTATCTCAGATTTAAACTATTCCTAAGTTGTCATCCTACTTTGTAACGGACTGTACCACGTTTTTATGTTTTTTTTTTTTTTTTTGTGTTCTTGTTCATTTGCCTGTATCTCAATTCGCTTGTATTATAAGTTTAAAAGCTCGTTTTCTTGATTAGTGTTGGACTAAAGTTATACGTCGTTACATAAACAAGTCATTGCTTAGGCCAGGAGTCACTAAATGGCGGGCCGAGATGCAGTTCCAGACCGCCGACGAATTTTGTGCGGGCACCTTAAGGTGCTCCCTCAGCTGGAGCATTCGCCTGTAATGTAACATTTCTGATTCGATTTTGAGCAATACTTTACAATACTGCCTCCCTGACTGCCGAGCATTCGCCTGTAATGTAACATTAGATTCGATTTTGAGCATTTAATTGATTCATTGTCACAATTTTACACATTATAAAGTTGCGCTCTGTGATGCTCGGTTCTCCTCCTTCATTGATTAATGCTCGATTCTGTAACGTTACATTACAGGCGAAAGCTTAATCTTTAAGTAAATTTCGATCTCTACTTACCAATGATCATCTCCATCATTTAATGGCAATTAAGCTTGCACCAACTTTATTTCAGACTTCAGACATTTATTTCAAAGTAAATGTTGACAGTTGTCGCATTAATACTAATTAAATTCTTTGTAAAATTCAGGTTTCTTTCGTTTTATTTCTTAAATGATATTTTAAACGGACCTCCAATGTAACTAATTTGTGATCCCTGGCTTAGGCCTGTGTGCTTGTAAATTCGAATGATTCACGAGGCGAAACTAGATTTAAAAAGCTATGTTTCTGTAAATGATTATTATGTGGGGCTTACATGACCTAAAGCGCGGTCACTGTCGGACTGCATAGAAAAGAAAGAGAAGCGCGATGACACAACGCTGGTAATTTATTGCCAAATTTGAAGCAATTATTTAGTTACAAAAAATCTATTGTTTGGACAAAAAAATTAAAACACTAGTATTTTAGAATGTTGCTTGTAGAAAAATCTGACAAAAAATCAGAATGATTGTATGTATTAAATTAGTATGGTTTTTATTGTAAAAAGAAAGTTTTTAGAGGCATCTTCGTGATTTTTTTCTATCGTATCAAATTAGTTGTATTATGTTTTCAACACACTATCTACCTAGCATATATCCTGAAGAATATCGTATATTTTTCTGATCTGGGGGCACGGGAGTGCCCCCACCAAGTCGAGCAAAAAGGGGCACGGCCGTACCATCCTTTTTACCGACTTCACAAAAAGGAGGAGGTACTATGTTCGGATGTTTGTATGTTTCGAATACTCCGCCAATTGTCGACAGATTTTCAAAATTCTTTTTTTGTTCGAAAGTAGAGAGTTCTGAGGTGGTCCCACTGTCACCAAGTTAGGATCTGATGATGGGATCTTAGACAAATTGAGGGTAACCCTCAAATTTTATAGGCTCACTTATTGTTTTTCGCATATTTTATGAAGTATCTTGTGTATTTGCGTATGGTTGTCACCATCTCAGGTAGCTGGGCTGATGATGGAAGGTGCAACTCCTTAACAGTAAGAAGTTACTCGAACAGGCAAGGACCGTTTAAGTAAATTGTTTTGATGTATGATATGGCATTTGCCACATTTGGTCTCATGATCATCAAGTTATGACCTGATGCTGTTGTCAGGATAGTCTGCTGAGTACCTAACTCCTCGAGAACTAACAGCAGATATATCGTGTTTAGGCTTATTGAAAAGGGCTCGATGTGTGGATAAACGTACTGTTAATGAGGAACACCGAAGTACATAGAGACCTGATGCTGAAGCCAGGAGCATCAGAAAAAGTACAAACCTTGAAATTACAGCACCGTAGTCGTGTTTGGGCTCATTTTAAACAGGACAAAATTTTAAGTTCAATGCAATGTTGACATAAGTCTGGCCTGATTCTGCAGCCAGGATTAGCAGCATCTAGTCTAAAAACTAATAAATACTTCTTAAAGTGAAATACTTTTTCGAGTTTTTCTTCTGTATAATTATCCTAACAAAGGTTGCCGGTAGTGGTTGGATGAGAGAAGCGGAGGACCGTGAACGTTGGCGCAAACTTGGGGAGGTCTACGTCCAGCAGTGAACTGCAATAGGCTGATGATGATTTATAAAAGCCTCTATCGTTGCATTTCACGCAATGCCTTTTCGTCATGTGGTCTATTTAGCAATTTTGTAGGTTCCAAGTCGCATAATGCAATGCCATCCAGCGTCTTTACACGACTAAGCGTAACATAAACTTGGCCCTTAGCAAAATTTTTCTTGCCTAAGTCTTAATTTTTATTAAAGTAACTTGAGCATTTGCTCTCGGAAATTATGATTTGGTAAAGTGGAGCTGATGATGAAGACCACAAATGGCCATCGGAACTACTCAACGACAAATATTTCTATAGAATACTTTAATATAGCTGCTAAGCAATTTATGCTCATTACAATGCGTATGGTGAAGTGGAGCTGATGGTGACTTCTCAATCAGCTCCAGTTCTCCTGGTTCTTACTAGGAGAACTCCTCAACAATTAACGTCCCTGCATCGGGAAAAGCAATATTTTGTAAGAGGTGATAAGCAGTTGACATTAGGCTATTATAACTTAGTTATATATTACAAACTGACCCGCTAAAAAGTGAAAAATAAAAACTTTTTTACAAAAAAACAACCGACTTCCAAAAGCACTATAAAGTGAAAAATAACTTTAATTTCGGAAGTCGGTGGCAAATACAAATCCAGAGACACCGACTTCCGAAATTAAAGTTATTTTTCACTTTATAGTGTTTTTGTAAGTCGGTTGTTTTTTTGTAAAAAAGTTTTCTCGAAGCAGTTCAGGCCTTTTGTTTACTGTAGTTGATAAAGAAAAGAAAGAAAAAGTATTTATTGCGACTCGTACAGGAAGATCACAAACTAAACTAAACACAGTAAAATAAAAATCCAAGTTATATAAAAAAAAAAGTAAGAAAAGGAAAACATACTCATCATCATATACTTTTATTGTTTCTAAAACTTGCGTTTTTTGCGTTTAGGTCCTGTGGGGCTTACAGGACCTAAACGCAAAAAACGCAAGTTTAAGTTTAAGACTAGCTTCTGCCCGTGTCTTTGTCCGCGTAAAATTTCTTGCTCTCCTGACCCCGTCGCATCGCACCTACCCGCACTATCACTTCATTTTCGCTTAGAGTAATTTTTAACTTTTTTAATTTGCTCGGCTCCTTATGGTCATAGCGTGATGTTGAATAATTTATAGCCTTCCTCAAGAATCGGGCTATCAAATGCAAAAAAAAATTTTCAAATCAGACAAGTAGTTCCTGAGATTAGCGCGTTCAAACATACAAACTCTTCAGCTTTATTATTAGTATTAGTATAGATATCTAAGATTGACTTTAATCCTACTATCCATACTAATATTATAAATTTGAATGTAACTCTGTCTGTCTGTCTGTATGTTATCTTTTCACGCCTAAATCACTGAACGGATTTCGATTAAAGGCAGAGAGCTAGATTGCATCCCGGGAAAGGACATAGGATAGTTTTTATCGACATACCTCACGGGCGAAGGCGCGGGCGGAAGCTAATAATATTATTAATGAGAAAGATTGTAAAAAAAAATGATGATGAATGTTTGTTCATCAGTTGTTATTTGTCAGATATTTGGATGTTTGTTACTCAATCACGCGTAAACCGTTGAACAGATTTAGATGAAAATAATTGACACATATAGACCATTTCCTGGATTAACACCTAAAATACTTTTTATCCCGATATTTCCACGGGATCGAAACTTACACGGGTGAAACCGCGGTGCGCTGCTAGTTGAAAATACGAATAACATATTTATTAAAAGTCTAAAACCCACTTCAAAAAATTTTTTAAATAAATAGATAAATATGAACCCATAAATTTCACGTCAGAGGAATTCGAGTTTAGTTAAAAAGAGAAAATTCAATTTCAACGCTCAACAAAAAATGATTGTCATACCAGCAAATTGAAGGTCCAATAAACTAGAATTTTTCCAGCTTCAAACTCGATTTATTCTCATCAATTTTACACAATAATATTGAGTTAGAGCCGTGCTAGTACTCGTTTAGCATATATTGACTGAACGCTGCATTTTTATTAACTTGTAGATCTAATAAACGCTCAAGTCATGTTATCACACTAATATTATAAAGGCGAAAGTTTGTGTGTGTGTGTGTGTGTTTATATGTTTGTTACTTCTTCACGCTCAAACGGCTGGAACAATTTTGATAAAATTTTGTATGGAGGTCGCGTACAACCTTTTTTTTAATATTATCGTGGAGAAATGCTCATGCATTGTGCAATACCACGGGGAGATAGTGCAGTTATGTGGGACTCTAACCCACTAAAACTCCACGGTGTCCCTTACGGCGGGAACACGGGCACGCGTTAGCACTCATCCGTGAACCCGCCGCAGAGGATAGGGAGAGCGGCCAACGTCATACCAACACTCCTCCTCCCATGCGGCCCCACCGCGTCCGCCGTCAGACGGTGGCGACCCCGTCAAGGCCGCGGAAGGTAGGGAGAGCGGCGCACCGCAATACCGGCACTCCTCTCCCGCCGCGGCCTCCAACACTCAGCCGCGATGCCCCCAATACGACATCGCGGCTTGCCTCAGTTGCGATGTCGCCCAAGCGGCACTGCAACCTACTTGTTGGCCGTTAGGTCGTCGGCTTACAGCAAAAGCCCTGACGAGCGGCCTCTCCTCCGGTTCCTCTTCGCTTCACTGTGGGTGACCAAGCCACGGCTACTGAACCGACAGTGGGGGGGGAGGGAGCGTACACCCTGGATTAACATACAGGCTACTTTTTATCCCGATATACCCACGGGATCGACATTTACGCGGGTGAAACCGCGGAGCGCAGCTAGTCAAATATAAATATTTCATCGGATTGATTTATGTTGTAGTGATTTTTTCATAAATGTTCATTATTATTATTAAACATGTATTACAGCGAACCTCTAATGATTCCCATTTTCCGCTCCTAAATAGTTACAGAACCCTGTAATACAATGATTGCGCCTCTATTTGTGAACCTTAAATAATTCCTATTTTTATCATCAGCCAACAGCAGTCCACTGCTGGACATAGGCCTATCCAATTGTAGGCTATTTAGTTCGGTTCTCGGAAACTCACATTCAGCTGCTACCAGCAACCCTGCGAAGATCGTCGCTCCACCTAGCCTAAAGGCGTCCTACCTTACGTTAGACGATTCGCGATCTCCACTCAAGAACACGTCTATTCGAAACGATCATCGATTCTACGGCTAATATAGCAGGCCCATTGGCACTTCAGCTTGCTTATTCAACTTTGGTTCTCTGCTGGATCTCCTCATTCCGGATTCTATCCTTCAGAGAGAGTTCCGTACCATAGCTCCATACCATTTCTATTTTCGGGTCCTAAAAATACTAAATAACCAAGTAACTGCGACCAATTTAGATGTAGCGCTAGCCGGCTTCTGCTGCGGTACCTCCTTTGGCTACCCTTCATTGTTGAGTCCTTCTCTAAGTATTATACTTTCAAATTAATTATGTGTGTTTAAAATTAAATACTAGTCATGTAATTAGTAGATACTAATTACATTAGAAGAGATCTTCTTATTCAATTTAGGTTCTTCCTTCATATTCCATTCTCATAAATATCAATCAATAAGAAATAGGTACTCTAGCTAGAGTTTCCCGAACTGAACAGACGAGCACATCAAGCTACCCGAAACTGTCAATTTTTTTCAATCAACTTTGAACCTTATGCTTTAGCGATAAAGTTGAAAATCTATTAAAGAAATCTGACAGATTGTAGTAGCTTCATGTGCTGGCGTCTGTACTTTATAGCAAAACTAGCTGCGTCCCGCGGTTTCCACCCGCGTAAGTTTCGATTCCAAAAAAAATCTGGAAAGGGGCCACACTTATCACCTAGGGGTATTAAAAATAGCCTACGACCTATTCTCAGACCTACCAAACATAAAAAAATTCATAAAAATCGGTCAAGCCGTTTCGGAGGAGCTCGATAACAAACACTGTGTCACGAGATTTTTATATTACGAAGATATATCACAGAGAAAATATAACGAAATAACCGCCACAAGCTATTTATTAAGCTTCCAATCTAATAACCGCTCGCTGGTTTGAATAATTCAAGATACGTATTGATTGAACTTTCAAAAAGATTTCATCAATATTTCCAATGTATTTTTACTGAAGATAATAGAAGTGTGTACAAATAATTTTAACTTAGGGCTGATTTTTCAAACGAGAGATAATTCTGGTGGAATAAAAATGACGTCTGACATATTCAGTATGGTAGAACTGTCGTCAAAAATTCTAAAGTATTCCTCGGATAAAAATTGGAAAAATCAGCTCTAAGTTATGTACGCACCTTTTTAGGGTTCCGTAGTTCCCATAATGAACCTTTATAGTTTCGTCAAGTCCGTCTGTCTGTCTGTCTGTTCGAGGTTTTGCTGAGAGACCTTTAGTACTAGAAAGCTGTAATTTTGTAGGAGTGCGTATATTAGGAATTACGCCGATAAAGTGGTAAAATATTTTTTTTTTTAATATTTTTTTTAGGGTAGCTATTTACACGTGAAGTGGCCCGTTGTACCGTATGCACCATTGACCCGCACCATTTTTTTCGTCGTCTACCCCATCGTTGAATAGGTCTTCTAAAATGACTTGGGGGTTACAAAATAATTTTTCGATTTAATGCACCATTTACGAAATATTAAACTTTAAAGTGCAATTTTTTCATCCAGTAGGGCGTCCCCCCCCCCTCTAAAACCTAAACTGCTGGCTTCAAAAATGGAAAATTCACCATGATAGTGCATTTCATGAACTTTAACGGAAAAGTATAGCGGTTAAGATAACTTTATTAGTTTAGCAGTAATGGTCGTTGAACTTGGGTGTTGGATAATTTTGTACCAAATACAAAATCCTTAGCATTAATCTTTTAAAGTGACTAAGATGAAGTAGTTGCTTGTTTATCAGGTAAGACTTGCATTGAAAAAGAAAATGTGTTTTTTTTTTAAATTCTGAATAAAGAACAACAGAAACAACAACGACAACATTGTGATAACGGGCTACTACGGAACCCTACACTGTGCTTGGCCTGACACGCACTTGGCTGGTTTTAAGAACATGATGATCATAACAACAAAATAACATAACATCACGGTTGTAATCTTCGAAAGTTTAGGCAGAGGTGTACCTTTAATACACCCACACTTTGCCACTTACCTATGTGTGAGCCCCATGTAAAGGTCACAGCACAGATATCCACTCGGAAAGGGATCGTCACCGGCCTTTAACAGGCCGCCGTCGCCGCTCGCCGTCAAACAGGCGTCGACCTAACGTAAGCACGTAATCAAAGCGGGTCAGTAGCTCTGATACGTCGACTCGGCTACGGCTAGGCTGCGCCGCGCTTACGGTTCGCCGTCTGATGATGCTGCAAGCAGGCCGCGGGAGGGGTGAGAGGGGCAAGGGTGGACGAAGAGACGTAAGCTCAGGAACTGCAAGTTGACCACGCACCGCACCACGGTTCGTGAGCTTGTCCCGATGCGAGGCGATTACGTTACGATTCCGATTAGTGTGCGTTGCAGTAGGGAGTTAAATAAGCGTTGCATAAGGTGACGATCCCTTTCCGAGTTGTTATGTGTGCAATTTCCTTAAAAGGGAGCGAGCTTATTGCCATCAAACGGGCACAAAAATTTTCTTTTAGGGGAAACGAAAATGTTAATGAATTCCTGTTATCAGCTGTTTAGCTTCCCAGGATAGTTATAAAGTCCACAAACAGGGATTTTGTTACTTTTGAGGGTCACAATGGGTCTTATTTACGACATTATTTACAATCGCCTACGTTTTATGTTAAAAAGCCTAAAGTAAACAATAGTCATCTATCTGATATTTATAATTTTGTAGTTGTAGGGATCACGTCTTTCACTCATATTCGCGATGTAAAAACTTTTTTTTTAGTCGCCCTTCATTCATCCTCTCGACTCGACCAAACCATCTTAGCATACTTTTTTCTATTTTTGTCACGTCATCTCAAATATAACTTTGTTGTTGTATTAACATAAATAAATAACCAAGTAATCCAATAAAATATATGATCAAACTAAATTCCATGCGTCACACACATACTTCATTTGACTCGGGGCCAACTCTGATTCATACCTACTAATATTATAAATTTGAAAGTAAATCTCTCTGTCTGTCTGTCTGAATGTTAGCTTTTCACGCCTAAACCACTGTACGGATTTCGACAAAATTTGGCAGAGAGATACTTAGATTGCACCCTGGGGAAGGACATAGGATAGTTTTTATCGACATACCTCGCGGGCGAAGCCGCGGGCCGAAGCTAGTTATTGTATAACCAATTTTTAGAGCCCATTAGAATAACTCCTACTAGTGCCACATGCTTAGATAACATTTATACAGATGTTATACCGACCCACAAAGAAATTATTAACCTAATAGACTCAGATCATTGCGGACAATTGATCAGTATTCCAAATCACAACAAAAAAGTTACTAAAAAAGATATCACTGTTAACCCAAAAACAACTAATCGCTTGGAAACATTGAAATCTAAACTCTTGGGTAAATTACCACTTTTGTTCACTAATGATGACCCTAATCAACAATATAATGATTTTTTAAATATGTATTGCACACAATTTGATAACACTTTTATTCCAAAAACGTTATCGGTTAATAGTAACGCTTCCTTCAGTGACTGGGCCACCATTGATATACATAAAAGTAGAAAACGACTTTATGAATTATATGAAGAACGGATTTGTATAAACACTGCTGAATTTAATTTATAATATGTTAAGAATTATACTAAAATATTTAAAAAAGTTTGTAGTATTGCCAAGTCACGTTATTTGAGTTCAAAAATTAAAAATAGTAGCAACATTATTAAAACGACTTGGAATGTCATTAAGAGCCAAACGGGAAGGTCATGCACCCGAAGTAGT
This sequence comes from Mesoligia furuncula, assembly GCA_916614155.1. NCBI lineage: Eukaryota > Metazoa > Arthropoda > Insecta > Lepidoptera > Noctuidae > Mesoligia > Mesoligia furuncula. The sequence goes on along the minus strand of OU744802.1, from coordinate 24,085,594 downwards.
GACTACAGCCTTGCTATTGATGACAATATAATTAAATCAGATTCTCAAGTCGCCGCGGCCTTTGAAAATTTCTTTGCAGAGATTCCAGTATCAACTACTAAATCTCTTAACTCTTCACCCGCTGCCGCAGAGTCTTTACTTAAAGAAAACGTTTCAGTTTGTGATTCTGAATTTCACTTTGAATATGTAACCTGTAACGATATAATTAAAATCTTTCACACGTTAAATGTTAAAAAGACCGCAGATCTATGGGGTAATTCTGTGGATGTTGCTAAGTCGATTATAAACATTGTAGCACCTACTTTAGCTGTTATATTTAATAATTGTATTGACCGTGGTGAGTTTCCTGATCTTATGATAAACAGTAAAATAATACCGTTGTTTAAATCGGGTAGTACATCAGACCCTACTAATTATCGACCTATTTCAGTACTACCTACCTTTAGTAAAATTTTTGAAAAACTTATTTTGAATCAATTGCAAAGACTTTTTAATAAAAATAAATTACTGCATAATAAACAGTTCGGTTTTACAAGGGGTCGTTCGACTACCGATGCAGGAGTTGAACTTTAAGGACATATTTATAATGCATCGGAGGACAAATGCGATGCCTTGGGCGTCTTTTGCGATTTGTCCAAGGCATTCGATTGTTCTTCATGCACCACTACGGAATCCGGAACGCCTCTCTGGATCTTCTTACTTGAGTGATAGGATTCAGAGAGTTGATGTTAACGGAAAAAGGTCACCCGGATCTGTAGTAAGAATGGGGGTCCCCCAGGGCTCAATTCTTGGTCCTTTCTTGTTCCTTATTTATATCAATGACTTGCCGTACCTCATAAAGAATAATCATGATATAGTGTTGTTTGCAGATGACACTTCTCTTTTGTTTAAAATCAAACGTCAGCAGCTGGTTACTGACAATGTAAATAACGCCCTTGCAAAAGTAGTTAACTGACTTAATGTCAATAACCTACTTCTTAACGGAAAAAAAACGAAATGTATTAAGTTTACGATACCCCACGTTAGACAAGTAGAAACTAGTGTTCTCATTAAGGATGAAGAGTTAAAACCCGAAGATACCACAGTATTCTTAGGCATAACGTTGGATGCCAAGCTTCAATGGGGCCCCCATATAGATAAATTGTCAAAAAACTTAGCTCTGCAGCATACGCCGTTAGGAAAATTCGTGATTTGACTGATTTAGAGACAGCCCGTTTAGTTTACTTTAGTTATTTTCATAGTGTGATGTCGTACGGTATTCTGTTGTGGGGAAATGCCGCCGATATTCAGACAATTTTTATTTTACAAAAAAGGGCAATTCGTTCTATTTATAAATTAAGTCCCAGACACTCCCTCAGAGACAAATTTAAAGAGATTAATATAATGACTGTGCCTTCTCAGTACATTTATGATAATCTTTTGTATGCACATAAAAATATTAATCTGTTTAAAAAATACAGTGATATCCATAACATAAATACTAGGAACAAACACAAATTTGTTGTTCCTACAACAAGGCTCAAGAAAATAGGTGGCTCGTTTAGATACCAATGTATACGTTTTTATAATAAACTTCCTAGCCACATTCAAGAACTAAGCCTTAATAAATTCAAAGCTTTTATAAAGCGAAAATTATCCCAGAAAGCCTATTATACTGTAAAAGACTATATTGAGGACAAAAAGGCTTGGGATTGAGCTGCTCCAATAGGTTTAGACAGTGAATGTTATTTTGCAATTTTACACTTTAATATTTTTTTTTTTAAGTGTCTATTTACTTAAACAATGACATGTACATTTACTGTATAAAGTATTATATTATTTTAATTATTGTGAATGTGAAGACTATGTGGGTCATTGTTTACATTTTAATCATGGTCTGGCAGTTTGAGTAGTTTATGCGGCCTACCCAAATGTCCTGTCTTTGGTATTGTTCGTCGAATCGTTGAGTTCCTTAAGTTCTGAGTTGAGCTGCACGGTTACTGACAAATGCGTGCACTGACTGAACAGGTCCACTCAATCTGTGTGGTTCTTTCCTCAAAAGATCACTTCAGACACTAATCTACATGGTCCTCAAAGATTATGTCCCGATTTTTTATATACACATTGACATTGATGAATTTTATTTAGACAATGACATGAATATTTACTTTGTAAAGTTTTTTTTTTCTTTTCATTTAATTATTGTGAATGTGAGGACTATGTGGGTCATTTTTTTCTGTTTTCCTTCTTAGTTTTATGATCTGGCAGTTTGAGTAATTTACGCGGCCTACCCAAATGCCCTTTCTTTGGTATTGTTCGTCGAATCGTTGAGCTCCTCAATTTCTGAGTTGAGCTGCACGATTTTTAATAATAATAATAATAATTTATTTCATAAAAAAGTGTTACAGTCTGTTACAAAGTAGATGACAACTTAGGAATAGTTTAAATCTGAGATGAGTAGGTAACAATACAATTTTACGATCTGATGTCCTAGTTAGGTTACTTAGTAGCCTGTATTAAGGACAAACAGCCCTCATTTCCCGAAAATAGGACAAGAGTATTTCTTAGACTGTTACTTAATTATTATTAACAACATTTTGAACGAATTTTGAACAAATAAAATAATAGTCCAGTACAAGAATTTCTGAGTGCGAGCGCGCGTGTGTGTGTGTGTTTGTTTGCATGTGTGTGTATGTGAGAGTGAGTGTGTGTGTTCCTGTATTATGAGTTACTTCATTGTTGTAAGAAAGGATTCGGTATCATCATAATTTTTGGTAGAAAGAAATTCAGTAATCCGCTGTTTGCATGTTAGCTTACAACAAGTTTGCAGTGGAATTATTGCATTTATTCTATTATATAGAAATGGTCCTTGATAAAAAAAGAATCTTTTTGTAAAAGTAAAGTATGGATGAGGTACAGTACATATCCTATTTCTTCTTCTGGATATTGTCGGCTGACGTGCAATTGGAGTGTCAGTGTGCTGTTGTAAAAGCGTGCTGAGTACAAACATTTGCCGGACGGTAAGGACCTTGCATTTCTGGTAGAGGACAAAGGTAGGATAAAGTATTGGTCGAAAAGTGGCCACCTTCAGGACTCCTCGCTGAGCTACCTCGAGAGGCTGAAGAATTGATTTAGCAGCACCACCCCAACTTGTAATACAGTAAGAAATAACAGACTGGCACATTGCAAAATATACGGACCGTATAACATGTACGTTGGCAACGTGTCTTAGAGTTTTAAAAAAGTAAATCAGTTTGCGGACACGGCCAGTCAGGAGAGTAATATGTGCTTTAAAGTTGAGGTGCTTGTCTAGAGTAATACCAAGGTATTTAATTGTATCAGTAGATGTAATTAATGGACAGTTGCAGTTTGGTATGTTTAATTGACAGGTGTGAGCTTGCAAAGTTACGGGAGTCGAAGGTTGTGATGTAATAATAATAATAATAATAATAATAATCTTTATTACACAAGAAAGTGGTTACAAAATAGTGTGAAGTCCCTGACTCCTGTGCTAGGTGATAGACCTGTGTTACAAGAGCCAGTGCCCTCTCCCAGTAGGAGATTGTACAGAATCTTATGCAAAAAGATTAACAAAAATAAAAAGAATATGGTAAACAACAAAAAAGTAAGATAAACTAAATGCGGTTAAAAGAAGCCTGTGTGTGTGTGTGTGTGTGTTTGTGTATGTGTGTGTGTGTGGGTGAGTGTATATGTGTATATGTGTGTTTGTCAGTGGTTGTTTAGGAGTGGTTTAAATGTTACGAAATAGATATGATAAGTTTCTCTACTTCGTCATAGTTCAGCGACAGTAGCCATGTCTTAAGAGTCTGCTTGACTTTATGTAGGGTTAGTTTATAAATTGAAAGTTTTTTGTTTATTTTATTATACATTAGTGCGCTTTGGGCACGATAGTGTCGTCGCGCAAGTGCTGTACGACATTGGACAGAATCACAGATAGGAAAGCCAGTCCGCCGATTACATAGTTTGCCGTCTAGTGGCGTCGCGGAATGTCGGCGCAAGATAGAGCGAAGGACGTATAATTTTCTCACCGTGTAGTACGTGGGCTTCTGAGTACAACTTCGCTGTGGGGTAGTCCCTTTTACGGAAATACATAATTTTGAGTACAGCCCGCTGAGCTCGTTCCACCCTAAGCATCACTGTTTTGAAGGTACCGCCCCATACCGGAATACAGTAAGAAATTATCGACTCGCATAGTAAACGGTATACTAGTAACGCTGTTTCAATGTCGGCAGCATGTCTGAGCTCTTTAAACACATAAATTAGTTTACGAAGCCGGGAGCATAGAGTATCCGTATGGGTGCGCCGGTCCAGCCTCTCGTCGATATAAACACCTAGATATTTGATACTTGGGACCATGTCGAGGCAATTGCAATTGCAAGGAGAGGAGACGTGACAAATATGTGCTATTATTTTATCCGAGTTTATTGACGGTTTAGGAGAATTTGGTGGCTTAAACTGAATTATCTTGGTCTTTGAGACATTAAGCGTCAGTAGATTAGTGGAAAGCCAGTCCATAATTGTTCGCAAGGTAAGTTCAGTGGTTTGTTTAGCCCTGTCCCAGGTTACGTCGGATATTAATAGAGCTGTGTCGTCGGCGTAGGTAAAAATATCACAATGGGAAAGGAGAGTTGGCAGAGGTCATTTATGTATATTTGAAAGAGCGTGGGACCCAAGATACTGCCCTGAGGTATACCGTAGCTGATAAATTCTTCGTCACTGAGAACAGAATCAATTTTAACACATTGGCTACGCCCACTGAGATAATCTTTGTAAATATCCAGAGCCACACCACGCACTCCCATATGCTCCATTTTGGCCACCAGTCTGGGAATAGACACCGTATCAAAGGCCTTAGTCAGATCTAAGAAGATACCATAGCATTTAAGGCGACTATCCAATCTATCAATCAGGGTATTGGTGAAATCAGAGACAGCATCTTCTGTGGAAATTCCTGACCGAAATCCGTATTGATTTTGAGCAATTAATTTATTTTTACAAAGAAATTTTGTCAGATTGGTGTTGAGGATTCGTTCAAGTATTTTAGATAAGGAGCTAAGGACTGAAATTGGCCGATAATTGGAAACGTCATCCTTAGCCTTGCCTTTGTACACTGGATGAACAATAGCACGCTTGAAAGCTTTTGGGAAAACACCCGAATTGATGGCACAGTTACAAATATGAGCAATGGGAGCAGCCAGAATGCAACTAGACTGTTTTATTATACTAGCTGGGATGTTGTCCCACCCAACTGCACAATCACTACGTAGTCTATGAATAGTGCTTATTACTTGTGCTTCGTCAACCGGTGGAATAACTAAAGAGTTAACTGGAGATGAGGAAGAAGATGAATAAACGGACGGTGTGGCGGTAGAAAATTTTGATGCAAGATTTTTTCCAACGTTAACAAAAAATTTATTGGCATTATTAGCAGATACGATAGGCGCGACGGAAGATTGTAGCAGGGCATTAGGAGAGTGCCTTTGTTGATTACTGTGTGTGATTGATTTGATTATTTTCCACGTAGCTCTCGGGTTGTTATTTGCTTTTTTAAGTTCTGCTTTTTCATAGGCTCGTTTTAGTTTTTTAAGTAGGGAATTACAAAAATTGCGGTATCGTGTGTATGTCGTTTTTAATATTAGATTGTTGGGAGACTTACTGACCCGTCGGTGCATTCTGTCGCGATTTCGGAGGCATCGCACTAAGCCAGCAGTCATCCAGGGCTTTTTAACAGTTTTTCTATTAGGTGTCTGAACAACCTTAGTATGTTTTATTATGACAGCTTGAATATCGGCAATTAAAATATTTGTTGCTTGGTCTGGGTCGGTGGTGCTGAGAATAGGAGTAAAATCATGATTACTAATATCTTTTTTTATTTCATCATAGTCATATCGGAGAGACGTTTTATTTAGTGGGGATGAAGTTGTTTTATTAGTCTCTAGGAAAACAGCCACAGGAAGGTGATCAGTAACGTGGGTGTCCAGCACAAGAACCTTTGCAGGCGATTTAGTCTTCATCATGACGTGATCCAGGCAATTGTTTACCCTTGTCGGGAGACTGTGAGCTGGCAATAACCCATGCGTTGCTGCTAACATTAAATAATCGTCTGAATGACGATCATTATTTCCGGGTTTGATATCAATATTAATATCACCGATGAGCATGATGTTGTTTTGAGATTTAACGGAAGTTATTGTATCATTTAAACTAGACAAGAAGTTAGCTGGGTTTAGATAAGATGGAGAACGATAAACTGATATTATAGCTGTGTTATTATAGCATGTTACTAGACAGTTGGCATCCGAAAATAAGGGTTCATGTGTGGTACAGTTAATTGTGTCTTTGACGTAAATTACGACGCCGTCGTTTTTTATTGGGTTGTTGCTTGTAGAATGCGAAGTATAGCCCTGTAAGACAGGGTTATAACCCGTAACCTGCAACCAGCATTCTGTTAGTATAATAAAATCAAAATTAACCTTCGTTAGTGTTAACATGGCAACAAATTGATCTAGATTCTTTTTTATACTCCTGATGTTTATATGTATAATACGAAAACCGCAAACGCTCTGTCCTACAAAATCTCGACATAGTTCCGGAGTACATGTATAAGAATCCGCAATAGAAACATTATCTATTTCCTGAGCTACTTGATCAATATTCATCATTTTTAACAAGAATGAATAATTTTATTCACAGCTTGTAGACCGGGGTGCTCAAACTCGGGGATTAAGTCAACACTAAATCCGAGTAATACAGAACATATAAACCGGTTATTTAGAGGTAAGTTTGTGAAGGTAAGATTAGGTTTTTCAGTGTAAATTTCAGTTCCTGGGAAATACGTGTGCGTGACTGAATTTGTGTAGTGTTGATCTCCTGAAAAGTATGTGTGTGTGGTTTTTGTGTATTGTTTCATTTTTGATACGTATGTGTGTGTAATGTTGATAGAAAAAGTAATGAGTTTAGTTTTAGAGGTATTTAAGGTAAGTGAGTGAGACATAAGCCAGCTACGTACGACATCAAATCCTTTCTGAGCGGTAGTTAGGAGACTAGACCAAGAGTTGTCGAAAAAGGTGATGGCGGTGTCATCGGCAAAAGAAACTATGTTTCCGGAATTTAATTTCATATTACAGAGATCATTGATGAACACCAAAAACAACGTGGGACCTAAGACACTGCCTTGCGGTACACCGTAGGCAATAGGCAGCACATCACTTAAATATTTGTCGATTTTGACCCTCTGTGAGCGGCCTGACAGATAAGAATGAAAGAGTTGAAGTTGTAGACCTCTGACGCCTAAACTTTCGAGTTTGGATAATAAGCAAGGGAGAGGAACGGTATCGAAAGCCTTAGCAAGATCGATAAATACAGTGAGACATTTTTTGCGGTTATTGAGTTTGTCAACAATACCGGTTATCAATTTTAAGGCCGCATTAGAAGTCGATTTATTTTTCCTAAATCCGAACTGGTTGGTTGAAAGCAGGTTATTAGTCTCAAGGTAATCGATGAGTCTTTTATTTATAAGTCTTTCCATGAGCTTAGATAAGGCAGATAGTACCGCGATAGGGCGATAGTTATTTATAGCACCACGGTCACCCCCCTTGAATATAGGGTGAATGATAGCCAATTTGAAGGAGGATGGAAAAGTACCGGAGTCAAAACAGAGGTTAAAAATGTGGGATAAGATAGGTGACAGAAGCATGCAGTATCTAATCAAAAATTTCGTGGAATCGTGTCCTATTGCAGCATTAGGTTTGAGAGACTTTATAGCGGAAATTATCTCATCGGGGCTTGTTCCCAACATAGCGAAAGAGTTAGAGCTACTAGTGTACTTAGAGCACTTATGTGGACCCAGAAGGCAGGATGAGGCTTGGGTTTTTGAAATACAATCAGCAAGATCCTTACCAATATTAGCAAAGTAAGCATTAACATCGTTAACGGATTGGTGAGGGGATGTGGAGGAAGAAAATAATTCTGTGGGAATGTGAGTAGTGGTGTTGGTGTTCGTGATACGCTTAATTGTATGCCATAAAAGTTTAGTGTTCCGTCCAGCTTTGGTCAATTCTTCAGAGTCGAACTGTCTCTTAGCGTTTTTGAGGATTTTATTGCAGAAGTTTCTGTATCTTACATAGGTAATTTTAATAAGTTCATTATCAGGAGAATGTTTTTGTTTTTTATGCAGGGCATCCCTGTTTCTAATGCACCTCAGAAGCCCTTTTTGACAAATGCGTGCACTGATTGGACAGTTCCGCTCAATCTGTGTGGTTCTTTCCTCAAAAGATCATTTCAGACATCAATCTACATGGTCTTCACACGATCTGACCAAGATTTTGTCTGGACTTTAAAAGAGACTGTGACCTCTGAGTTTGTTTCGGCCTTTCTTCTCAGAGTAGTCAGATAGGAAACGCCGATCACATCTAGTTTAAAAAATATGATGACGTGTAAAAGTGTTTGTAAAAACCTACTTACAGAAAATAACTCATTTATCATTTATATTGCTCTTTTGTGGTACAGAGGCCAGCACATCAAGCTACTACAATCTGTCAAATTTATTTGATAGATTTTCAACTTTATCGCTAAAGCATAAGGTTCAAAGTTGATTGGGAAAATTTCACAGTTTCGGGAAGCTTGAAGTGCTGGCGTCTGTACCAAGCGCGATACCAAGTAGTAAGCTTTTTCACCATTTTATGTAGCATCTACGTTTTACGTTATACTACTGTTGCGCGCCACAATTAATTCCTGGTACATGGTGACATTAGTTACCACTAGCGCCATCTAGTATCGAGTAGCGGAGTCAAGATCCTTCTAGAAATTTCGATGCGAGAACTTTTTAGAACTTTCTCGAACTGTTGACATCTGGTCGGTCGAGGCCGGTATGTACTTGAACATTCTAGATGTTTCTACAATGGAAGGTTCTAGAACTATCTGCGGCAATATATATGGGGCGCGAGCGACACAGTGTTAGATAATTAGTGACACAAGCGAACACATCGAAGCGATCTTTAAGTGCGACTTAGAGCGATCAGTAGTGCAATTGTGTTGTATAATTAGTGTGTTTGAGTTGTTATCAGTGTTGTTGACTAAAGTGTTACTTTTTAGGGTTCCGTACCCAAAGGGTAAAAACGGAACCCTATTACTAAGACCTCGCTGTCTGTCCGTCTGTCCGTCTGTCTGTCTGTCTGTCACCAGGCTGTATCTCAAGAACCGCGATAGCTAGACTGTTGAAATTTTCACAAAGTATGTATTTCTGCTGCCGCTATAATAACAAATACTAATAAATATTTAAGTGGGGCTCCCATACAACAAACATGTAATTTTCGGCGTTTTTGCCTTGTGGTACGGAACCCTTCGTGTGCGAGTCCGACTCGCACTTGGCCAGGTTTTATTGTTAAATCGGCAGTTTTTATTGTCACGAACCCGAAGCTCGTAACACTACTATTATTTTATAGACTAAAATAATGCCACAAGCAAGACTTTTGTTTACCCCTAAACACGCGATATAGCGTGATAGCACAGCTATCGGAATGAGAGTAAATTATTGTTTTAGTGATAAATAAAAATGGTTCTGTCAATAACTTTATTGGGATTTTAGATATGATAAATAAAAATAGTTCTGTCAATAACTTTATTGGGATTTTAGATATGATAAATAAAAATAGTTCTGTCAATAACTTTATTGGGATTGTAGATATGATAAATAAAAATAGTTCTGTCAATAACTTTATTGGGATTTTAGATATGATAAATAAAAATAGTACTGTCAATAACTTTATTGGGATTTTAGATATGATAAATAAAAATAGTTCTGTCAATAACTTTATTGGGATTATAGTAGATTGATTACCTTTAGGTACGTTACACTTATTCCCAAAAAATAAGGTCGTTATTTTTACAGGCCTGGGGTTATTTCGTTTTAGACAGTTTGCATCAGTATTTTTGACAAAAAGTTATATAAAATACTACTCAGGTTATTTACCGATATATGATTATATACGGTTAGGTATACGGACCATAATTGGTTCGCTAGTTCCCTTCAAATACTGAAATATCTAATTTATTTGGCTTTCACAAATCTCTATGGATAACGAGCTACCTTGAATATATTTCTTTTTACAGATGAATGTGCTTATTCCACGAAATAAGAACACATACCTACATGTGAGAAATAGTAGATACTAGATGTGCCCCGCGGTTTCACCCCCATAAGTATCGATCCCGTAGGAATATCCGGATAAAAAGTAGCCTATATGTTAATCCAGGGTGTCAGCTACGTCCATTAAAAATTTTATCAAAATTGGTCCAGCCGTTTGAGCGTGAAGAAGTAACAAACATATAAACACACATACACACACACACACAATCTTTCGCCTGTATAAAATTAGTACGGATTCGGAGTTGCTGCAGTTTTACTCAATTGTATGTGGTTTCAGAAAAACGAGGTGGCTGTATGTAGGTAAGAAAATTTATTGACAGACGCCAGCACATCAAGCTTCTACAATCTGTCAAATTTCTTTGATGGATTTTCAACTTTATCGCTAAAACATAAGGTTCAAAGTTGATTGGGAAAATTTGACAGTTTCGGGTAGCTTGATGTGCTGGCGTCTGTACATAATTGATTCAAAACAACCGTTTTTGGATGAGTATCTACCTATCAAGATAATTGAATTTATATTGAAAGACTTAACGAATTCGACTTCCAACCTTAAACTATGTAAGTACCTATATGAAGTTAGCATATCTATTTTTAGGGTTCCGTACTCCAAAAGGAAAAAACGGAACCCTTATAGGATCGCTTTGTCGTCCGTCTATCTGAAGATAAACCAGTCAATAAAATACTTAGCGGTACTCAAGTATCATCATTCATCATGTCGAGGCTCATTTAATGCACCCCAAAGACCGTTAATGGACTTAGGCCACTCCCTAGATCCGGCTAAGCACCCATTAAGACCTTACAATCTTTATATTTCAGCATACATATCATAACGCTACGGCTTACCCCGTAGAGGTAGGCAAGCATGTATCGTAAACACGCATTTCATTAGTAGTTTATTTTTTTATTTAATGATATTGTTGCGCGCCACAATTAATGCCTAGTACATGGCGACAGTAGTTACCACTAGTGCCATCTAGTATCGGGTAGCGGAACTAGTAGTCAAGACCCTTCTAGAAATTTCCTTCTAGAAAAGATATTAAAATACAGAGGTGTTCATCATTTCAGCCGAAAGACGTCAACTGCTGGACATAGGCCTCCCCCAAGCACCTCCACTTCAACCGGTTCTGTGTTTCTCGCATCCAACGGGTTCCTGCGGCCTTCGCAAGGTCGTCGGACCACCTTGTGGGAGGCCTTCCAACGCTAAGTCTTCCGGTACGCGGTCGCCACTCTAGAACCTTTCGGCCCAATCGGCCATCTGTTCTGCGAGCAATGTGCCCTGCTGACTGCCACTTACGTTTGGCATTCTTCGGGCTATGTCGGTTACCTTGGTTCTCCTGCGGATCTCTCCATTCCTGATTCGAGAGGTGTTACTTAAATCTAAAATCGCCAAACTATTACGTTTAATGGAGAGAGGGGCTATTTTACATAACTATGTACCACCTTATTACATAGGTACCTACTACTTATAGGTAATTATATTAAGTATACTGCTATGGTTTAATCTTATACAATGTAATCTGTATTCGCGATTTATTTGCCAAAAATGTAAACAAATATGAGTTTATGGAAAAATAACTTTAAACCCTACACGGTAAAGTTCAATTTACACTACAACTTCAAACATTTTTGTTGTTTATTTTTTATTTATTCCTAACAAAGACATCATTACAAATAACCACGCCATTAAACATTAAACTCATAAAAGCTTTGTATCGAATTCTTCTCATAAAAATAAATACATCCCGAAATCGAGTCGGTTGCAAATAAAAATTCCTTTCAGATCTTCCAAACGACTGAAAGCTACGTCAATTAGATGTTTTCGCTAATGTACCTACCAACGCTAACCAAAAATAATTTTGCTTTTTATTTTCAAGGGATTTCTTCTAGATGGAAATGTGATTTTGTTGTAATTTGGAAAAGAGAAGATGCTGCATAGATATATCGTATTTTCGTTGTTATACTTCATTGTGCTGACAGCTAAAACATCATCATCTGCCTAGCCTTTTCCCAACTATGTTGGGGTCGGCTTCCAGTCTAACCAGATGCAGCTGCATACCAGTATTTTACATGAAGCGACTGCCTATCTGACCTCCACAACCCAGTTACTGGGTAATACGATACCCCTTGGTAAGACTAGTTGTCAGACTTTCGTGCCACTGACGAACCGTAACGACTGTCAAAGGTCTACAAAATATGACAGCCAGGACCAACGGCTTAAAGTGCTTACAGCCAAAACATCCATACTAATATTATAAATGCGAAAGTAGCTCTGTCTGTATGTCTGTTAACTTTTCAGGTCACAGGTTCACAGACAAACTATGATCTGGGTTAGGATCGATAGGATACCTCTTATCTCGGTGGTATGATTCCGTGACATAATTTGCTTGTAAAAGATAAATGCATAAAATATATAAAAACTTGAAAGCATTTCAGAGACTTCTATTTGTCATGATTTCTATCCATGCTTTAGTGCGGATTTAAGAGTTTAAAACCCGGGATTAGAGTTATCTGAAAGTGAGAGATTTAGCAGTTAAATTGCTCAACCAAGAGATTTACTGAGCTTAGCTTATTTATTTCTTGATCTGTTGTTACTGTTCTCATTTTCATTCGCAACGTTTTTTTCCTACTAATTGAATTTTTATTTGCGCCTGCAAAGTGATTCTATTTTTATCATGGAATAACTTTAAATGAGTACGGTACGCTTGCCGCGGTTGGTCCATGGATATACCAAGACCCTTCCGTACCTCGTAAAGTGCCAAGTGTAAGCCGTTGGTCCCGGCTGTCATTCGTGGATCTTTGACAGTCGTTACGGGTCCTCAGAAGCCCAAAAGTCTGACAACCAGTCTTACCAAGGGGTTTCGTATTGCCCAGTAACTAAGTTGAGGAGGTCAGATAGGCAGTCGCTCCATGTAAAATACTAGTACTCAGCTGCATCCGGTTAGACTGGACGTCGTCTCCAACATAGTTGGGAAAAGGCTAAGCAGATGATGAATAACTTTAAAAGAGTATAGGTACACTAAGCAAATAAACAAAGAAAACTGATTTTTTAGCCAAATGGCAAAAACGGAACCCTTATAGATTCGTCATGTCTGTCTGTCTGTCTGTCTGTCTGTCTGTCCGTCTGTTTGTCCGTCCGTATGTCACAGCCACTTTTCTCCGAAACTATAAGAACTATACCTACTGTTGAAACTTGGTAAGTAGATGTATTCTGTGAACCGCATTAAGATTTTCACACAAAAATTGAAAAAAAAACAATAATGTTCCCCATACTTAGAACCGAAACTCAAATTTTTTTTTTCATCAAACCCATACGTGTGGGGTATCTATGGGTAGGTCTTCAAAAATGATATTGAGGTTTCTAATATAATTTTATTCTAAACTGAATAGTTTGCGCGAGAGACACTTCCAAAGTGGTAAAATGTGTGTGTTACAGGGGGGGCCTGTAACTTCTAAAATAAGAGAATGATAAAACTAAAAATAAATAAATGATGTACATTACCATGTAAACTACCACCGAAAATTGGTTTGAACGAGATCTAGTAAGTAGTTTTTTTTAATACGTCATAAATCGTAAACCGCAATTTACCATTCATTCAATCAACTCAAAAATAAAAATAAACATTTAATTTCATAAACATAAACCTTATGCATAAACCCGGATGTTACAGAACCCTCGCGAGTGCGCGAGTCCGACTCGCTCTTGCCCGGTTTTTAACCGACTTCAAAAAGGAGGAGGTTCTCAATTCGACGGTATGTTTTTTTTTTTTTTTTTTTTGTGTGTTTGCTACGCGATTACTCCGCCAATTGTGGACCGATTTTCAAAATTCTTTTTTTGTTTGAAAGGGTATACTCTCGAGGTGGTCCCATTATCATCAAATTGGAATCTGATGAGAGGATCCCATGGAAATCGAGGGAAACCCTCAAATTTTATAGGCAAAGCTATAACGATTTGGGTATTTGCAGCAAGACCACACAAAAAGATGGCCCACTAAAAAGTGAAAAATAAAAACTTTTTACAAAAAAAAACAACCGACTTCCAAAAAAAACACTACAAATTGAAAAATAACTTTAATTTCGGAAGTCGGTGTCAATAAACGAAAATGCGGAACCAAAGACACCGACTTCCAAAATTGAAGTTATTTTTCAATATGTAGTGTTTTTTTTGGAAGTCAGTTGGTTTTTTTTTGTAAAAAGTTTTTATTTTAATTTTCATAACAGTGTAAAGTTAAAAATATGATAGACATTTCACAATCTTTTTCTTCACCTCAGAACCAACGCAGTCTCAAAAATCAAGAATTTAATTTTGTCCCTAAATATCACTTTTGTCTAAACTCTCAAATTGCATCGCCTTCATTGCTATTTCGTTAGGTACTCTTTATTCTTTAACACACCTTTCGATATAACCAAGGTTTCTAAAACATCAAACCGTTAAAAGATAAAGGAAGAAGTTTATTGACAATTTTCAAAAATAATCTACATATGAACAAGATCTGAAAATTGTGCGACAACAAACTATGCGTACAAATTACGGAGCTTACAGGACCTAAACGCAAAAAACGCAAGTTTTAGAAACAATAAAAGTATATGATCGACTACTTACATTAAAAAAAAAAAAACAGAAAAATATGTCATATTCTTCAGGATATATGCTAGGTTGATAGTGTATTGAAAACATAATACAACTAATATGATACGATAGAAAAAAATCATGAAGATACCTCTAAAAACTTTCTTTTTTCTTTTTTTCAATAAAAACCATACTAATATACATACAATCCTTATGATTTTTTGTCAGATTATTCTACGAGCAACATACTAAAACACCAGTGTTTTAATTTTTCAGTTCAAACAATAGTAAATAGTTTTTTTGTAATTAAATAATTGCAATAAATTACCAGCGCTATGTCATCGCGCTTCTCTTCTTTTTTTTCTATGCAGTCCGAAAAAGAGCGCGCTTTAGGTCATGTAGTCGACTTACGGGAAATCTTCATTTAATCAGCTATCTAACGAGGTACAAATAATTAAAAAAACATTTAGAGGTGTCGATGAAACAATCGGTAATGATGTAGAATTTGCACATTTTTGAAATACTATTTAAACGTAGTGTGATAATCGAATTAACTAAAAGGTTTAAACGTTATTCCACCACCATACACATACCTTTTTTTTGGCCGAAAGTCTGACAACCAGTTTTACCAAGGGGTATCGTATTACCCAGTAACTGGGTTGTGGAGGTCAGATAGGCAGTCGCTCCATGTAAAATACTGGTATTCAGCTGCATCCGGTTAGACTGGGAGCCGACACCAACTTATTTGGGAAAAGGCTAGGAAGATGATGATGACGATGACACATGATGACACATACCTTTTCACCCAAATCGAGACGCTACTTTCGAGTGGTTAGTATTGCTCGGAGTAGATGAGCAAATCAGTGATCAATTGTCATTTAGTTCGCATGTTATTAAACTACTGCGCACTATAACATCCTAGAAGGAATACTTCAAATTACAAGTCATCCTTTATAGATACTACCTTCCCAAATGTTAAACCAACGCTTTCCCCTTTGTTATCTCACCCCCCACAAACATAATGTAAACAAATCCTAATCTAATTTGACTAAATTCGTAGCCATCTTGTATTTATGATAAGCACGCTTATTTTTCTCTCGTGCCTACCGGAACGAAACCCAACCTTTTTAGGCAATATTCTAAAGAAGCTGTTACCGCATCCGGCCATACCATTTAACTTTATGACTGAAAGTCTGAAAACATTTAGGTATTATATTTAGCCTTGAACCTCTGTAAGTTGATCGATTATAATGTTGTGTGGCTATCATATGAAAATATGCCTAAGTAAGTAACATAACAACACGCATGTATTCCACGAAGGGAAAAGGAAAGCAGAGTTGCAGCTATAGTAACACCCACATACAGCCAGTAACATTTTAGTCCATGAAATAGAGGGCAAGCGTAATAATTCTACTGAGAAATTCCAGATGGAAACCCCAATAACACTACCCGACCCGGGAATCCAACCCAGAACCTCATGCTCAGTAGCGCTTGCGACCAATATACCAACGAAGCAAGTATAAGTTTCGTCACGATATTTTCCTTCAACGCAAACCAGTGACGTCATCGAATGTGTTATAAATTTTGGCATAGAAAAGTCACTTCTTCATAAGTGGAGAAATTGGTGGTATCCTTCATTCTGGACAGTCACATTACCGATCATGTCCCAGTACTCGTTTGTTTAAAAAATGTACCAAACCGTCAAACGACTAAGGTCGTTTCGAAAGTAGATCTGCTTAAAGTTGTTACTGAAATTTCGAAAACGGACTTCAGTACCATCTTGTGTACTACCAATCCTAATTGGGCTACTGAATTTCTTATTAATACCATTGTATCTATAATACAAGACAATACCATTACCAGTCGCATTCCTTCTAGGCTGAGAATAATAAAGCCGTGGATCACCCCAGGGCTACTGAGATGCATTAGGAATAGAGACAACATGCACAGAGAACACTTAAAGACACCGGAAAATTATACTATAAAATTAACCTATATGCGTTATCGCAACTTTTGCAATAAGCTTCTACATAGACTAAAAAACAATCACGAAAAAAATGAATTGGTGAAATCCAAAAATAACCCTAAAAAGACCTGGAACGTTATAAACACCATCATAAATAAGCAGATGTCTAGGTCTCCACCTGTGGAGTTATTGTCTTTGTCCAACCAAGACTGCAAGTCTTCTTTAAACGAAGTCAACAATTATTTTGTGAATATTGGCAAGGAGCTTGCAGCAAAGCAAACAAATTCAGGGACATTACATGAGTCATATGTCAGGGATGATGCACAGGTGAATTCAATTGTTATTCACTCTCCGGATTGCGCTGAGATTGAAAATATTATAATGGGTCTTCGCTCCGATTCTGCCCCGGGATGGGATGGAATCAGTTCTCAGCTTCTAAAAATGAGCAGACAAACTCTTGTACCCCTCGTTACTCACATATGTGGTCTGTGTATTGCTGAGGGTGTTTTCCCGAAAGTTTTAAAGAGAGCGGTCGTTCATCCTATTCACAAGGGGGGAGACAGAGGCAGTGTCAACAACTACAGACCAATTTCAGTCCTTCCGGCATTGTCGAAGGTTCTTGAAAGGGTCCTGAACAATCGACTTGTGTCTTTCTTGGAAAGCCACAAGATCCTCTCCAACAATCAGTTTGGTTTTCGTAGGGGTAAGTCTTGTGAGGACGCTTTCTCAGCCCTGATAGACGATGCTGTCGAGACACTAGATAAAAAATCTAAGTGCCTGGGTTTATTCTTAGATCTATCTAAGGCATTTGATACTGTCTCTGTCCCCATCCTACTAAAGAAATTGGAGAGAATTGGAGTTAGAGGCCCCGCACTCGCTATCTTTGCGAGCTACCTATCTGAGCGAACACAGTGTGTTAAAGTCACCACGTATATTAGTGATGAGTGTGGACTGTCTTTCGGAGTTCCTCAAGGTTCCATTTTGGGGCCCACACTTTTTTTAGTTTATGTGAATAGTTTATGTGATTTAGCACTCCCATATTGTTCCATCTACACATATGCGGATGACACGGCCCTTTTAGTACATGCTGAGAATTGGGACGAAGCTCGAGAGAGAGCAGAATCTGTTCTTGGCATTGTCATGTCCTGGTTATCAGCGAATAGCCTTACTCTAAACGTGGATAAAACCAACTTTATCACTTTCTCCCTCAAATCGAATTCGCAACCTGATCTCACTTTTTCAGTTAAAGCTCATATTAATTGCAATGCTCACCCAGGCCAATGCTCCTGTTTTCCCCTGACAAGAAAAACAAGTGTCAAATACCTTGGTGTACTAATAGACAACCTCATATCATGGAATTCTCAAATTGGGATACTGTCTGGCAGAGTTAGAAAACTAATTACCGTGTTTAAAAGCCTGCGGCACAGTGCTGACGTAGATACCTTACGTATGGTTTATTACTCTCTGTGTCAGTCAATTTTAACATTTGGCATAACGGTTTGGGGCGGTGCTTCGAAGACAAGTATGATACAGCTTGAAAGGGCTCAGAGAGCTGTCCTCAAGGTCATGACTTTTAAACACTATCGGTATAGTACAGCTCAATTGTACAAAGATTGTCAGGTTTTGACCGTGAGGCAGCTCTTTGTGCTAAACTGTACATTGCGCAGACATACTTCCATACAGCTCGATATCAATCGCTTAAAAAAACGTAGGACCACAGATGTATGTCCCATAGAGAGGCACAGAACGAAACTCGCAGAACGACATTTTAGAATCCTTGGGAGTCGAATATACAACTTTGTTAACAAACGATGTAACATCTACACATTTAACAAGTTTGATTGCAAAGCAAAGGTCTGTGAATGGATCATAACCCTGAGCTACGATGAGGTTGAAGAAATCCTCAATACATAGCTTTACCACACACCTCCTTTCACCTAAACAGTACCCCTTCCGATAACCTTACCAACACATCATAACACTACACTACTCAGCACAACACTACTCAACACATCACTATACAACACTACTCAACACAACTCTATACAACACAACACATAAAATAACACTACACAGATGGTTTTTTTTCTTTCTTTGATTAGTTTATTTTTGTATAAGTAAGTTTAAGATATGTTTTTATTTTTCGGTCTATAGTCCCCACACTATGAAATTCCGAACTTATATTAATTGTCAACCTGGTATTAACTTGAGAGCCCTGACACCCATAACACAAGTTCAATCTTAGCTTGGGTGTCAGAGGTTTATAACTCTGTATAAACCTACAATTTATAATAAGACTTCTGGGTATGATAAATCAAGTGGTATATGCAAATTGTAAACTGGAAAATAAAGATTTTATTTATTTATTTATTTATTTATTTATTTATTATATTTCAAACCGAAGGGTTCACCCATCAACACACTTGACATCACATTCATTCACACACACGATAAAGCCTTTCGCCACTACAGACCGTAAAACGACACTGGGCCATCAATCACGAAGCCTTTGATGGATGTAATTCTTTAAGGGCGAGGAAGTGTTGTCGCCGAAGTGTTGACGGTGATACGTCAAAGTTCACCGAGAGGGAATGTTGTCTGAGTGGATACTGAAAGTTAAGAGAAAAATAGGCCATCGTGGGTTTTGTTGAGCGGATTGGGTGATCTTGTATTTTTATTGTTATAGTCGGTAATAAGGGGGGGTCGGGAGGGGCCCGTGGCTGAATAATAACAGCCGCACAGGTCGATCGATCAGGTTAAGCTAAGCTTGCCTCGGTTGGAAAGCACGTTAAGCCTTTGGTCCCGGCTGTCATTCGTGGATCTTTGACAGTCGTTACGGGTAGTCAGAAGCCCGAAAGTCTGAAAACCAGTCTTACCAAGGGGTATCGAATTAACCAGTAACTGGGTTGTGGAGGTCAGATAGGCAGTCGCTCCATGTAAAATACTGGTATTCAGCTGCATCCGGTTAGACTGGAAGCCGACCCCAACATAGTTGGGAAATGGCTAGGCAGATAACTCCACGTCAATGCGCGTATTTTGCGTACGTTTATTTCAGTCCATACTATAACAAATTACACAGGCCTACAAAAAAAATTTTTTTTTTTGGTGCAGCTCTTTTTGTGTCTATGGTCGGTAAAATAGGTAATGTACAATATATTGACATACGTCATTTTAACTCATCAGCTCTAGTTTATCTACTACCCTGATTTTAAATTTTTTCCCGCCTTGTTCGCAAATAGTCATTATTACAATAACATCGATAAAGTTTATGTTACTTTTTCATTTATGGCTAGTACGTCCAGATGTTGTGTTAACGATCCTCATTTATTTTGTTATGTTTGTGGTGAATACATACTGAAAGATCAGCATAAAACGATTACAAAAACCCTGTTAGTCGTTTGTATTTGTTATATACTGAACATAGCTTTTTTTATACTGAACATAGTTTGTAATATACTGAACTTAGCAGGGTGATCTGCGTCGATTTGAAGATGGTTAATTTTTTATTGGGTCAACAGAGTAGTTATACTAAATACCCATGCTTTATTTGTCTCTGGGACAGTCGAGCCAAATCACGTCATTGAACTCAAAAAAATTGTCCTGTGAGAGATGCTCTTGTTGTTGGGGAAAGAAATGTTATAAATGAACCCTTAGTTTTAAGCGAAAACATCATTCTTCCACCATTACAATATAAAATTAGGGCAAATGAAGCAATTTGTTGAAGCTCTCGACAAAAATGGTCAATGTTTTCAGTTTATTTCACAGAAATTTCCTGGTGGTGCTGAAAAACTAAAAGCAGGTAACTTTGATGGACCTTAAATACGTCAATTAATAAAAGAAACCACTAAATTTGAGACTTCTATGAATGATGTGGAAAGGCTTGCGTGGAAATCTTTTGTAGCAGTTGTACAAAATTTTCTCGGAAAGCATAAGGCTGACAACTATGTAGAATTAGTAGAAGATACGCTGGTTCGATTTAAAGATTTAGGCTGTAATATGAGTATAAAATTACACTATCTCAACAGTCACCTAGATCAATTCCAACACAATTTAGGAGAACTAAGCGAAGAATAAGGAAAACGTTTTCACCAAGACATAAAAACAATAGAGAATAGATACCAAGGAAGATGGGAAACTCATATGATGGCCGACTACTGCTGGGGAATCCTGCGAGATTGCCCAAGTCAGGTTCATTCGAGAAAATCACTCAAAAGACAATTTCTTGATGTTTAATGCCAACAAAGTATGTATATATATTTTGTGAAAATTGTTTTTTTTATTTATCTCGGGAACTAGAGCTGATAGAAAAAAACCAATTACATTTTTGATATCGCCATGTAAGACATGCTTAAAATCAGGTCTAAAATCCCCGGCACCAAAATGGTTGTAGGCAAGTGTTATTTAAAATAGCATTAAAGCACCAACGAAAGGTATAATTACATTACATACTAAGGTTGACATAACAATGAGATCAATTATTTATTTTGTGGACGGATATGATGACACTACTGGCAGATTAATAAAAAACCGGGCAAGATGGAGTCGAACTCGCGCACCGAGGGTCCCGTACCATTATATATGGTTTTAAATTTTCATCGACGAGGCCTATTAATATTGGAAAGCACGTTAAGCCGTTGGTCCCGGCTGTCATTGGTGGATCTTTGACAGTCGTTACGGGTAGTCAGAAGCCCGAAAGTCTGACAACCAGTCTTACCAAGGGGTATCGTATTACCCAGTAACTGGGTTGTGGAGGTCAGATAGGCAGTCGCTCCATGTAAAATACTGGTATTCAGCTGCATCCGGTTAGACTGGAAGCCGACCCCAACATAGTTGGGAAAAGGCTAGGCAGATGATGAGGCCTATTAATATTATAAATGTGAAACTTTGTGAAGATGTTTGTTACCCAATCATGCGTAAACCGTTGAACAGATTTAGATTAAAGGTATAGCAATAGTTTGAGTCCTGGGAAAGGACCCGATTATCCCGATATTCCCACGGGATCGAAAATTACGCGGGTGAAACCGCGCGGCGCTGCTAGTTAAGTCTAATTCTAAAACTGATAGCACGTAATCTACACAAAATGTGTTAGTTATCTAAAAATATTTTAATACGCAGGAGACAGCTTGTGTATGAAAACAAATGTTTTTGTGTAAGGTTTTTTGTGTAATGTTTCAAAAAAACACGCGTCACACACTTATTCCAATTATATTTATATTTTTGAAATGTGCTAATTAAGCCCTATCATTTGATACCCAACAAGCACCATCCCAAAATATTTATTTTGAAATTCATTACTATAAGTCCTCTAGAGGGCGCCATATTGAATTTCAAGTCAAGAGGCTTCTAACGATACCTCATTTGTCAAATTATTGTAAGCACTTTTGACGATATGGGGAACAGATGAACATAATATGTTCATACCGGTTATAACATCGTAACCAAGGAGGGTTAGGTTAGGTGGGGTAAAAATGTAATGAAAGGTACAACACCACACAACAAAGCGGTTGTAGGATAAAATCTCTTAACTTAAAAAAAAATACGGAACGACCACACTTTGATGTAAAACTGTTGGATTAACGTTAATTTAACCTTTCGTAAACAACCCCGCTGGCGGAACTTTTTCAAGTCCCTAAAACTAAATTATGAAATTCATTTTAAAAATGTTTCTGTTATGTTTTTGTTTGTCGGCAAAGGAATTGTTTCTGTGAACCTCTGGGCTTTTGTAAAAGTTTTGGTGTAGTTAACATTGTTGATGACGTTCAGAAGATTAGGGCTGTGGATTATTTTCGTAGGAGTTAAAGAGTTACTGTTACAATATTTAAAAAAACCAGGCAAGAGCGAGTCGGACTCGTGCACCGAGGTTTCTCGTACCATCATATGTTTTTAAATTTTCATCGGCGAGGCCTATATTCGTTAGAGAATTTTAACACCGCGTACTGCGGTCTTGAATATTGCAGTTTTATGTCAGCCCCATCTCTTGACCGATAGTGGAACTACTGTAACTTTTGTTGATGATTTCTGAAAAAGTGTGCTTTTTAGAGACTGTTTTATTTTTCCTATAATCTTTACATAAACTTCTATCACATAGAATAATTTCAGGTTTTTCTCTTTGCAAACTTTGGAGATAAGGGGGGGGGGGGGGCGGTATTTTTTTACATTTTTCATGAAAAATCCAAAACTATGCGGCCTAAAAAAAGAAATAAAATTGAAAATGTGCAAACTGCGCTCTTTCATGTGGTACCACACATGAAAGAGCGCATACACATAGTGGCCCCACTTCGAATTTTTCAGACCCCCTTTCAGTCCCTGTTGCAAAAAATATGCATATATTTTTATTTCTTTCTTATTTGCAAAATAGTTGGGCGTACGTCTTCTAAAACTATTTTAAATTTCAAGTTGATAGCATTAGTAGTTCTTGAGATATCTAGCTGTGACCGACAGACAGAGAGACAGACTGAGTCTCACCATAAGGGTTCCGTTTTACTATTTTGGTACGGAACCCTAATAATATATCAATGAGTCTGTTACAATTATTTTAGGGAAATATTCTTCTAAAAACTTATTGAGCTAGTGATATACACTTTTTAGCGCTTCTTAGGATTCCCGCTTTTTTAACAACTCAGCCTCTTTTTACCTTTCTGGCCATATATGTTACAACTGTGACCAACCGCGTTAGAGCCAAGTGAGTGTTACATCGCATCCTCGCAGTTGACTATTTAGTATTTTTAGAACTACAAAATAGGAATCATTCATCACAAAAATATTTATTAAATTTATAATGAATATTTTAATTCCCAAAATAAAAAATAATAAAACCCCCTCCTCCCCTAAAATATTCCCCTTTTATTCTCCTCCAAATATTATTGAACACTCTCATTTTAGAGTGTTCAGTAATATTTTTAGGAGCGCAAAATGGGTGTTATAATAGTAGAGGTTAGTAGATTAAACACATGCTATTATTTTACCGAGGGAAAAGCCGTATAGAGAGAGGGAACAAACACGCTTGTTCTACATTTGAACTACCTATTTCAGGTCATAATGAAGAGAAGTGGGGAGATAAGGACATGTTGCGCCAACCCTTAGTAAGTTGTATAAGGATGATGATTTCAGATCATTAAGTCTGGATTGTGCGAGCAACAAACACGACTTACGAGTGTAGGCCGTAGGTTCGAACCCAGACAAGCACTTTACTTTGTGTAAATTATTTTATCACCACTGCTCTCAAAACGGTGAAGGAAAACATGTTGAGGAAACCGGCACATCCTCACGATGTTCCAGATGTTCATGTTGTTCTCAGGAAGTCAAATGTCTTCGAATTTTTGGTTCTAGGACATTCTAAAACCAAAAATTCGAAGACATTTGACATCCACCAACCCGTACTAGGCCCGCGCGGTGGATTACGACCCTCTCCCTCTCACTGAGAGGAGGCCTGCAGTGGGAACATTATAGGCTGATTATGAAGTCTAGATTTCCTTACGATGTTTTCCTTCCTTCATGCATAACTGAAGCTTTTTTTTTTTTTGCCTGTGCCAGGGGCCACGGTATCTTTCGAACAACCCGCGACCCTGGCGGGCATCGGCCCTAGCGGACCCCGTCAGTTGGTGCTGACATCTCCTTGAGGCGCGCGTGGAACACAACGCGCCGTCGACCCGGGCCTGGTCCTTACCACGGCCAGCTGCCCATTGCTCGCCGTCCGCAAGCCCGCGCCTACGGTGGCCGGGAATCGGCTATCGATTCCCGACGCCCAGGGCGTCTCCTACGGCGGCATGACTGAAGACTGCAAAACTGAAGCTGAACTGAAGGTCTAATATTACCCACAGAACATTAAAAAGTCTCGTCAGTACTTGAATACCTACTTTACCCCTTTTTTTTTTTTTTTTTTTGTGGATGGGAAATCATCAAATGACTCCTCCCGCTCTGGCTCTGGTTTAAGTTTCATGACCTACTTTACCCCTATGACATGAAACTTAAACATAACTGGCGCAACGTACTCCTCTGCCCGACCCTGCGGGGATTACAGGCGTTATTTTGACAATTCGCCATGTTACAAAATACCTATAAAGTTTTAAAAACAAAACAATTTAAAATCTCAACAGTAAATACCGAATTCTTGTGACTACGGAAGAAATTCTTTTTATTAAATTAGAATTTGTTCAAAATCCAACTCAGTCCGTTAATAAGTCTTCCGTGTACTAATTAATCATTAATTTAAAAGGGTTGCTTTAAGTCTTTGAGTCTTGGGAAAGCATCAACCTTTACCCCTTCATCCATTAGACTTTTCATTCATCCTTAAATTTTGAGTAATCTTATATTTTCATTATTCTTAGATGAATAAACGTACATGAATTAATTTTATTTCACTTGTGTTTCCTGGAATCTTATTAAGGAAGGAAGGGAATTGAGGTATATGTTTTCCGGCTAGTATCTAACGGTTCCGTATCAGTTGTTTTATTCATTCACTATTTAAGAGGGCGCCGAGCAAACGCCGACCGTGCAGTGGCGCCCTCATTAGTTTTATTATAATCACTAAAACGGAAAATAGTGGCCACTATTATCCATTTTAGTGATTATAATAAAACTAAACAATGTAAAACCACCGTTTATAATAATATTAACGTATAATCTTGTGGAGCACAACTTAACGTGCTTATTTTCCGCATTTTCATTCCAAAATAAAACAAATAACCAAACAAACGATGAGGGCGCCACTAGGCGGTCTGCGTAGCCTTAACACTTTGCGGCTCACTGAACGCTCCCAGACGTAATAACGATAAAACTTTTATTGTGTCTCATTCAGTGTCCTGCAATGGGTTAACCTGGCACTTCAAATAAAACTGCGATTAATTTATCATCATCAACAGCCTACAGCACTTCACTGTAGGCTTCTACAGTTGCACGCCACTCAGCTCGACTCTCGGTAACTCTCATTCAGCTACTACCAGCCACCCTGCGAGGATCGGCGTTCCTCCTAACCAGAGGTCTTCCTATCTTACGTTTATCGTTTGTACTCAAGAACACGTCTACCTCAACGGTCATCGGTTCCACGGCTAGTATGACCGTGGTAGCCCATTGCCACTTTAGCTTGCTTAATCTGTGAGCTATGTCGACAACTTTGATTTTCTACCGTATCACCTCATTCCTGATTCTATCAAAGTCGCTTAGCGGGGCCAGCGGGATTGTCCGAAAGGGTTACCGCTGGCCAGGAACATAAAGGGCTAAGGAAGGAACATAGGGTTTTAGTCATTAAG
Source organism: Mesoligia furuncula (assembly GCA_916614155.1). Taxonomy (NCBI): domain Eukaryota; kingdom Metazoa; phylum Arthropoda; class Insecta; order Lepidoptera; family Noctuidae; genus Mesoligia; species Mesoligia furuncula. The sequence goes on along the minus strand of OU744802.1, from coordinate 24,059,666 downwards.
AGTCTGACACTCCACCCAGAGCGGGAGGAGTCATTTGATGATTTCCAATCCGCAAAAAAAAAGGTCGCTCAGCAAGCTATGGAACGGGCTATGCTTGGTATCTCTCTATAAGCAATTGATAATAAAAGAGAAATTCCATAATCAACACGCTTATCAGACGGACTGGTGATCAATTGCAAACAAACAGAAAAACGGAGAAGGTAACAAATATAACGTAAATTCTAAAGATTTTGGAATCGAGAATACAACTAACTTTTAAAACGTTGGTTAAATTTTTTGCGACAACACGTTGCATTTACTCCGTGTGCTCGTGCTAGTCTCACTAGGAAGGTTACATGTTTCTGTGGAGCAAAAACCTCATAAACGATTACAATCACAAATATATAAGACAACTTTGAATAAACGCTTTTTAATTCGACTTCCCAAACACAGAACAACTTCAGATACCGAACACATTCTTCCCCCCCATAATAGTGAAAACTTTACTTCCAAATAAAACGTAACTTTTCATGATATTCCGCGTTCACTCTTATCTAATGGCCATATATCATTCATACCGTATTTACTCATCTAGACGTCGACTAACATCATAAGTTTGGGCACAGCTTGCCTCAAGATCGATCTCTCAAAGAAAAACAAAATTCCCAAAACTAACAACTCGATTTCAACTTTGACCTCAACGTCATAAAGTTTGTAATAGCTTGGGAGTTGGCACATGACATGTAGTACCAGGCTTAACAGAATTCGCTAAGAAATTTGCAAACCAGATACGTTAAAAGTTCTTTAGTAAACAACCCAATAAGAAAGGTTTTGAAGTCAATTAATAAATATGATGTCCATCCGATCAAAGTTGAGCTATTTTTAACCGACTTCAAAAAAGGAGGAGGTTCTCAATTCGACGGTATGTTTTTTTTTTTTTTGTTTGTTTGTTACGCGATTACTCCGCCAATTGTGGACCGATTTTCAAAATTCTTTTTTTGTTTGAAAGGGTATACTCTCGAGGTGGTCCCATTATCATCAAGTTGGAATCTGATGAGAGGATCCCATGGAAATCGAGGGAAACCCTCAAATTTTATAGGCAAAGCTATATCGATTTGGGTATTTTTTAAAATAGCTTGAGCATAATTTGCTCTCGGAAATCATCATTTGGTAAAGTGGAGCTGATGAAGAAGTCACAGATGGCCATTGGAACTACTCAATGACAAATATTTCACGGGTTGCGATTCGATTACTTTAATAGTTGCTAAGCAATTTATGCTCGTCAAAAAGTGAAAAATAAAAACTTTTTTACAAAAAAAAACAACCGACTTCCAAAAAACACTACAAAGTGAAAAATAACTTTAATTTCGGAAGTCGGTGGCAAAAAACTAAATTACAGATCCATAGACACCGACTTCCGAAATTAAAGTTATTTTTCACTTTGTAGTGTTTTTTGGAAGTCGGTTGTTACGAAAACAAGTTTTCTCTTGAAACTTGTTTACAAAGATCTAAACTTCAGTTCTATTAAACTTTTGAGTTTAGACCGCCATACGTCAAAAAATCCGCCCTCGGCGTGAAAGTCTGTCATGTAGTCGAACCGTGGCTTGGTTTGTCATATAAACATGACTGTGGCGGTCAAAAGGGTAATAAAAAAGAACATAGCCGTCAATATTTTTGCTTTGATTATTCGTTCACTTGCAAGGGTTTAAATAATCTGCCTTCAATGTGATTACACTGTGACTGCTGGACTGCCGCTGTGCGTTTTCTGTTGCTAGATTACTTCGATGGTGCAGTGGCTGTAAGGGCTAGTAGTTATAGAGGTCTTGGATTTGAGCCCCGGGTCGGGCTGTCCTATTGGGTTTAGGCTCGGCTACTGTTACATTGAATTTATACAAACTAACAAGCAAAATCTGGTTAAACTGTATAGTTTAACCAGATTTTGCTTGTTAGTTGTTACTTCTGCCTATTCCATTAATAATACCAGCACGGTGATATAGAGCGTATATCAGAAAGGTGTGCTCAAATTTAAGGGTTGGTACAGGTCATAAAAATGAACAACTTTTTCCATGGGACCAACATCGTAATCGACTTAGATATCCGTGGTAATCGAGAAAAAATTATCAGCCGTCCCATACATTAGAGTCAAGTAGGTATTGAAGTTCACATCCCTTAAATTTTACCACCGCATAATCAGCCCATAATGTTCCTACTCCCACTGTTGGGACACAGGCTTCCTCTCTGTGAGAGGGCCCTCCCTCCCACGGAGAGGAGGCCTTTGTCCCAGCAGTTACGGCTCCCTGGTCGTAATCTACCACGCGGGCACACGCATGTCTTCGAATTTTTGTTTCTAGGACATGCCGGTTTTCTCACGCTGTTTTCCTTCACCGTTTTTCAGAGCAGTGGTGATGAAATGATTTACACAAAGTAATGCCCCTGTCTGGGTTCGAACCCACGACCTACAACTCGTAAGTCGCGGCTTTTACCACTGGGCCACCACTGCTCTCGGTTATTTTACCACACTTTTCCGATATATGCTATAATTATACATATATTGTTAATAACATAAAGGTCCTTAGCTAAAACCTCTCAGACGAAGGTTCCTAATAAAAGCGCCTCTATTTTCACAACTCCATTATAAATTTCAGGCAATACCTTCATAAAATGGTTTATTGGGTATTCAGGCCCTTTGCCGCATCCCTGTTGCGAGGAAACTAATTTTCAGTCGCCATCAGCTGGCTCGGTTTCGTCGAAAGTTTTACGAGAAAATGTGTATCTAGCGGAGTATAATAGAGACTAAGCCACCTGGTTTATCGTTGTTCTTCAATCATAATATATAAGATCCTGCCTGCATTCCCCAAAGGGTTAGGTAGAGGTGAACCTATAGTTCACCCCCATTTTGCCAGTTATCCTTAAGTCCCATGTAATAGGGGACGATCCAATAGAATAGAATACTTTTCATTATGAGTACCATGAGGATTAGAGATATAAATATTGCCTATTGCCAACAATCGGGTATAAATCCAGGCTCTGGAACTGCGAAATTCCAGATGTAAACACCCCAAAAACACTTCGCCTCAACCGGGGATCGAACCCAGTACCACACACATGCTTTGGAGTAGCGCTTGCGACCAGTAGACCAACGAGGTAGTTTGCTAGATTATACATTTATACATGTATCTACATATACAGGGCGTCCCACGGCTATGCCACATGGAGGGAAAGTACCTTGAATATTCTAGATGGAACATTTTACATAGAGAAGACATTCTTTTAGTTTAAAAAACAATTTAAACTGCATTCATAGATTTTTAAATAATTGCATGGTTGAACCGGGAATCTAACCCGCTACACGAGAAAAAAATTACCCTGTAGCTTTATCATACCGATCGAAAGGCTTCATCATAAGGATAATTTTTTGCTAAATAAAGCGTATTTGTGTGTGTTTTTGCTAAATAGCATAGTGTTAACAATAAACGGAAGACAAATTACCAGTTATCATAAAGAAATTTGAATGTTACACAAAAAAAAAATAAGACTTATTCATTGAAAAATGGACGACAGATGACTTTTTGAATAATAAATTAATGTAGAGTTATTTGACTGGAGAAACAATTTTCAAGTGAATTTTGTGCCTAATTGTAATTTACAATTATTTATGTATGCTTTGACTGTAGAAATTTTTCCATATTCTTCATATTTGCATATTTGTACGCCTCTTGGCATAACATAGCGACACATGAACTTTAATTTAAGAACTTATATTACCTATATTACACAAATTTTTTTTTTTTTTTATGATTATGAGGGGTCCGTGGCTGAATAATAATAGTCGCACAGGTTGATCAATCAGGTTAAGCTACGCTTACCGCGGTTCGTCTGTGGATGGGTGACCATCTTTACATACTGATACCCCTCCGTGCCTCGGAAAGCACGTTAAGCCGTTGGTCCCAGCTGTCATTCGTGAATCTTTGACAGTCGTTACGGGTAGTCAGAAGCCTGAAACTCTGACAACCAGTCTTACCAAGGGGTATCGTATTACCCAGTAACCGGGTTGTGGAAGTCGACCCCAACATAGCTGAGAAAAGGCTAAGCAGATGATGATTAATTATAAGAGAGGGGGAGGGATAATGGGGGCAGCAGGACAGGATAGATAGATAATAGAGTATTAATAGGAAAAATCTTTAGGAATAATCTTTTGCTTCTTTTTTGTTTTTCTTTTGATATATTGGACAATAAACTGTAGATAAGCAGCTCAAAATCGCTCAATTATTTGAAGATGGGCCTCGCAACGACTGCGATAACGAACGGTCAAAGAATTATCGTCATTCTTCTACCCTTATCCCAATTTATATGGGGTCGGCACAACATGTCTTTTTTTTCCATACTTCTCTATTAGCCGTCATCTCGGTGGTTATCCTATTTTTAGCCATATCATCTTTCACACGGTTCGAATAATAGACTGAAAGAAATAAGCAGTAAATAAAAATGAAAAGACATTGATCTGAACTGCTTTAATCAGTTCCATATGAGCCTAACGTTCAAAATAGTATTTTTTACTGATCCAAAAACAGTTAAAGCTCGAGGCAAAATGTTACCGTCATGACAGTAAGTAAGCTTTAACGTTTTAAGTACCTAGCTAAAAGGTCACACAATTAACTGTTTGATTCATGTGGTGATATCTTTCAAACCATAGTAATGGTGGTTTTCCTTTTTTTTTTGTTCTTTTTTTTTCAGTAAATAGTATGTTCGATAATTAAAACATACTGTTTTATCTTTTACTGTTTTACAAACTTTTCTTCTTACAGTAAAAAGTCAGTAAGCCTTAATGAAGTCGCTTTAATCTGGTTTTTTTTCCGTGTACAGTCTGAACCGTGAAAGAATAATATTGCCTTGATCAATTGGTAAAAGGATTGCCAATCACGTTTTATTGTAATTAGCGGAAGGGAGCAGGTAGACTCGACTTGATTCCTACCGACTTCCCTTTGAAAAATAGCACAGTCAGTATTCTATAGACAAATAATATAATCATATTAAAGATATCTACTCCAGCCTACCTCTTACTAAAATTGAACTTTCGCTACTGGAAGCCCTTCGCCCTTCGCTATCTTAATCCTTTGAAGTATATCTTTTACTACAGGACAGATAAGTTTATTCTTTACAATAAAGAAATGAACTTCAATCAGTAAGCAATATGAAATCGCTTTCATTATTCAAAATGCTTTACTAACAACTTATCCATGCAATGTCAGGGCGTGTCGACCACATCTATAAAAATCTTTATAAATGTTTACGGCGAAGTAATAAGCCCGAGGGCGCTGTCATCGCGATGACGTCACGCAAACATTAATATTTTAAGCGTAATGAGCTAGTAGCTGTCGTTATCTCGATGTTATGACGTGAGGAAAGTGGATGATTTATATTCTAGAGCCGAGTAAGATGGTTCATTATTATTTTGTCATATAACATATCGGTACATTATGTGAGCAGTCATTTTCTGGTAGGAAAGAATTAAGTAGGTCATATTAGCAAAGTTTCAAGTCAGACAAATATGTCACGATGTCGATGTCGATTTTCTATTTAGCCTGTGATATCCCACTGCTGGGCAAAGGTTTCTCTCTTCCCTTCCTCCTTCTTCTCTCCCCCTTTTTCATACATTATTTTCTAGGTTCGCTGAGTAATTTTAGTGCACAAATATACATCCAATTTGTTAATAGTATGAAGGAGACTGGGGTATGTAACAGCCTCCTTGCTGCTCCTACTTCGGAAGCAGTCAAGATGCTGTACAGGTTCTTAAATATGGTATTCAGCGCAGAGATACTAAGATAATTTTTAGTTGTGTAGTAGTATGTAAAGTTGATTTGTAACGATGAGGGTGGCATAATCTCTCTAGATTCAAATCCTCTTTAAATAAATCAAGAAAAAAAGAAACTAATTTGTTCTGTAATAACAGTTAAGCAAGTTGACTTGCGCCAAGTTTTTCCCTTTCAAAATGTCATATTTTTTTTCAGCCTGCCGTCATCATCAGCATCATCATCATCGTCATCATCGTCATCAGCATCATCATCAGAATCATCATCATCGTCATCAGCATCATCAACATCATCATCATTATCGTCATCAGCCTCATCACCGTCATCAGCATCATCATCAGCATCATCATAAGCACCATCATCATCAACATCAGCAATGATGCTGAATGAATTCTGGCTAGAATTCCCCTTCTGCCATAGGCCTCTCTTTTCTTGTACCAATTCCCACGCTCCTGTGCCATTCTCATCCAGGTTCTACCCGCGATGGCAACAATATCTTTCAGCCTGTAGAGGTATGATAATAGGGTGTAAAGTTCCCATAGAAAAGGGAGGAGGAGGGCCAGACGTGTGTCGTGCCTGGTGGGCAACTGCCCAATGATCCATGTCGGGCTGTTGTATACATATATGTTTGTCGCGCGGTAAACTCTGCTTGCGTGATGCAGGGTTTTGCGTGACGTCAGTATGACGCGTAGTTCGTATATGGCGGTGTAGAGGCCGCTACATGACTCCCCTTCAGAGACCAGAGGTCAATAGTGGGCTGAGTTCTGTATCTTGCTTGCCAGAGCCAGTTGAGTGCCAGTGAGCCGGAACCTGGTGCCGCATACTTCACGGTGAATCGGAACTGTCTGTGGTGACGCTGCGTTATGCTCCAGTGCGTCGGATGTGGTACAGCGCCGGGTTGAAGCTGACTGCTGGCGTCGAACTGGAGAGGATTTAAGAGCTCTTCTTGTTGACCGGCCGAAAGTAGTCGTCTTCTATGACGACTACAATAATAATGAACTTCGGTTGGTACCTCATTCCATTTCCTCTGCGAGTGGCTTCGGACCTCGTAAGCCTTCCAAAAGACCGGGATGTTATGGTCCCGAATGAAAACGGAAGAAAAAATCTTAATTTTTTTTTAGACTGACTTCTATAGGAGAGTAGTCGAATCTCTATGAAAAAGGTATATGACCGTTTAAGGGGCTTACAGGACCTAAACACAAAAAACGGAAGTTTTAGAAACAATAAAAGTATACGATTGACTACAGTAAACGAAATCAGAAAAATATATCACATTCTTCAGGATATATGCTAGGTAGATAGTGTGTTGAAAACATAATACAACTCATTTGATACGATAGAAAAAAATCACGAAGATACCTCTAAAAATTTTCTTTTAACAATAAAAACCATACTATTATACATACAATCATTCTGATTTTTTGTCAGATTATTCTACAAGCAATATAATAAAATACTAGTGTTTTAATTTTTTAGTCCAAACAAGAGATTTTTTGTAATTAAATAATTGCTTCATATTTTGCAATATATTACCAGTGTTGTGTCACCGCGTTTCTCTTTTTTTCTATGCAGTCCGTCAGTAACCGCGCTTTAGGTCATGTAAGCCCCTTAAACCAAAATGAGCTCAATTACGTAAAACTTCAGAGTATCGAAAGCCCAAATAATGATTCATGTAACTTGAGCATTTTACCTGAATTTTCTTTAATGAACTTCGACGAAACGATCAATTTGTAGTCACTTATAACTTATTTATTATCGAAGGGTCCTGTTCAACTTTAAGCTTTTGGTGTTGTTGAAAGGTGCCATTGATTTTGTCAAAACTACTCATACAAGTGTAGGGGTTTTCAATACAACAAATCACGGTTAAAACTTATTTAATAATTAATCGTATAATATTGTCTCGTATATTATTATCTTAGCCATAATCTCCCTTACCATTTTAGAATAGGCGTGACGACAGTACCAAATAATCAAAGATTGATTGATTTAGTTTTATTTAAAAACTTGAGATTAATCGGATTTTCACTAAAATAAAACATTAAAATACTGCAGTTGGCCATTTTGACTGAAACACCAATCACAGCGCATGACGTCACGACTATATAAACATCAGTGTGGTTTGTTGGGACTACTACCGATTACGCATTTGGTTCGATTTTGTATTAGTTTCGTGTATTAGTTTAAGTGTAATTTATCTACTCCACTCGATTCTACAACACAAATCTATAAGTATGGAAACAGATTTACTAAAATACAGTCATTCATTTTCATTTTCAAATATCTTTATTTACCGATGAAACATTATACAAAATGTACTTATCCTAAGTTACATTAACTCATTAAAATTTGGGCACTTTATGAGGCTAGTGATTCACCTTTCAAAGCTTATGACAGATAAGTAGTTTTAACTGCTTACAACATACACTTTACACACAATAACCATGGGTACATGATGACAATATACAAATTATTTAAAAAATATGGTTAAACGGTATATTTGTCTGTTCTTGAATCAAGTTAACTAAATAAAGGCAACTTAAAGGAATGCCAATATAAGAACGGGGTCTTTTTTGAATTTTGTTCAAGGTGCACTCTAAAGCATTTAAATCTTCTCTCTTTTTGTTATCCTCTAGCATCTCGCTATAGTCAGATGTAGACTCCATTTGAAGAGATTTTATGGATATTGATGATTCTGTGTGAGTTACGGTGGGAGTATAAGAAGTATCACTATCTGATTGTTCTATTTGTTTGACTGTTTTACTAAAAACATTTATACTTGGTCTTGATGGGTTACTATTAACACCATGCTTGATTTCCAATGGTGATTTAGAGACAGAATGTAGAAACGGCTTCAATGGTGATGTCATCTAATTTATCAAACTGACTTTTGTTTGGTTAGCTTTACTTCTGAATGTTTTACATATGAGCATTTGAACTAATTTATCCAACACTCTTGGTGTTAATTGAGGAACTTCTTCAACAATCTGCTGAACTGTAAAACAAATGATTTGTTATTTAAGTGCAAAGTTATAATCATGAACACAAATAGGAGACTACTAGGATCTATGTAGTTTTGAGTGTACCAACAATGTATGTAATAATACTGAGAATAAAGTTAACTTTTTCAATGCTATATTCTAATAAATTAGTTAATCACACTAATATTATAAAGGCGAAAGTTTGTGAGTGTGTGTGTGAGTGTGTGTGTGAGTGTGTGTGTGTGTTTATATGTTTGTTACTTCTTCACGCTCAAACGGCTGGACCAATTTTGATAAAATTTTGTATGGAGGTAGGTGACACCCTGGATTAACATATAGGCTACTTTTTATCCCGATATTCCCACGGGATCGACAATTACGCGGGTAAAACCGCGGGGCGCAGCTAGTAAAATATATACCTGAACTAGCCGATGTAATTTCTTCAGAACTTAATGGTTTTTATCTACACTTTTCTTTGAATTGCTTTTCACACTCTTCAAGAACCATTATCATTCGTTTCTTAGCAATACAGAGTCTTTCTTTTGTGTTAGATGTTTGTGTATCCCCATCTGGTTGGCAAATAAATTTTTTGGGCATACATCCTGGTTTTATACGTACTTGTGATACTCCAATAATTTTCCATAACATTTGGCAACTGAAAAAAGAAAAGTAAACAATTAAAATTGATACAAAGAATGTTAACCAAGACCAAAACAAACATAACCTCACAATATTAGTTATTTCAAAAGGTTATTTCATAGCCTCAATATTTCAACTATTTCACGTGAAACGAACATTTTAAGTTTAAAACCTATCAATACATAATAACATACTCACATCAAAATGGTCTTCACAGAAATAAAGTGGCGAGTTCGTGACTACGTCGTTCGGATTTCGCCGTGCGAGCTTCATCCATTGATCTTATTATTTTATTGTTTGGGACATATATAAACACCTTGTTGGGTCTGGTTACTGATGTGCTTTTACACTGAGGCACACACGAAATATGCAATGTTTGTTAACTTTCTTCTGACGACAGCGCGTAGACAACATTGATGTTTACCTACGCGTGACGTCAGATCCGACGCCATGACACTGCGAGCTGTTTTCGCGCCCTATTGAAACTATATTAGAAAAATGGCTTTAAACTTCGTTAAACTTTAGTTTATTACCGAAACATAGGTGTTTTCGTAAATAGTAAATGTGTAGGTACATTAAGGAAGAGGATTTGAAAATCATTCGTCATGCCTATTGTTAGAGCTAATTTTGTTGCTAAAACTAAGGTAAATAATGTGAACAAACAATATATTTTATGTTTGCAGCAGAATAAATGAATGCAGTGGTTTTAATAAATAAAATGTAGTGTCCCATATTGCGCGCAGAAGTGCATAATTGCCCGCAGCTAATTTAATTTTCCGCTACGAGCTGCGTAGGCATGTGCTACGCCGTAGCATTTGCTACGTACGTTATTAACTTATTACCATACTCGTATTTAAACGAAATATTAACTTCAAACAATGAATTTAAAAGCTCTGGAAATTTTCTTGTAGGACCAAGTGTTTTATTATATATATGTCAAGAGTCCGGATGGGAAATTCAACTTTTTACAAATTCAACATTTTGGGATTCAACATTTTGCGAATTCAACATTTTGCAAATTCAACATTGTAGTCCAGAAGGAATCTATCTACCTGGCCTTCCTAACTATGTTAAGGTCGGCTTCCAAGCTAACCAGTCTTAACCAGATGCAGCTGAATACCCGTAACGACTGTCAAAGATCTTCGAATGGCAGCCGGGACTGTTCGAGGCACGGAGGGGTTTCTATATGTAATAGATGGTTACCCATCAACGAACCGACCGCTGCAAGCGTAGCCTAGCCATCGACCGACTCATACTGCTTTTATCATTAAGCCACGAGTCCCTCACAACGCTGTATTAAGTAAATACAATGACACGATAGTAACAATTTTGCTGTTAGAGACATTTCGAATAAATTAACTCGATATTTGCAAAATCAGGCCTTTACGAAACGTGGTCATGACATAATTAGTTTTGTATTAATTGCTATTGAAATAGTGTTATTACCTAATTATTGTAATAACCAATGAAAATGTTATTCCGTGTATTTTGTGATGATAATTAATAGTGTTATGAAATCCGGATTATTTCGGTGTGATGATTTTATAAATTAGTAATTATCGTTTGTGATATTTTGCTAGCCTAATATGTCATCGATGTCCACTGTCAAAATAGTTTATTCCTTATCGAAAACATCATCATCATTTCAGCCGAAAGACGTCCACTGCTGGACATAGGCCTCCCCCAAAGGGGGGGGGGTGTTGCCATAATCGCCACGCTTGGGAGGTGGGTTGGCGATCACAGTATGGTATGGTGGTGGAATGCATAGAGAAGGCTGCTGCCCATTCTCCGGTACGCCCCTTAGTCGCCTTTTACGACACCCACGGGAAGTATGGGGTGGTGCTATTCTTTAAGTCCGGCACCACACAGACACGCGTCTGTGAAGTGCAAAAAAGGAGCAGCAAAAAAAAATGGCTATCTAAGCTCGATTTATATAATAGTTTCCTATTTTGAATCAGTATAAACGAAGTAACTTTTTGTCCACTGTCAAAATAGTTAATTCCTTATCGAAAACATAGTCTAACTATAAAGGTCAAACTGTATAAACTGTCAAACGTCAATTTTATTCCACGAATAAAAATTATCAGTCGATTGAAAAATCAGCCCTAAGTTAGATTTCTACCACCAACTACCAATCTCTTATGGAAAAGTGTTAATGGTACAGACAGACACACTAAGCGACTTTAGTTTATAATATGTATGGATATGTAGATTAAAAAAAAAGTAATAAAAAATAACGTAGTAAGTAATAAAAATAATAACATTTGAGTTTGAAAATATAATAAAAATGGAATGGGTCCCGCCTGCTTCCAAATTTTATTTAATTTAAAATGGGCTCGTTTTTAACTTTTCAGTTTTTTTGAACTTAAGTTTATACCGCAGTTGGGTTTTTTTAAATACTATTTTTTTATTTCTTTTTTCGTGTTTTGTGTGATTTGTCACTTCGAATTACTGCTAACCATATAAGTTGTATATATTTTTGTAATCACCTTTTAAAATCCTTCATTTTGATATCCCAATTGATGGTAATAGAAGAAAAAAAAAATTCGAACTCCAAGAGATGGCACACCCGTTCATTTGTTTAGGAGTTACGAGGGAACAAAGAAACGGACATACATACAGGTCAAACACATAACCCTCCTTTTGGCCTTGCCACAGTCAAGTAAAAATGACACTCTTCTTTTTAACTTCGTGCATCGCCTATCTTCTTCACATTTCCGGAAACATTGGGTTACCCACTACAGAGAAGAAATAATGTACCAAATAAAGGACTAGAATCACAATATAACCCTTTCTTCCAGGACAATACCAAAGCATTCTGTCCCTGTTGCGTAAATATAACTGCCACATGCTTTAGTCTGTAAAAATGTTTTATGGAAAAACAGTTTTGTATTACAAAAGGAAATGGAAGCACGGTTCCATTTACTATAGTGATAAATTATGCTACCAGCATTAAGTAGAAAGTATTTATGTCGCAGCGAAATAAGGAAAGACGACATTTGGATATAAAAACTGAATAGTTCATATTGTCTGGCCCGCAGAGCACGGGCTAATAAAAAAAGTAATTTAAAAAAATAAAAAACCCGACTGCGAAACTGAAAAGCTACAAACAAGCCCATTTTAAATTAAATAAAAGTTGGAAGCAGGCGGGACCCATTTGAATTTGAAAATATAATAAAAATGGTATGGGTCCCGCCTGCTTTCAACTTTTATTTAATTTAAAATGGGCTTGTTTGTAGCTTTTCAGTTTCGCAGTCGGGTTTTTTATTTTTTAAATTACTTTTTTTATTTCCAGCTTTTTAGTTTACAAATGTAAAAGATTTCGTAAACGATTTAATTCTTGGTACGTGTTTTTTACGATTTGTCACTTCGAATTATTTTTAACCATATAAGTTATATATATTTTTGTAATCACCTTCTAAAACCCTTTATTTTGATACCCCACTCGATAGGTTTCGAGAAAAAAATAATTTTTTTGAAGACATATTTCGCCAAAAATCGGGCATTTTAATTTTTTTTCAATTTTGATATACCCAGTGTCACTCTCACAACTAAGACGAATCTAACGGCACCACTCAAGCTGAAATCGATCAAGCCGTTTAGGCTACAGAGCGTGCCAAAGAAATATACATACATACATACATACATACACTCGAAAAACATAACCCTCCTTCTGACGCAGTCGGGTAAAAATACAGATAGTACAGAAGGCAATCACAGTCATGTATGTACTTCACTTTTCATACTTACGCTCGGCGGTCGCGCTAGGGTTGTCAACTTTGGCTTATGCACAAAAAACTATTATGGTAGTGGCACTCATATCTAGTTGTTTGATTTATTGTTGAGCTTATTCTACAATATTAAAACAAAACAATAAACATACACAATACAAAAAGTTTACAGAACAAAAACATAAAATTTTACATATTTTGTCAATTTTCACTATCGAAAATCCCAAATAATTTCAAAACGGATTACCCTATTTACACAATTTATTTTGTCCTATCCGTTTTAGACCTAAACCTAGCAAATGACAATAATAAAAACAACACAATATCTACACAAACAAAAAATCATGTTTTCAACTTACGTAATAGTGGATGGCGTGAATTTACCTTACAAAAAAGGTACTTCATTTAAACTGATTCAAAATAGGAAACTATTGTATAAATCGAGCTTAGATAGCCATTTTTTTGCTGCTCCTGTTTTGCACTTCACAGACGCGTGTCTCAAGCGGATGGCACCCGCGCTCGCACTACTCCCAACCCGTCTGAGATAACGTGTCCGTGAGCGGTGTCTATGTGTGCGTTGCTCGAGCGCACTTTGTATCTAGATTGCCTTCTGTACAATCTGTATTTTGTGGCACGGGATCGCTGCAACATCAGCAGCATCTACAGATGGGGCTACTATTGAAATTTGTGACGTCAAAAAATTAAACCGACTTCAAAAAGACATGAACTCAAAATTATGAAATAACTTTAACTTCGGAAGTCGATGTCTTGGGATCTGTATTTTAGTTTTTGCCGACTTCCGAAATTAAAGTTATTTCATAATTTTGAGTTCATTTCTTTTTGAAATCGGTTTAATTTTTTTAAATTACTTTTTATTTCGTAATTTTTAGTTTTAAGTAAAAACTGGAATAATTGTTTGTAATAAGTAGGTAATAGTTTTGTTGTAAATATTGCACCAGAATTTGACCAAGGTTTTTGAGATGTTTTCTCTTTGACACTACACCCGTAGCACGAATCAATAAGCCAGGCCGTCACACTTACACGTATACGTACGTACGTATACGTAGTCTATATCTTGAAAATTACTGATTCGATTTTTATGAATCTTGCACTGTTCTCTAAGTTGAAGTAAATGTAAGTCAACAAAACAAAATGGTCACGATCCGATTAATAGTTTCGGAGAAATGCGTGGACAAACATGCATGTAAATACGTCTATAAAATTTTGTATATTTGTTTGGAAGCCCTAATAGATCGTCATATTATGTGAATATAATGCAATTCCAATAATATTACATACGTACTATCCACGCCAAAAGTCCATACGCAACTTCAAAACTAATTGCTTAACGTTTAGTTTGACTTACGACCTTCTTTTAATGAGTAATTTGACACACACACCCGCATATTACTCGAATAATCACGCTTTTGAATATAGTTCCGTGTCATGTTCGTCTTGTTCACATAATTCGTAAAACTTTTGAGTATACCCACAGAAATCTAAATAAATAAATTAGGTATGGTAGACAGATGCAGGTAACTTACGGCTCATTCACCGCGCCTAATAGAATGTTGTTCGTTCTTGATTGGTTTTTGATATTGTGGGTTAGTGACGTGTGTTTAATCTATTATAATAGCTGTGTAATAGTTCATTTTGAAATGTAAGCTTTGAGATGAAAGCGGATATTATCGCGCAGCGTAAAAGTGGTTTTAATATATTATTATATCACAAATAATTGATGAAACCGGACTGACTGTGAGTATTATGATTTAATTATTTTATCTAACATTTAGCTAATTAAAGTTTAACTGCTGATCCTTGTAGTTATTTTATTAAACGTTTTGTATTTACCATAGGGTCTAAATAGAAGAAAAAAATAATATTTCCAAGAGTTTATTTATTTACTTTTGGAATGATGAATATAGCATTATGTTTAAATTATAATATAATTATTTTGTAACATTTGAACTATTTTCAAAATAATTTTGTTTAAAAAAGTAATAAGTAGGTATCTACTTAATATTTTATAATTTTGCTAGTAGCCTTACAATATTCCTTTTTTGTTTTAGAGAAATTACCTACTGTGAGTCGGAGGGTCAAAAGATATTTAAAGGAAGAGTACAGTCAGTGAATAAGAAACAAGTGGTTTTAACCAACCAGTGACCTACCAGATGAAGTTGCATTGCAAGGAAATATGAAGATATATGTTTAAACATTACAGGATCCATAAACTCAAACTCAAACTCAAACTCAAAGCATTTATTTCAATTAAACCTTGTACAGGCACTTTTGAATTGTCAAAATTAAATAGTCTGTCAGTTAGTCAGAAAGTTGAAGCTAGGTGCCCATTCCAAAACGTAGATCTCTATGGAGAAGAACGGGCAAGAAACTCCATGGACACTCTTTTAAATCAAGTTATTACAAAATCCTGGGTACATTATTCTTGTTGCTTCTATATGTGAGAACAATGTAAAAAAAAAGACAAATGAATACGCCAGCGTTTACTTGATAGCATGGATAATAATGGGGGTTATACAACGTATTAAGTTATAAATTACAAATTGATTTTAGTAATATTAAATAAAATATTATTGTGTCATATCCGTAATAAGGATTATTTTGAGGTTTATAGTTTCAATCTTCTTTTCAAAATGAATTTTGAAAATGAATACTTAAGCTATATCCGCAATTAAAGCACAATATTATTTTATTACTAAGATAGTTACAATATTTTAAGTCTAATGATCGTAGCTCACCGATTACCTGCTTTACTTCAATAAATTGTTCTTTATGAGAAAATAAACTGTTTTAAAAGTTTATTTATCAAATTATAACGAATAAAATTTTTTGAAATCACTTAATTTTTTTTTTATTTTTACCCCGCATATTTCAATAACAATATAATAATACAAATAAAACAAATATTACATTATTATTCTCGTGTATTAATTTATCGAATAATAAAAAAAGATAAGATTATTGTTGAAAAGATAATTCAAAGTTCCATCTCGAGATTCGAACCCAGGCCTACGTGTTTACTAATCCTATACGCTACGTTATCCGCTAGCAGCACTTGTTATAAAGTTGTGAATTTTAGCAGTGGTATGAACCAACCAAGGTCATACGTAATTACGCCGCGCGTGTGAAAAAGCGATGACGATATGTTTTGTTTCGTTTGACGTTAGCAAGTGTACACACACAGATGTAAATACGGGCCTGCGGCGCGGGCGCGGGGACGGCGCGAAGCATGTTCACAGAAATTTCAACCATAGCGCGCCTAAGCACTTTTGAGGCGTACTGTACGTGTCGAATTGATAACCTCCTTTTTTTGAAGTCGGTAAAAAGTGCGTTGAGTGCACAACTCATGTCACGGATCGCTTTCAAAGCTGTCAGTTTCTACACGTCATTTGTATCGTAATGCGAGTAAAAGGTGATGTTTGGTTTGTATGTAACGAGTTGATAACACCGCCTTTAGCAGCGGCCGCCGAGACATCTTCGAAGTTGTGGTTTGGTCTTTTTATTCTTTCTCAATTTTAAGCACTAGCGATTTATGGATCGCTATCTGTTAGTTATTTAGCATGGTTATTCATTTTTTTTTTACCGCAATGTGGGAGGATTTTCTCAAAGAAGATTGGCTATATAAGCCACATGCGAGCTCACGAACGACAGCTACTGCGGACTTTAAGCAATCACCCTGGCCGAAATCGGTTGGATTCCATCATCATCATCTTCGTTATCATCATCATCATGGTTATTAATGGTCGATTCTTCTCTGTTTGAGAAGAGGCTTTGCCCTTGCAGTGGGACAGTTACAGACTCAAAATAAAACTAAAATTAATTATTTGCTATGTTCACTTGTGTGTAAGAGAGGCTTGTGGCTAAGAAATAACAGCTGCACGGTTCAATCGATCATGTTAGGCTATGCTTGCCGCTGATGGGTGTCGTGGATGGGTGATCATCTCTACATACCAAGACCCTCACCGTTGGTCCCGGCTATCATTAACGGATCTTTGACAGTCATTACGGGTCGTCAGAAGCCCGAAAGTCTGACAATCAGTCAAGGGGTATCGTATTCGCCAATAACTGGGTTGTGGAGGTCAGATAGTCAGTCGCTCCATGTAAAATACTGGTATTCAGCTGCATCCAGTTAGACTGGAAGCCGACCCCAACATAGTTGGGAAAAGGCTAATAATAATAATAATAATAATTTATTTATTTCAGACCATTGATCCATATAGTGTTAGTAAAATCTTAACCTATTGTTAGTACATAATAACATAAGTAACCAAAAGCTTAAATTAATTGGCGGCATGTATGCCAGTACGCACATGCCTAGCTGCCCAGTGCCTAATGAAAGGCCCATCAATTTTATCCGCCAGTGTAGCCAGTATGTTGTTGGGGCTACCCCTGAATCGCTTCAGCATACTCGCACATCGCTTGCGCATAACGGCATAAAAATCATCTAGCCTCGCTTCAGCGAACATGCCAGACGCGCTACAAAACCGAGGTAGCCCCAACAACATCCTCAATGCATTGTTATACTGAACGCGCAGAGCATTGTAAGCCCTCTGCGTATACCTTACCCACAGGCTGCACGTGTAAAACGATTGACAAAACGCTCGAAAAAGAGTCAGTTTCACCTCCTTAGTACAACGTGCAAACCTGCGAGCCAGCATATTGCATCTGGCTGCCAACGCTCTGCGCTCCCTGTCTAAATCTTGATCATCCATGAGAAAGTCCGTGACAACATGACCTAGGTATTTAAACTGCGTAACGAACTCCAACGGAGTTCCTCGTAAGTTAATTGATGGAATATTAACAGGTGTATTGTTGCGCACTCTAAAAACAATTACCTTGCTCTTGGTGGCATTATAAGCGGATGATGATGACCTGTGTGTAAGACTAACCCTTCCAAACGGGCATTGAACGCTAATATCATATTAGTTTCCAAATAGACTACACAACTGCAAACAAAATGGTTTTTTAGCCGCTTGTCTTATTTTACATTGTCACCGCGACATATACATATGTAAAGGTAAGTGCTAAGTGAAATGTAAAGTGAGGAAAGTGACTTCTAAAGACGATAATGAGATTAAATGTACGTATGAAAAGCCTGGCTGATTAAATGTATGTACCTATAATAATTATAATATAAGAATAGCTTGGCTTGAGTGGTGTTTCATGAGTATGTAAGTAGATACCGACACCAGCACGTCAAGCTACCCAAAATTGACAAATTTTCCCAATCAACTTTGAACCTTATGCTTTACCAATAAAGTTGAAAATCTTTTTAAAAAATTTGACAGATTGTAGTAGCTTGATGTGCTGGCGGCGTCAGTACTATAATATTTTTTGTAATGGTTTTTCCGTTGATGCACACACATATAAACAGTCAAGAAGAAAGGAATAAAAAAATATGAATAATCATGAACTGATCTTTGAGCAGCTAAGTGGATTCATAACGGTAAATTAATGTAGCAAAAAAACTCGTATTTAAAATCGCGGCCTCTGATTTATGAAAACTCTAGAAACTTTATAATAGTCAATATTCAACATCAGACTCGACCTCTAGACACGCTTTGATCAAAAATATTTACCACTCGGAAAAATTATGTAGGCAAAACTTTTTGAGACACCAGTTAAAAATATTACAAAAAAAAAATACTATTTTATCGCGACTCGTGTAAAAACCGCAGCTAATCTCGTTACGTGGCGTAATTTTTTTGAAATATTACCGCCATCTTGTCACGAGGGCATTCATTTTGTTGACTTATATCAGCCATTTTGTTATTTCTAACCAAGGGAAATTCTGTTTTAAGTTTTTCATGTTAAGGTGTGTTTTCGTTTGCGAAGTGTTTCAGGAGAATAGAGCTCTCATGTGCACGAAGTGACTGTCGTTATATGAAGTGCAATTGTGTTTATATAAGTGAGAATTTCATCTCGGTGAAATAATAATATATACTTGCGTTGATGTATGTTTTTAGAAGATGAGTGTGCGAGGTAAAATATATCGCGTAATTCGGAAATAATATTATTATTTCGTGGAGGAAGGACAAAAAGCGGTGACAGATGACAACCTTGGGATTTAAAACCACAGAGGGACATTAATCTATAGGCATAGGGTTTCCTGAGGGCAGACAAGTGGCAATCGGCTTCGAAACGTTTCGCATGTCTACAATATTTTTTTCGAATCAGTTTCATTTTGACAGATCAACAATATTCATTGCGTTATTTACGTGTTGAGCAGACAAATTTTTCGAACTTATGAAGCAATGGATTAGCAATTTGCTTCAAAATTATTCAGATTCCGATTGATAGTGTGTTATGCAATTGGGGTGC
Source organism: Mesoligia furuncula (assembly GCA_916614155.1). Taxonomy (NCBI): domain Eukaryota; kingdom Metazoa; phylum Arthropoda; class Insecta; order Lepidoptera; family Noctuidae; genus Mesoligia; species Mesoligia furuncula. The sequence continues at coordinate 24,040,190 of OU744802.1, read as the reverse complement.
TGATGGTGAAGGAGAACCTTCATCGTTATCGCTCATAGTACCTTTGTACCTTGTCTAAGCCCTCTGATTATATTTATTTAAGCATTTATCTTAGCTGTCTGATTATTATAAAACTCGTAAGATTGGTATGGTTTATTAATGTTAGCCTCGTTTTTCGCGACTATGTCTATAATGTAAGTAACTTCGTTCAAACGGGGTCACCCGACCGCACACGTATTTTTTTAAATAAACGACGTTCCGTTTGAATAAACTTTGGTTTTGTGGTAATGTGATACAGAATGTTACTTTAATCTTTCATTAAACTATGTTTTACCAGAAAAGCGGTGGCTGCTACATAACGGACGCAGTGACGTCTGTCATGAAAGTGATGTCAGCGGGGTTTGACTTTACGACTTTACGGTGTCAAAAAACGCTCTTTAGACCGCTTTCACATATAGGCGACTTTAGCAGCGCGACTAGCCGCGCGTCCGCTGCGCTTCTGTTTTTATTATGAAATTCTGAATGGGTGACGGTCGCGCGACTGTCGCGCTGCTAAAGTCGCCTAAATGTGAAAGCGGCCTTAGGAATACACACCAACTTACTTTCATAAATAACGTTTCAATGACGTCATTCACCTATAAAAGGTCATAGCACACATATCAACTCGGAAAGGGAACGCCACCGTATCAACTCGAGCCATTCAGTCATCTTTGTATGAAACTCCCTACTGCAACGCACACTAATCGGAATCGTAACGTAATCGCGTCGCTTCGGGATAAGCTCACGTGCGGTGCGTGGTCAACTTGCAGTTCCCGCGGTTACGGCTCGTCGTCCCCGCACTTACGTATCTCCATACCCGAGCTTACGTCTCTTCGTCCACCCTTGCCCCTCTCACCCCTCCCGTGGCCTGCCTACAGCACCATCAACCAGCGGTCGGCGAGCCGTAAGCGCGGCGTCACCTAGCCGTAGCCGAGTCGACGTATCGGAGCTGCTGATTCGTTTTAGTTACGTGTTTACGTTAGGTTAGTTACGCCTGTTTGACGGCGAGGCGAAACGCGATACGGTGATGAACCCTTTCCGAGTTGATATGTGGACTATGACCTAAATTGCGGACACTATGTGGCGGCCAACGCTCGCGCTCTTCTAGGGAAACCATAGCCTTTTTTTTTTTCATAATGGGAAATCATCAAATGATCTTCCCTCCCGCTCTAGGTGGAACGGAAGGGAGTGTCAGACTCTTACTGACTAAAACCCACCCGTGTTCCTTCCTTAGCCCTTTAGGTTCCGGGCCTGCGGTAACCCTTTCGGACAATCCCACTGACCCGGTAGTAGGAAACCATAGCTGTTGAGGCCGTTCCACATAGAAACTGTAATGAACCACTCTTGATTATATTGAAAGGCGTCCCTAACACGGTTAGGAAGACACGTTTAATGTTCTACTTGTTTCAGTAGAAATATTTCCCAAGTAATTATCACAAAGTTACCGGAAGTAGTTTCGTCTGACTAATTACATTGACCTCTGCGCTGCCACCGACAACGCTGTGGAAGTGGCAAAGTTTTGGGAAAACTAGATTTAAAATACAGTCGTGCCAGCGACACGAATAAGAAGAAGATTACATTAAGTTGTACCTAATATAGCGTAATGAAAACATGTACGTGTTCATATAGAAACTTAGACCACTACACTAACTGCGTACCTTTCATGTTTTTTTTCATTAACCTTAATAAAATAGTAGATTTTTTGCCAAGGGTGCAAACAACTATTTTGAAGGCGAGAGTGTTTCTTTAAATCCAGAGCGCAGCGAGGGATTAAAAGTACGTCACTCGAGCTTAAAATAGTGTTGCTTCCGAGGTGGACACTCTACTTTTTATCACCCTCTATTAAAAAATAAGTAAGTGCAATTTATGAATAAGAATAGTACCTACGTTTATTTATTTACATACGATTAGAAGTAATACATAGAAATAATTAGAGGCTAATGTTTATATTTGAACAATTATGGAAGTGCATCGTAACTTTTTTTTTTAATTTGGTTCGCGCGCCTTTTATGTTATCTATCATACAGCCTGTTACTTGTTCATACAATGTTCGTGGTTGATCTCTTTGGTGATTGGAACTTTTACTTACAATATCCACATTCCAAATTCAAATCACGTTTAGTCCCTAGGGATTAAAAAAGCTATTTTAGACCCTGTTTACGAAGAATACACTATCTCTTTTTGAATAGATGTGATATACAAATTTTATTATTAGTCTTAGTAGATGACTATTCCAGCCAGCGGAGCAGACGAGTCCTGGAGTGGAGACCGCGTATCGGCAAGCGTGGTGTGGGACGCACCTCAGCTAGATGAACCAACGACCTTAAAAGGTGGCTGGGACAAACTCGATGCGGAAGGCGGAGGACAGAGTGTTGTGTCGCAGCATGGGAGAGATCTATGTCCAGCAGTGGCCTGCGATAGGATTAGTTGGTTGATTGAAATGAATATTCATAATTTGATATAATTTAAGAAGGCGGAAACAGACTTATAACACACTACGTTACGCGACATCAATGAAGCTTATTCATTGGCCACATTTTTCATCTCGTTGAGCTATTTTCGTCTTTTGGCCAATAAGTAAGCGTGGGACGGCGTCGGGTGTTACAAATGCGCTGCGGCCTTGATTGTATTTTACCTGTTTTTATGTTACACCAATGTAGGAAGGCACTGAATTAGTATTTTTGTCAATTCATATCATCATCATCATTTTCCTGCCCTTATCCTAATTTATTTGGGGTCGGCGCAACATGTTTTTTCTTCCATACTTCTCTATTAGTCGTCATAGTCAGAGTCGTCAGAGTCGGTAGTCACCCCCTTTTTAACCATAATTCATGTATCACACATTCCATCCATCATGTTTTTGGTCTTCCGCATAGGTAATGGGGAAGACCGATATCGACATCCATACTCAAAACTCTCCTCACGACATTTTATACATTTCTCCATACCATGACAACCGATTTCCACACAACTTTTAAGTTACCGCTGCCACTCTCAAACTTCCTATTATGTTTCATCACCATCATTTTAGCCGAAAGACGTCCACTGCTGGACATAGGCCTCCCCCAAAAGGGGGGGGGGGGTTTGCCATAATCGCCACGCTTGGCAGGCGGGTTGGCGATCGCAGTATGGTATGGTGGTGGAATGCATAGAGAACGCTGCTGCCCATTCTCCGGTACGCCCCACCACCCACGGGAAGTATGGGGAAGTATGTATCGAATTATAGGTAGGATAGGTATTATATTAGAACGATAGGTATTATTAGAACGGTGTTATTAGAACGATAGGTATTATTTTTGTCAATTCCTCCAACATATTTTCTACTAGCAGCGCCCCGAGGTTTCACCCACGTAAGTTTCGAACCCGTAGGAATATTGGGATAAAAAGTATCCTTTGTGTTAATCCAGGAAATGGTCTATCTATATGCCAATTTTCGTCTAAATCTGTTTAACGGTTTACGCGTGATTGAGTAACAAACATCCAAACATCTTCACAAACTTTTATATTTATAATATTAGTAGGATTATATTTTTGATCACAGAGGAGTGGTGGCTAGTGGGATCGACCCCAACGTACGTGTTGTAGGCACCCAGGCAGGCAATTTACTTTGTGTAATCTATTTCATTACCAGTGGTGATGAAATAGATTACATGCATATTATAGTTGCATGATACATGCATATTATAGTAGAGAAAAGCTAACAATGTCCCCTCAGCTCATTGGCTACTGCTCACTACATTTTCGTAATGCGAGATAGATAACATTGTTTTTTACGATACGGAGTTATTTTTTGGGGTAATTCCCCAGATAAGGGATTACTATTCAAGGCACAAAAAAGGTGCATTAGAGCCATGTGTGGTCTGAAAACAGATGACAGCTGTGCACCGTACTTTAAATCATTAAAAATACTCACATTACCGGCGATATACATATTAGAAATTAGTATCTTCGTCAAAACAAATCCCAACCTTTTCGAAAAAATGACAACGGTACGAAATGTTCCAATTCGTAGTCAGTACAAAAATGCTTTGAGTAATTACAAATGTAAAACTGCATTAGTAAAAAAAAGTGTCCTGGGTATGGCACCACGTATCTATAATAAAATTCCAGATGCGATAAAAGAATTAAATTTTACACAATTAAAAAAAAAAATGAAATTGTTCTTGGTTGATAAATGCTATTACACTATTGACGAATACTTAAATGACGAATTAATTTAGAATTACAATTATTAACGTTGACATTGAATAATTTGACATTTTAATTATTTTTGACATAGATTTCTGACCTATTTAATAATTCCTCATTTAGTTTTTGACATAATTGGAGTATGAAATAATATGTAATCGTTCAATTTATTTATTTTCTAATTTCATACCATAATTTTGCATGATTTTCAAATATTTTATTTAGTAAATTTTTATTTGTAATCCTCGGCTAGACTTGCTCACCATATTTGTACGCCTCCTGGCATAACATAGCGCTCTGTTTTATCAAACATAAGATCTGTATTTCTTTACCTATGTTAACAAATAAATAAATAATTATTATTATTCTCTTTATTTCATTTTATACACATATAAATTATATTTTTAAATATTAGAATATAAAAACATAAAAACATTTAAAAATATAAAAAATAGTAGCCCACCGGTATCGGGAACAGGGTCCAAGCTACCGGCGGTCAGGGCTCCAGAGAGAGGAACCTTCTGACAATGCGAGCCGTGTCCAGAAGTACTGCTTTCTGAATCAAGCCCTTGATCCAGCTGCCCAACGAGAGCCTCTTCAGGTGTTGGTCGAGGCTCTTGGCTATTAATCCATTGGCTGTTACGACTATCGGCACAATGATTGCTGAGTCAACATCCCACATGTCGACAACCTCGCGAGCCAAGTCAAGATACTTGACTTGTTTATCTTTCTCGGCTTTCACGAGGTTCTCATCATGCGGGACTGTTATGTCAACAATCATAGCGCGACGCTCTGATCGATCCACCACCACTATGTCAGGCTTATTGGCAACAATAGTCCTGTCAGTGATGATGGATCGATCCCAGTACAATGTGATATTTCCATTTTCGAGAACTGGGTCGGGCACATACCTGTAGTACGGAACCTCCGATTCCACAAGGCTGTATTTCAGAGCAAGTTGCTGATGAATTATCCTGGCTACAAGGTTGTGTCTATACAAGTACTCTCCGTTAGCTAGACGAGAACACCCGGAGATAATATGTCTGATTGATTCTCCCGGCCGGTGGCATGCCCGACAGATGTCAACCGTGCCGTCTTTGACAATAAATCTTCGGTAATTGTTCGTCATCATAACTTCGTCCATAATTGCATAGACAAAACCTTCGGTTTCTCCAAAGAGGTCACCGAAACGCAGCCAGGCTACGGACGCTAGTAAATCTACATCGGGTCCATGTAGGGCCCGGAAAAAGCGTCCGTGAAGCTCCTTACTCTGCCATACCTCCATGCGATCATTAGTGTCAAGCACTACTGGTTTGCGCCAGTTCTCTTTACCCAAGGAGAGCGGGGTGAGGCCCTTGTCCACCGCGACTACATCCCGATGCATCCCCACGTCGGTTTCTAAGAAATATTCCCTGAGACTGCATATCTCGCGATTGTGGAGAGTCTTAGCGTTTAAAAAGCCTCGACCTCCACACTTTCGCGGGATATACAGCCTCATTACCGATGACCGTGGGTGATGCATTCGATTTGCAGTCAGCAGTGTACGGACCTTCCTATCCAGGGCGTCGAGTTCGGTCTGAGTCCATTTGAGTATGCCGAAAGAGTACATCAGAACCGGCATGACCCAACCATTGAATTATTATTATTATTATTATTATTAAGCAATTATTACAGATTTACGCACTCGAAGACCATAAAACTAAAAATCTATATTCTAACTTATTCTTATTATATGATAAAGTGATTGATACTAGTATAAAGCTGTTTTGACTATGTTCGTAATGTTTTTCTTCTATTTTATATATGCCTCTAAAAAAATAATTCAATCCTGTATAATTATGCATTGCTGAGTCTCAAGTTGTGAGACGAAATTCGTGTCAGAAACTTTCAGGACACAGGCATAGTAATTAAACAGGGAAAGAGTAAATACGTAATTTGTGTATTTCACAAAAAGATAATGCAATAGTTTTAAGATACCGGAAGAATTTTCGTAAATCTACAGTACGTTTGAAATACATATCGAAGTCCCTTTTATGCAAATATAAATTCGTTTTACTTAGGTGATACACGTTGACAATTATTTTATGATTGAAAGATTTGTTGCAAGAACGCATAGTTTAAGGATAATTCTAATACATGATTTAAGTTAGATTAGTTTAGTGAAAATTCCTATGATTTGTTAATTGCAGGTTTAGTTAAAAATAGCCTTTACACATCTTAAATAAAGCTTATTTTCAACTTATTTAAGATTTTTCCCGAATTCCGTGGAAAAAAAAATTTGTCGTAAGGAAGTCTCCACTGTCTCTTTTCTCCGAGGTTTAGGTAAATATAGTCTTCCTGTTCCGATCTCTGCTTATTAGCAAGCTATTTTATACAATACAGTATTATTCCTTATCCAATTAAATACATTAGATACGTTGTGCATTTCATGTATGCAGCATATCATTAAAATTAATAATATTAGAAGATATCAGAGATTTAAAAAGCGGGGGTGAGCGGCTGGCGGGGCGGTACGAAGTTCGGGTCAGCTAGTATATTATGTTTATCTATAAACACGTAGTTCTATATGGCTCTCTGAGCATGTAGCACCATCTGTCACGCCGCATCAGGTACGTACGTGTCGTGTACTTGTGTCAACTTGTGTTATATTCAATTACAGAAGTAGATCACCACATTTCGGTAAGGATATGGACCAGTGAACTGTTGTGTTGTGACATATTGTCACTATGTATAGCCGTCTTTATGAAATTCTGCTTAAGAGAGCATAGTATCTACTAAGTAGGCGACTGTTTATTTTGACCAAAGTGCTCTGTCGATCTTCAAAATGTTTGTGTTTTTAAAAAGATTCGAGAGGGTGACATTTTGTATTGCATTGTTGCAGGTTTAAAACGCGCATAGCGTTTTAAACCTGCAACAATGCAATAACTTTTAACTTAAGAGCCAAGTTATTATTATTACCGTAATTAATAAATCCTATAAACATATAAAAACCTACAGCCAGATATCAGTTTTTCTAAAATGAGTTTGGAACACATCCATATTTATTGTATCATTTGATCAGGAGCATAGAGTCCTCCCCAGCTGCCTTCTGCTAGTCATCAGAGTTTCTTGTTTTCCAAATCAAAACTCTCACTACGATTAATGCTATACACATACATGAATTCTCGCCTACTTCCCATGGGGTAGGCAGAAACTAGAGAACGCCACGTGCTACGAGCCTTATATACTACATTTGCTTCGTTTATGTTCATAAATCTGGTCATACAAGCACGCTGTTCTACACACCTGCCCTTTTTGGAGAACATCATTAATATCATTACTAATGCCTGAAATATAGACGACAAGATAACACCCATGCATTCAATCTCTTAAACCTAAACATAAGGAAAAAATAAACCGGCCAACACACACGTAATAATCCTAATAACAAATATCAAAAATATCTTCCCATATTTATCATGAAGTCCTCTCCTTTCCCACTCGCACTAACCCCAATTCCCCCTGCCAAGTGAGATGAAAGATACCACAAGGGAAAAAGGATTACCAAATGTTACTAAAAGCTTCACGTAACCACGGTTTCATGCAAAAATCTGTAAAGTGCAAGAATTGTGTGAGCGCGTTGAATTTTCACTCAAAAATGGTATGTTTTTATTTGAGTTATTATATTTGCATCGCAATGAATAACAGTGATTGTATGAATAAACTATTTTGAATAGGGAATTCTCAGTTTTTCGGGAATGGATTTTTTGTAATATGAAGCGATAGTTTGTAAATAACATGTGGTGTAAAAACATTTTTTGTGGTTTTTGTTTGAGAAGTTTTAATACCTTCATACGCGAAATATGGACATAGGTACAACGCTGGTAAGCGCCTACCCTTTTGAGTTACATGAGCGTTATGGTACTTATTAGTTCTCCATGGAAATAAAAAATTAATAATATTTATAAATTAAAATTAATAAAATTAATAAAATTAATAATTGTAAATGCGAGATCATTTAGCGACATGTGTTAGGTACAGCTTTAGAGAACCAGGTAACATTGTAGAACTGACATATGATATGTTATAATGACATACGGTGCCGAAACGTGGACACTGACAGTCGGGCCAGTCCATAAATTCAAGGTCGCTCAGTAAGCCATGGAGCGGGCTATGCTCGAAAATTCTTTGAAGGATAAAATCGAATTTAAGTTATCCGGAAAAGAACTGGAGTTACTGACAAAGCTTATAGAAAAAAAAATCAACAACATATAACCAATATTAAGCCATCACTTTTCACGTCAACCAGAAATCTATAAAGTGCAACTACACTAACACGAATGACTTTCACTCGAACGAGTTTTTCGACTCACTGAATGTTGACTAAGTTATGTGTGAAGTGAGAATGTTGTTAACACGAGTTAGACTAAATTAATTTATTGTTCAAAGTTGAAAGCTTAAACTAACATAATACTTGTATTTGTATGTGGGTTTGAAGATATGTTGAAGCCAAAGGACAAATTATTTCACCTGTCCTACCACTGGCGATAAACGAGAAGAGCACGTTAAGCATGTTAAGCCGTTGGTCCCGGCTGTCATTCGTGGATCTTTGACAGTCGTAACGGGTAGTCAGAAGCCCGAAAGTCTGATAACCAGTCTTACTTATCGTATTACCCAGTAACTGGGTTGTGGAGGTCAGATAGGCTGCTGCATCCGGTTAGACTTGAGGCCGACCCCAACATAGTTGGAAAAAAGCTAGGCAGATGGTGATGTAGGTAGCACTGTACAACTTGCAGACTCAATAAATACTCTAGACTGGAGAATACTTCAGATTTTTTAAGGGTCTATTCTTAGACAGCGTATATCATAAGAAAATAATCAACTGTGCCATTTGGGTCGAGTAGGTATTATAGTTTTGTATAGGACAGCTGATTATTATTTTTTCGCGATTACAATGTTGGTCCGAAGGAGATGGTTGCTCACTTAATGATCTGTGCGACACCAATAAACAACGATGAAACCATAAAGCAATGATTTTTTACAGAATGATAAATATCAACTACTTGTATGCCCAGTGGCGTGCATTGCATAAAGACACATATACACAGTGCCTACCTTGATAAGTCACCATAAGCCTGTCAATTACATTTTATAGTCGGATTTTTAATTAGCTTCAGTAAAATGACAGCTTATATGTTACTTAAATGACTGAAATTGGCGTCTTTTTGTTTTTTCGCGGCCATCAACCAAATCTTGTTTTTCTAGTACAGAATTGTGTAACAAACGAAACTTATTTGTCATACACATCTCTAAACTCTGTCCGAAACGAGTTATTAAGATGTGTCATTTTACTGCAGCTCATTAAAAGACGGACTGTATTTTTTTTTTTAATTTTTCGTCATGGGTGTCGTTTTCATGGTTTTAGAGGTTGCTGGAGCTGAAAATAAAGTCGAAATGAAAATCCAAGATGGCGGCTGCAAAACTTTTTTTTTTGTTAATATATTTTACTTACTTTTGTTAGATGTTTCTGATTAGTGACCGCGTCTGCCTAGACTAGACCCGGCCTAGTGCCTGCCTACCTATTCTGAAAACCAATGCACGCCATTGTGTATGTCCCTATGTTTCCTTTTTGATGACACATTATTTTTATAAGCACTAGAACCCTCAAAAAATTCTGATTTAAACCGCTGTCAACAGAGGCCTAGGGTACGAATTTGACAACCATTAATGAAAAAAGAAAAACATAGGTACACAGTATATATCCTTCTTATTCAGTTTATGAAATATCTTTTAAATTGCTCCAATATTGGAGGAGAAAATAGGCTAGAGCCAAACCTCGAATTATGACTTTTTACTTAGGCTTTTTCAAAAGTCTCTCCGACCGCATTTCCTCTTAAATATGTCCACAGATTTCTGCTACACGCTGTTTTTCTAATTTGTTATCCAAGTGACTTCCTCACGTAGTATAAGCCAACGTTTTACGAAATAAAGTTGGGTGTTAACACAATACCTGTACTATGCAAAACAAAAGGTTCAAACTTAATTAGTTTTGAACCGGTGCGGTCGGTGATTTTGCACGTGTTGTGATTTTAGACGTAAACATGGTTAAATTACTTATAGCTTGTTTTTGTTGTAAACGCTTTAATGGTGGCAATTAAAATGTCGGTATAGTTTTACAGGGTTTTTGTCTTTTAAGTGCTTCGGGTCAAAATCAGTCGTCTGTGTAAGTAAATTTTTTTAGAAGCTGTTTAACTTAAGAGTAGGTACAGTGGGCTGCATCAATTGGGTACCCCAATTGTATTAAAATTAACTTTGCTACAACTTTGCAATTCAAACAATAATATACACAATATACATCCTTAAGAATAATACAAAAAGTGTTTATTACGGACGAGATTTGAACCATCAAATCATCGGTTATCCTTTGATTACCGCGAGCTCTTACCAACTCGGTAAGTTAGGTAGTTAATAACTTGATGAATTATCAATCTAGTTGGCGCTATAATTCTGTCTCTGTCTAACCGATATATTATTGAACTCGCAGAGAATGCATAGTTGTTAATTGAGGGTAGTTACGCATACATTTTAATAATCTATATTGAAGTTACCGTCTGATGAGTCTAGTTTTGTTTCACCTTTCGCACTATCGCATATTAAACGTGTTTGTATTAAAACAATAATTTAAAATGATAGATAATTAAATTATATTTCTTTCATTTTAATATAAACCTAATAGTTATAACAACAATAAAAAGAAAAAGTAGCATTAATAGTATAACTCAGAGAAAAATAAAATTTGATGAAAACAAAAACCTAATTATGAGACTGCCAGTATCGAACTTGGGTCAGCGGTTTCACAAACCACTATATCCTAAACCTCTAGACCAACTTAACTGTTACTAACAGTTCCAAATTAATATTCTTGTGCATTGTTGTTTATCTATAAACTGTTTGAAAAAGTATTACAATACAAAAAATAAAGAAAAATATATGTATAAACCTATATATAAAAATATATAAATTGAGAACCTCTTTCTTTTTTTGAAGTCTATTAAAAATACAAAACTTGCAATGCGGCCATCGGGGGTTCGAATGTAGATGCTTTTAAGGGGGGTACCCACATCGTGAAGCCGACTGTACATATACATTACACTTAGGGAAATTTTGCACTATAAGTAGTCCGACTTTTAATTAGCTGCAGTAAAATGATACTTCATAATAACTCATTTCGGACTGAGTTTAGAGATACGCATGTAAAATAAGTATTGTTTGCTACACTGTTCTGTTCTAGAAAAACAAGATTTGGTTGATGGCCGCGAAAAAACAAAAAGACTCCAATTTCAGTCATTTAAGTAACACAAGCTGTCATTTTACTTCAGCTAATTAAAAGTCCGACTATATACCTTAAGCTATAGATCAAAAGTTGGTAATATGAACGAAACATTAAAAAAAATATGACGCTCCACTCTTATGTACCTACAGGTGCCAGCACATCAAGCTACTACAATCTGATAAATTTCTGTAATAGATTTTCAACTTTATTGCTAAAGTATAACGTTCAAAGTAGATTGGAAAAATTTGACAGTTTCAGGTAGCTTGATGTGTTAGCATCTTTACATAGTGTGTAATGCCCTAACTTAGTAGTGGATTATTCATTTTTGCTTGCTTTACGAGTATATAAGGAGATTAGACAACGCGAATTTTGATGACAAGGAAAGACCCTCTTTCCTTGTTACAGAAATCAGCGTTTTCTAATATCATACAATCATTCAAACAATACGAATTTAGTCGTCTCAAGGTAGCACCAACCATCACATTAGAATTGAATAAACATAGATACAACATCATTATCTGCTTAGCCTTTTCCCAAATATGTTGGGGTCGGCTTCCAGTCTAACCGGATGCAGCTGAATACCAGTATTTTACAAGGAGCGACTGCCTATCTGACCTCCACAACCCAGTTAGTGGGTAAGACGATACCCCTTGGTAACACTGGTTGTCAGACTTTCGGGCTTCTGACTACCCGTAACGGCTGTCAAAGATCTACGAATGACAGCCGGGACCAACGGCCTAACGTGCTTACCAAGGCATGGAGGGGTCACGGTATGAATAGATGGTCACCCATCCACAGACCAACCGCGGCAGAGTAGCTTAACCTGATCGATCGACCTGTGCGGCTGTTATTATTTAGCCACAATATGAGTAAAATAGATCAAGTAAATATAGCAAATAAAAATATAACCTACTTGGCTAGTTTTTAAATTATCATACAATTTTGTCTATAAAAGCAATTTTTGTAATACTTTCATAACAAGGCTTCAAACTTACGCTTTACCTTCAAAGATAAAGTCACAACAGTTCACCTTATGCTCAAACAATAAAGAACTTTTACTATATAAACGGTTTAGTTTTTAGGGTTCCGTACCCAAAGGGTAAAAAAACTAAAAAACCCGACTGCGGTAAAAAAAAATAAGTTTAAAAAAACTGAAAAGCTAAAAACAAGGCCATTTAAAATTAAATAAAAGTTGGAAGCAGGCGGGACCCATTTGAGTTTGAAAATGTAATAAAAAATGGCCTTGTTTTTTATTTCCAGCTTTTTAGTTTACAAATTTGAAAGATTTCGCAGACGATTTAGCTCTTGGTACGTGTTTTTTTACGATTTGTCACTTCAAATTACTTTTAACCATATAAGTTGTATATATTTTTGTAATCACCTTTAAAAACCCTTTATTTTGATACCCCTCTCGATAGGTTTCGAGAAAAATATTTTTTTTGAAGACATAATATTGCGCCAAAAATCGGCTATTTTACATTTTTTTCAATTTTGATATACCCAGTGACACTCGCGCTACCAATATAAATCTAAAGACGTACAATTTATCAAAATCCGTTCATTCGTTTAGAAGTTACGAGGGAACAAAGAAACGGACATACATACATACATACATACAGGTCAAACACATAACCCTCCTTTTGGGCTTCGCCGCAGTCGGGTTATAAAATCGGGACCCTATTACTAATACTTCGCTGTCTGTCCGTCCATCTGTCCGTCCGTCCGTCTGTCTGTCACCAGGCTTGGTCTCAAGAACCGCGATAGTTAGACAGTTTAAATTTTCACAAATTATGTATTTATGTTGCCAACAAATACTAAAAACAGAATAAAATTAATATCCCATACAACAAACGTGTTTTTTCGGCGTTTTTGCCTTGTGGTACGGAACCCTTCGTGTGCGAGTCCGACTCGCACTTGTTTTATAATGCTTTAGTTTGGCCAGTAAATAATATATCAGAAGGCCTGCCTCGTTGGTCTAGTGGTCGCAAGTGCTACTACTGAGCATGGTGTCCCGGGTTCGATTCCCAAGTCAAGAAAAGTGTTATTGGGGTTTTTCATTAGGAAATTCCTAGTAGCAGCCTAGAGTTTGGATGTGTCCCCTATTACATCTGCCTATTAGCGAAATGTGGGGTACATATCTACCTAACCTTTCGGAAAAAAAAACTGGTCAAGAGCGAGTCGGACTCGTCATCGATCACCATCATAATAATAATATGTTTTTAATTTTTCATCGGCGAGGCCTATATTCGTCAGAGAATTTTAAGACTGCGCACTGCGGTGTAGATTATTGCAGTTTTAGGTCAGCGCCATCTCTTGACCGATAGTGAAACTAACGTAAGTTTTGTTGATGATTTCTGAAAAAGTGTGCTGTATAGAGACATCGTTTTATTTTTCCTGTAATCTTTACATAAACTTCTATCGCATAGAATTATTTCAGATTTTGCAAACTTCGGAGATGGGGGGGCGGTATTTTTTTATATTTTTCATCAAAAGTCGAAAACTCTGCGGCCTAAAAAAATAAACTTTTGAGAATGTGCAAACTGCCCTCTCTCATATGTTACCCCACATGCCCTAGTAGCCTTAGAATTTTTCAGACCCCCTTTTAGCCCCTGTTGCAAAAAAAAAAAATTTTTTTTCATCTCTCATACTCGGAAAGTAGTGTTTGTTTGATCCGAATAGCGGGTGGAAAACGCTGCTTCCCACCCTTGGGCGGGAAATACTCATAGTAACTGCTTCCCTCCCTAGGGCGGGAATGAAATTTGAAAATAGAAATAAATTTAGTTAGGTAGTCAGCTCAGTCAGACCATACGACACCCTTAATTGATTATGGAAATATTTATTATGCTACCCATCAAATCTTATGAATGTGCGTTAACTAGGAGAGTTGGATAAAAAGCTCATTATATTAACGCCATTAAATCTTTCATATTTAGCGCACAATCACCATTTTGATGTCAGTTGTGGTCGAGGCTAAAAAACATAAAAATTGGTGATTTCGAACATCCTGACTTTACCATATGGGGCTGTGAATATACATCATTTAATTATTTGACGAATTTATCCATAGTTTAAGATAAATAAGCAGTGGTAATGAAGTTTTTTTGATATCTAATGTCGAAGTTTCGCGCCAATCGTGTGTATTTACATTTTTACTTTTCACAAATTTCACACACACAGATGTAGACAAGATTTAAAATGTGACAAATGTTATTGATAATATTATAAACAACACGAAAATGCCCAGGTTTTAGCGTAATATTCAAACACAGGTTCAATAATAAGTATTAATCATTACCACTACTCAATTTGTGTTCAGAATCGCCGACCATTATTGTTTTTTTTTATTGCAATGATGTGTGAAAGCGATTATTCCAAACAATTTTTTTTTTAAATTTCGATTGACTCGAGTAATTAGTATGACGAATGTAATCGATATTTGAAAATAAAATAAAATTATTTTAAGCAATAAATACAACAAGCATTGTTTATAATAATGCTTTTGTAATATCATTTCAATCTGTTCTAATATCATGTTAATAACAGACAGGCGGACATAGGTACCTCATTTACTGAATTTCGCGCCGAAATGCTTCTATAATTGAATTTATATTCGAAATGCGCTCGCTGTTTAAAATTATTTTAATTTATTGGACAATTATTTATTGTGGATTTTATTTTTGATACTTTCTAATAGTTTACTACAGAATTCCCAGTAAACATTTTTTAGGTAGGCTTTCCAGAAGTTTTTTTTGAGATTTGTTAGTTTAGAGTTTTTATTCAGTTTCTACAATTTTTTTTCATTTTTTTTATTGCGAGTATCGATTAGGCTGTATGCAAGTTTTGAATCGAAATAAGAAAGTTGGGTGGACGGTCAGCACTAAAAAGTGTCACGTCGCAACACAATTTTTTAGTAATTTTTATCAAGATTATCGTGTTTTCTAAGTAATTTATGAAAAATGGTAAAAGTAAGAATGCAGACAGAATGATAATAATACGGGCCCTAGTAAGCGGGACGGCCCGCGGTGGTGACACAGAATCTACTCATGTGGCGGTGACGTGGTGTGTTCCTTAGTTCAAACTTAAAAAGACTAATAAATAGGTACCTATTATTCATGTAATTATTATCAATAAATATTTTAGAAAAACTACTAGTTTTTACTTTCCTTAAATTCGAAATGAAAAGTAGAGTGTTTAACGCGGGTGAAAGTCATCAATTCCCACTCGGACTATAGCCGCCCTCGCTGCGCTCGGGCGTCTAAATGCCTCGTATGGGAATTGATTCCTTCCGACCCTTGTATAACAATCTACTATTTCATAGTTGCAAAATAATTGGGTTTGGCCAATTATTTTGCAACTATGAAACTATTCCAAATTTTTAAGTTGATAGCATTTTTAATAGTTTTTGAGATATCCAGTTGTGACAGACAGGCTGAGTCTCACCGTAAGGGTTCCGTTTTACCATTTTGGTACGGAACCCTAACAAGGCGTAATTTTATGTTACTTGTTAACTGGGACTTCGAAACTTATTTCTTTAGTGGCCTCGTTATTAGTTCTACAAAAGAAATCGCAACTATGTCCAAACTCCTATTATTCTTGTACAATAGTTATCTATTTGGAGACGTATAATAGTCTCCGGTAATTGGGACAGTGAGGTTAACTTTTTTTCGGTACATACGTACAGTCACGAGCGCTAATATGTCAACACTTGTCGACTTTAAATTGCGATTTTTTCACGAAATAACGAATGCAACGTTAAAATACGACACTTTACTTAAACATATGGGTTCGAAAATACTATGTTCCTAATAGTATAAAATTTCATTAAAAATAATGGAGAAAATCGCCTTTGAATAAAGCCAAGTGTATACATACTTATGCTCGTGACTGTACAGACGCCAGCACATCAAGCTACCAGAAACTGTCAAATTTTCCCAATCAACTTTGAACCTTATACTTTAGCGATAAAGTTGAAAATCTATTAAAGAAATTTGACAGATTATAGTAGCTTGATGTGCTGGCGTCTGTACCTATTTATTTTTGTACGTCTGAATGGGACAGGAAACTCTTAGAAAGGCGAGTCTTACTGATATGCTAGTGATTCTATAGTTAGGCCAAATTGAGGTACGAGAGATTTGTATCCTAATGATTCTGTACGAAATGAGAATATTAAATAAGTAGGAACTTCAGGATTCAATGTTTAGTTATTTCTTACTAGCTGCGCCCCAGGTTTCAACCGCGTAAATGTCGATCCCGTGGGAATATCGGGATAAAAAGTAGCCTTTAAGTTAATCCAGGGTATCAGCTACCTCCGTACAAAATTTTATCAACATTGGTCCAGCCGTTTGAGCGTGAAGAAGTAGCAAACATATAAACACACACACCCCCACATACACATTCAGAAACTTTCGCCTTTATAATATTAGTGTGATAATATATAATATTAATATAATAGAGTAATAAGTAACTAACTCCACAACCCAATAACTAAGTTGTGGACATCAGATAGACAATTGCTCCATGTAAAATACTGGTATTCAGCTGCATCCAGTTAGACTGGAAGCCGACCCCAACATAGTTGGAAAAAAGCTAGGCAGATGATGATGATGACGGAGGAATAGTAATCATATTATTTGTATTAGCAAACATCATTTAGTTATTAAAGTAGTTACAGAATATTGCTTTCTCGCTTTTTAAAATGAAAATTACTAACAGGTTTTTTTACATATATTTGGCTTCGTGGTGAAAGGGTCAGCCAATCGATAGAGAAGTCAATTGCCCAGGGTGCACCGGACTTAACAAAAGGTCGGATGGTACGTCACTCCGCGAAGGCTACTTTCATACACTTAAACCTTCTGATCTCTTTATTAAACCATCAGAGTCTTTCATCCGGGCTCAAGTTATCGTGGCCTACTTTGAAAACTTGTTTTTTAATTTGGCTCGCGCGGTTCATTTTATCATACAGCCTGTTACTTGTGCATACAATGTTCGTGATTGATCTCTTTGGTGATTGGAACTTTTACCAATAATATCCACATTCCAAATTCAAATCACTTTTAGTCCCTAGGGATTAAAGAACTATTTTAGTCCCTGTTTACGAAGAATACGCTAGCTCTTTTTGGATGATGTGATAAAAATAAAGTTACTGCCTATCATCGATCCACCATAAATAATGAACATTGCAAAATACTCAGTCTTGTCACATTATTTATTATCCTCAATACACAAATCCTTCACAGCGGCCATCTTTGTTCCCAACTATCATGATAAACTAAAAAACCGGAAAAAAAACTCACCAAAAAACCGTCACTCTTCTCTCGTCTCGTATAACTGAATCACAAAGCCTGTCACCCCTTTTGTTCGCGTAGGGTAGTTTTAGACTAGTTCCGAACTATAATCTCATTCAGGGCCCCTCCTATACTCTTAATTACCAAATTCTATAGACATGGCTCTAGAAACTTCCGTTGCCGTGGTTTGTGTGTTGTAATAACTAGAGTTTCGCGGTTTCATTTGATGGGGTGATGGTTGTTAGTTTGTTTTGGTGTGATGTGAACTATGAGTCGTAATTTCTATAAGTACATAAATAAACACAAATCCTATGCTTGACAGCTTGAGGGGCCCGTGGTTAAGTAATAACGTAAAGTACGTTAAGCGGTTGCTTCGCACTGTCATTCGTGGGTCTTTGACGGCCTGGTACATGGTGACATTAGTTACCACTAACGCCATCTAGTACCGAGTAGAGAACTAGTAGAGACAAGATCCTTCTAGAAATTTCGATGCTAGAACTTTCTAGAAGTTTCTGAAACTATCGACATCTGGTCAGTCGGGGCTGGTATGTACTCGAACATTCTAGATGTTTCTACGGTAGAAGGTTCTAGAACTATCTGTGGCACTATATAAGGCCGGTCTGGGCCACGATCCAGACAGATTAGATAAAGCGATACAAGCGAATGCATCGAAAGCGATCTTCAAGTGCGACTTAGAGTGATCAGTAGTGCAATTGTGTTTTATAATCAGTGTGTTTGAGTCGTTATTAATGTTGTTGATTAAAGTGTAATTTTGTTGGTTATTAAAAAGGCAGTTTTTATTGTCACGAACCCCGAGCTCGTAACAATACTAAACGCTCAAGAGTTTATATTGTGCTTACACTTGCGTGAACAAATGTTTGTGTTTGTTCTGTGCCTTATTCATTTATTTTTCATTTAATAAAAATTTTATGTGTCTTGACTGGATTTAGAGAGGTTCAAGTGTCTTTTATTATTTTGTTCCACAAATTATTAAATATTAGCTTTTCGCAAGCATAGGTTGGAAATTATCCCCGAAGGAACAGGATAAAAAGTATTTCACACAGTCCTCCAGCGACCGACCGACTACCGAAATGACGACTAATAGAGAATATTGTCATTTCCCTAGTCGGTTAGATTTTCAAGTAAATAAATATAGAAAAAACTAGTAACCAAGCAACACATAAAACCGCACACAAGATAAAAAAACTGGCCAAGTGCGAGTCGGCCTCGCACACAAAGGGTTCCGTACCACAAGGCAAAAACGCGAAAAAAAACACGTTTGTTGTATGGGAGCCCCCTTAAATATTTATTTTATTCTGTTTTTGGTTGTTATAGCGGCAAATGAAATACATAATTTGTAAAAATTTCAACTGTCTAGCTATCACGGTTCATGAGATAAAGCCTGGTGACAGACGGACAGACGGACAGTGGAACCTTAGGAATAGGGTCCCGTTTTTAGCCTTTGGGTACGGAACCCTAAAAAGTAACAAAACCCCACATTCTACCATCTTCCTTTAAACTGTGGTCACAAATAAATAATATTTCCATGTGTTTTTTCTAGTGTGAATAGAGTGAAATAATTGCAGCACGGCGTACACTTGTGTCGCAATTTGTCTCGCACTCGAAATGTTAAATTTCTCTACCTTTGTAAGGTTTCGGATATTCTCGGCTCTCAAATAGTTTGCTAACCCTATCAGTATCATTATTTGTATGTGTGAGTAAAAAGGATTATGTAAATCTCAAATAACTAGCTTCAGCCCACGACACGTGCATGTGAAATTTCTTGTTTTAACAAAAATTTATCCTATGATAGCCGGCAATACTTTCCGTTAGGATAGCATTTTCGTAATCGGATTATCAGTTTTGAAGATTACCCCTTCATACAAACTCACAAATTTTACCTCGTTATAATATTAGTATAGATTTAAGTACTCACAATAATGATTGGTCATATTTTACTCATTATTAAAATATACCGATCACCCATAAATCATTATCAGAGAACGGTTCATTACTTTTAATTGGCGCATAACATATATCATTCACCCTGTATTTTTCACCCTTTCACCACACAAAAGAATTAATCACTCTACATCCAATTTTGAAGAAGCTTTTTTAATCCACAAAGGGGAGTGAATCGTTAGAAAAATGTTTTTGAAGCACCTTTCCGCTCGGGCTCGGTATAAAAAAGTGCCACAGTGAAAAAGTGGTGACAATTTTCCACGAAACCCATTGAGTCTGGTGTCGTTGGTATTTTTCAGATTGCAATAAACTTGTCAGAGACAGTCTGTTTTTGGTATTTTATCATTTTAGTTTCACATTGAGACTTCAACCTAGTAAGTAAATCACTGAAATAAACCAAGTGGCTGTCACGTAGAATTTATTTGAGGAAATACGGATGCTACGGCGTAGCCGACGTGCTGATATAACCGCTACGGCTGGCTACGGCGTAGCAAGTACTAAACCCGCTACGTCACTTTGACTTACGCTACGTAACGAGCGTAGATCTCTCTTTGGCCCATTTTATCACATTATTATTAATATTATAAAGGCGAAAGTTTGTGAGTGTGTGTATTTATATATTTGTTGTTTGTTATTGTTTGTTACTTCTTCACGCTCAAACGGCTGGATCAATTTTGATAAAATTTTGTATGGAGGTAGCTGACTCCCTGGATTAACATATAGGCTACATTTTATCCCGATATTCTTACGGGATCGAAACTTATGCGGGTGAAACCACGGGGCGCAGCTAGTTATTTAATAAATGCTTTTTTTAATATTGAACAACTAGTTGTATTTCCTAGAATATTTCTTAATGATTTGAAAAGCACTTTATACCTTTAACTACAGCGTTTCTATCCGAGTGAAGAGAACAATAAAGCAATTTGTAGAACTAACAATGGTAGCAACTTAATCACGTCTCTCAGGCGTGCTACTGTACACGTGTGTGCATTGTTACAGTATATTCTATTAGGCTTTACACGTAGGTACATACACTGTATCTTAGTAAGCCAACATGCGTTAAAATATAGTTACTATGACCTGTTGCAATTTCTATAGGAATCGTGCATCAGTATCGGTATCGGTATCATGCACACACATGACATCACGCCTGTAATCCCCAAAGGGTTAGGCAGGGTTAGGCAGAGGTGTACCCACGGAGGAACACCCACATTTCACCAGTTATGTTTTGAAGTCCTAAATCCAGACTCCGGGCTGCTACTGAGAAATTTCTGATGGAAAAACTCTATAAAAAGAAATACTACCCGACCCGCGCTTGCGACGACTAGCCAAAAGACGCAGTCAAAAAAAAAATGGTGTCATTTTCTTTGTCATCATTAATGTCATCATAAATCTAACTAGCCATAAACATTTTCATCATAAATCTAACTAGCCATAAACATTTTCATCATAAGTCTAACTAGCCATAAAAATTTCCATCATAAGTCTAACTAGCCATAAAAAGTCTAACTAGCTGTAAACATTTTCATCATAAGTCTAACTAGCCATAAAATTTTCATCATAAGTCTAATTAGCCATAAACATTTTCATCATAAATATAACTAGCCTAAAATATTTTCATCATAAATCTAACTAGCAATAAACTTTTTCATCATAAATCTAACTAGCCATTAACATTTTCATCATAAATCTAACTAGCCATAAACTTTTCATCAAAAATCTAACTAGCCAAAAACATTTTAATCATAAATCTAACTAGCCATAAACTTTTCCATCATAAATGTAACTAGCCAAAAACATTTTCATCATAAATCTAACTAGCCATAAACATTTTCATCATAAATCTAACTAGCCATAAACTTTTTCATCATACATCTAACTAGCAATAAACATTTTCATCATAAATCTAACTAGCCATAAACTTTTTCATCATAAAAATAACTAGATAAACTTTTTCATCATAAATCTAACTAGTCATAAACATTTTCATCATAAATCCAACTAGCCATAAAACTTTTTATCATAAATCTAACTAGCCATAAACATTTTCATCATAAATCTAACTAGCCATAAACTTATTCATCATAAAAATAACTAGACAAAATGTTTCATCATTAACCTAACTAGCCATTAACTTTTTCATCATAAATCTAACTAGTCATAAACATTTTCATCATAAATCCAACTAGCCATAAAACTTTTTATTATAAATCTAACTAGCCATAAACTTATAATGACAACGTACAACGTCCTGATATCAGCCGTCGGGGCAGTAGCCCAGCAGACACAAAACTCGTCCGGTCGGAGGATCCTCCCTTTTGTATGGAGAATGAAGAACTCTACACCGTGTTCTTCACACCTTTATAGGTATATAATAACAGATACTTCTGAGTTGCATCGTGGACGATGGGCCTAAGAAATAGTGCAGTTACTGATCGTGAATATTCCATTACTGAAACTGTTTCTAATTTAAAATAGATTTCAAATATCTACGATAACATCTAAGTTAATATTTCATAACTAGTTTAATTATTAATAAATATTCATCTGTCTAGCACAACAATTTGTAAAGTTTGTCGTTGAATTTACATAACAATAGGCTTGTTTATTAGAAATACCTAAGGGAATGAATAGAATGATTAAAATTAGTATTCATATTTCACACTGGCAATGTAACTTTTAATTAGGCTTGTATTTCTTTTTTTGTTATTATATTTTAATATTCTTTTAGTTTTCTCTCTCTCTTATTTTAGTTTTGGGGTATGTATGTATATATATCAGAATCATAAGAGACCGTTAACGTCAACTAAAAAATACTTTAAATGAATGACGAAAATAAGATAAATTATTGCTGGCTAAAGTTCATTTCAAATAAACTTGCGATAAAGTTTGTTCACCTCCTTCTACTAATGTATCCCAATATTTCCAAACCATACGAAAAAAATGTATGGGCAGTGTCGGTAACACGATCAAAACATTGACATACTCCGTGTTTGGTATTATGAAACTCAACCGATGCAATGTTAGCGACAGTTTTGTATGACGAACGATATCTATCGTAAGTTATTTGGACTTTTTGGTACAGGGTGGTTGAATGACATTTATCGCAAGTTTATTTGAAATACACTTTAGTACCCATCTTCTTCTTGAGAAGAGCCATTTACTACAAGTAGAAAATTACATTTTAAATTCAAACATTCTGCCGAAAATCATATCTCAATATTCTCATCAAATTCAATCTACAGTCCTCTCGGACAAAATGCTTACTTTTGTTCTATGAACTCATGGTGCCCCACAAGCTAGGCTGCTTGCCTTCCTCAACTTCTATAAATCATCTTGCATGTTTTTCCTAAGCCATGCATAAATAAGTGAGGATACAATATCGCCATGGACTCCATTCTTGACCACTTGTCTTGCCACTTTTTTCGACACATGTCACTTAGTTCAGCTTCTGGCCACAAATCACATGTAGGTACCACGTTTTTATTTGGTATTTTCCCAAGTCTCTCATATGAATTCATTAAATGCAAATCCATTCAAGGTTCCCCCCCATTCATAAAACTTGTCAGCCACAAATGCTTGTCAAATGATACCTCCATATTCATTTCAATACGGTGAAACACTATTCAAAAGCATTTTAGTTATAGTTAAATAGAGTAGGGACATAATAAACAGAGTTATCGATAATAGAGTCATATGCAGAGTTATCGATAATAATTCATACGATATCGTCAGTGGAGCGCGATGGAAGGATTGTTCGACTAATCAATATTAGTTGGCTTCGATGCTGAATACCAATGGAATCCTATTTGTAGACCGTACCATTGTCACGTAATAATAACAGGGGATTTCTGAGATGCGCTTTCGATTTAATTATGCTGGGATGAGAAAATTGTTTGTTTGTTGTCGTGTTATTACAATGTACATTAGGTAATGGTATTTCTTCTACTATGATGTACGATTATGTGGTTTTTGGAACGAAGTTTTGAATATTTGTTCACTCTGTACTATTATGAATCATAATATGACGAAGACAGTCCGTGTTTTTCTTTTTTTTTCGCTGCACTACGTAGGTACAATCAAAGAAATTGGATTTGGATTGGATTGATTGGTATTTTAGCACAGACAAAAAAAATAACTGAAAATCCTTCACCAATGGGATTTCATACGATTAACTTAACAGTTAACTGTCCATTATGATTCATAATGTTATCTTTTTATGATTCTGCTAAAATGGCCTTTTTAGACGCCAGTAGTCTGTACAAAAATCTAACTTTTTGACAGACATGACACTTTTTTTCCTTTGTATTATTATTTGGTTATTATTAGAGTCACGTTGCATGTCACATTTATGCATGGTTCGAATTATTTCTTGTCAAAGCGACGTAACTCAGTAAACAAATAAACTACTAGGGACTAGTCGATACAAATATATTTCAAAACGATAAAATCGTAATAAGTTTAGTTGTATGCGCATGTTTCAGTGTTTTCTGCAAACGCGTACGATACGAATAATAATAAAAAAAGAAAAATTACATAGTAGCCCACCGGTATCGGGAATAGGGTCCAAGCTACCGGCGGTCAGGGCTCCAGAGAGAGGTACCTCCTAACAATGCGGGCCGTGTCCAGAAGTACCGCTTTCTGAATCCAGCCCTTGATCCACCTGCCCAACGGGAGCTTTCTTAGGTGTTGGTCGAGACTCTTGGCTATTAACCCATTAAATACTAAAATTGTTTGTTTTAACATGATCGCCCCTGTAGTTCCTGAAGGGCAGAGGTATACCTATATAATACACCCACAATTCGCCTGTTATCTTTAAGTCCCATGTAATAAAGGGCGAGTCTAAAATCAGAACTCACCAAATCCAGACACTGGGCTGCTACTGAGAAATTCCTGATGAGAAAACCCAATAACACTTTTCTGGCCTGGGAATTGAACCCAGGATCTTTTTTTTTTCTTTTTTTTAGGGTTCCGTACCCAAAGGGTAAAAACGGAACCCTATTACTAAGACTTCGCTGTCTGTCCGTTTGTCCGTCTGTCCGTCTGTCTGTCACCAGGCTGTATCTCAGGAACCGCGGTAGCTAGACAGTTAAAATTTTCACAAATTATGTATTTCTGTTGCCGCTATAACAACAAATACTAAAAACAAAATAAAATAAATATTTAAGGGGGGCTCCCATACACAAACGCGATTTTTTTGCCCTTTTTTGCTCGATATCAAAAATGGCAACAGGTAGGCACTTGAAATATTCATAAAATACTCAGTTGTATTTTAACTTTAATAATAAATAATAAAATTAAAATAAAATAAATATTTAAGGGGGGCTCCCATACAACAAAACATGTTTTTTTCGGCGTTTTTGCCTTGTGGTACGGAACCCTTCGTGTGCGAGTCCGACTCGCACTTGGCCAGTTTTTTTTAACATTGTTCACCTCATGCTCAGCAGTAGCTTGTGACCGCTAGACCAACAGGGCAGTCTAGAGTAAAACTACTATTAGAAAATAGAATCAGCATTTGTTACCAACATAATAATATCAATTTCATGTGTGAAAACAAAGTTCATTCCCTCTAGAGAGAACTGATAGTTCTATCAATTAAATAATACTGCGTACAGTGACGTCATAAGCTGACTTTGCAGTCGACATCCAATATAATTCCGTCGCGTGCAAATCAGATCAATTCAATTGAATTCTTACTAATATACACTGCTATGTTCAATTAGTTTGTAGGGACTCTTGAGGCTATTGGAATTGAGATAGATATTAGGTACCTATGTAGATTTTAGTATTATTTAAAATACCAACGGAGTTGATGTTAGACAAAAATTAATGTATATATATGCTAGCTGACCTGACAGACGTTGTCCTGTCCTTTTAATAGTACATATAAAAATCCTATACTAAAATTAGAAAAAATTCCGGGAGACTTTTGTTTTTTTTCTGTCCATAAAAACCTAATTCGTGCTAATACGAAAATAAAAAGAAACTAAATACCAAATCATATAGACAGATAACAGTGTTAAATTTATACTTATAAATAATAATTTAATTATTATTAATAGAACAATATAGAAAGCACAGTTTTTAGTTGCTATTTCCTACGATTAATCCTGTATTCTTTTGTATAAATGATAAATAAAAAAATATACATATTTAGCAACAAGTTCGTGTAAATTAAAAAGTGTCTCTACAACAAACCTCTAGGGTGCACACAAATAAGACAATAAATAAAAAGAATATTCTAACACGGATAAACATAAAACGAACTATGTACAAGAGTACAATTATTTAAAGAATGACAGAAATATAGAATAGAGGCGCAAATAGAAGCCAAAGTCAAATCATTTATTTTAAGTATTATTTTATTATTATTCTTTTTTGTTCTTTTGAACATCAAAATTTACGAGAAAATAGAATTGACTCTAGGCGCCTATTCCAAAAGATAGTTTCGTATGGAGAAAATCAAAATATTTTATTTCACATAAACATACATGGGCACTTATGAAACGTCAGAAGCTAGGTGCACGGTTCCAATTGGTCGTTTCCTATAGAGAAGTGCCGGCGAGAAACTTCTAACAGAACATATATAATTAGCTTTTACAATGTTTTCAAATTACAGTATCAATAGGTATATGATAGGTATAGCGTAGGCCAGTCAACAGAAATCAAGTACTTAATAAAATAAAAAATGGTCTACAGATCTAAATTCTACAAGGCCTACAAAGTCCTCACATTTACAAAATATAAAAAAGAGTCTATCAAAAATATAGAAGAATGGACAAGAAACATTTTAAAAAAGAAGATTGCAGATTTTGTAAAAAGAACTCTATTCTAGTCTTCAAAATATTCATTAATCTAATAATAACATTTCTGTAACAGTCAAATTCGCGTCGCTTTGTGATCAATGTTAGATACTTCTCTGGGTAAACTTCCTACTGCAGGAAAATTAAGGCTTGTTAATAATCCAAGATGCTGATCAAATGAGTAGGAATGCACTCTGCTCTCAAAGAGGGCATGCACATAAAGATACTTTTGAATACATCAAATGCTTTCATTGAAATGCCGTACGGAACTCTCAAAGGGACTCGCAACAAAATAACTTTGAGATTTTTCTCTCTCACTCGTGTCTGAATATTTTTGAATGAATTTTATAATTCTCGACGTCGAAATTTAAAATTTTTAAGATAGTCTTGATTTTCTAATTTAATTTATATTTGCCTTTTTTGATCTTTTGACTGCGTCAGTGAGCGGAATTTGCGCAGCTGAAATTTGGGCCAAAAAAATTTAAACTTTTTGCCGTCGATACGCTAAGAACAAGAATTTAATTTATGCAAATATTTCAACGTAACATTTCAATATAGTTATAAATTAGTTCTTCCTGTACTGCATTCATTTTCCTTGGTTTCATTCATTAAGCTTCATTAGGCTTAGCGAATTAAACCTACATTTCTTTGAAAAAAAATAACACATTATTTTTATTACCAGGGGCATTTTACCTACATAAAATAGCAACAGCCTGCATTAAATATTATTAACTTTATAATATGGGATCTAAAAACTGGAAATTATAATCATGTTTTTGGAAAGGTTCAGGTTAACGGGGTTTGGTAACGTATCTTTGGAAGGTTCTGGTCGCAAGCGCTATGCTGAGCGTGAGGTTCTGAGTTTAATTCCCGGGCCGGGCAAAACATCCATTAGGAATTCTCCTCAAGTAGCAGCACGGAGTTTGGATTTGTGCCCGGTTGATGGCAATATATTTATAGAGGTATGAGGAGCAGGCTGTAAAGTTCACTCATCCTCCATAGAAAAGGGAGGATCCTTCGACCAGCCGGGTGTTGTGTCTGGCGGGCAACTGCCTAATGATTCATGTCGGGCCATTGTATATGCTAGTTGCGTGGTAAACTCTGTTTGTGAGATGCAGGATTTTGAGTGACGTCAGTCTGACGCGTAGTTCGCATGTGGCATTGTAGATACCGCTACATATTAATGGCGGTGAAAGAAAACATCGTGAGGAATCCGGCATGTCCTAGAACCAAAAATTCGAAGACATGTGACATCTACCATCCCGCATAGGGCCAGCGTGGTGGATTATAGCCCATTCTCTCACTGAGAGGAGGCCTGATTCCCAGCAGTGGGAACATTATAGGCTGATTATATAATGGCAATAGGATCGCTCCCTATTACATGGAACTTAAACATAACTGGCAAAATGTGGGTGTGCTACGGTATGCCTGTGCCTAACAATAAGGGAAAACAAGCGTGTTGTCTGGTGTCAGGAGGGGCCCGTGGCTAAATCATAACAGCCGCACAGGTCGATCGATCAGGCTAAACCACGCTTGCCGCGGTTGGTCTGTGGATGGGTGACCATCTTTACATACCGTGACCCCTCCGTGCCTCGGAAAGCTCGTTTAGCCGTTGGTCCTGGCTGTCATTCGTGGATCTTTGACAGTCGTTACGGGTAATCAGAAGCCCGAAAGTCTGACAACCAGTCTTATCAAGGGGTATCGTATTACCCAGTAATTGGGTTGTGGAGGTCAGATAGGCAGTCGCTCAGTTCGCAGGCGGTTAGACTGGAAGCCGACCCCAACACAGTTGGGAAAAGGCTATGCAGATGATGAAGCATGTAGTCATGAATGTATTTCTCGTTCCATAAAGAAGAGTGCACCACGGTTTCAAAACAAGTAAATCAGCATGCGTAAACACAGTATTACTGTCAGAAAAGCTCACAGATCACCATGATTCAAATAGTACAATTTAATAACCCGTGTTCTGCTGTAATGTGTCGTCCATTATGAATCGCAAATTATCGTAAATAAAACGCAATAACAACGTTAGTTCGCGTTCAGGGTTGTCAAAAAGATTTTGCATTTTTTATAGAAATGTTTTTATGTTTTTTTTTTTGTGGTAAAGCAATTTTCGCATTTTATTACAAAGTGGAGTACCAGGGTGTTGACAATATTGTTGATGTTTGAACATTTTTAATTGTATTTTGAGGCTGAAAATAATGTTTGACATAACCACTAGTGTGGAAAAAAAACCTTTGACACGTAAATAGCAATAAAAATGTGTCACATGGTTAAAGAGACTAACTCAGAAAGTTTAATTACAATTGGATTTTTCCTCTTATTAGCCTCCGGATAGACTCCTCCAAATATTATCAAAATTAATATTTTTTTAAACGTTTGACTATTAATTTATGTTGTTGTGGGTTAGACGTAAACAATAGAACTTAAAAGGTTAGGCATATGAAGAATAGAACTTTATATAAGCCCTATTATCTATTTACAAAAAATCTATTGATTGGACTAAGAAATTAAAACACAAATTTTTTAGTATGTTGCTTGTAATCTGACAAAAAATCATAATGATTGTATGTATGTATGGTTTTTACTGTAAAAAAAAAGTTTTTAGAGGTATCTTTATGATTTTTTCTATCGTACCAAATTAGTTGTATTGTGTTTTCATTCAACACACTATCTACTTAGCATATATCCTGAAGAATATCATATATTTTTCTGATTTTGTTTACTGGAGTCGATTATATACTTTTATAGTTTCTAAAGCTTGCGTTTTTTACGTTTAGGTCCTATAAGACCCTTAGATAGGAAGATTTTTATCGTGGCGTACAAGATACTATCAGATTTGCAAAAAAACCCTTTAACATAGACGTAGCTTAAAATAAACCAAAGGGAACGCGCAAAACTTCAAATACCTTCCACACAGTTCTTTTCAAAGTAACTCTTACACTCGGACGAATGTCAGCATTTCTTGCTCTAACAAAGTTATCTTGCATCCCATCTTTCATCCCTCATTTTTTCCTGATTACAATCACCGCTGGCTTTGTTACAAGGCTGAATGCGGTAAATCCTTGGGCTATGATAAATGTAGTGACGTCAGCAGCCCGTTTCCGGTTCCTACTTTATTTTTTCTGCCGCCACCAGGATTTTTTGTAACATATTTGGGTAGTTGACAGCCCTAGCTCGTGTAATGACTTCGTATAGTTAAGAAGCTTGCAACTTTTTGTGTAAGTATGTAGTTATTTTCTTACAAGCTATATAGCCTAGTAAGACCATTGTATTGAAATAAAGCATCATCAAATTAAATGGATTTCGTTTGAGCAGGTACGTACGATAGTTTAAAATGTTTCTAAACTAAAGAAGCTAGTACAAATAATATCTGTATATACATACATAAAATAGGATAGTGACGAAGAATTTTAGTCCGTTTGTCTGTTTGTCTGGATGTATGTTCGGCTTGACTTTAGTATCCCGGGGCACGAAGTGAGGGGTGACAGTGGTTGCAGGTGGTAGGGGATGGGTCCCTGATTATACGAAAATGCATATTTTTCGAGAAATTTATAAAAATTGTTTCTAACCTCAAATCAGATAAAAAGTGTAACGAAACGTTAAAATAGGCGATTGACAACCAAATCTGTACCAGTATATTGTCAGTGGTGTAAAATGTCGTGTAAAATCGGTGAAACGGAACGTAAAAAAGAACTGTAAGTACTGTCAGTGTTATTAAGTACTCTGTGGTTCATTCCGTTTCTTCCCGAGTGAATGTTTTGTTGTGTGTGAATGTTTTGTTGTTTTATTTGTCTTGTTATGTACATACCTAGAAATTCTGTTCAGAAGGAAATTAGAGTACCCCACTTTATGGTTGAAATAGGTCGAATCTGTCCCAAAACCGAATCGGGGCATCCCGACTCCACGTACAATAGGTCGAATCTGTCCCAAAACCGAATCGGGGCACCCCGACCCCACGTAGTCTTTTGGCTGCTACTTCGTATTTAAAAATCCGGAGGCGCGGAGGGAGTGCAGCTACCCGCCCGCTGTGCTCACCTCCGCAGCTTCGGCTTACTGGTCGCCTCCGGCGACCAGCCTCAGCAGCTGCGGCTCGCACGGGTGCCTATCCTTTGTTACGTAAGGGCGAAGGGGCTGCACTTCCCGCAGCGCCGGAGACGTGCTGAAGCAACTTTGTATTGAAAACAAGTGTTTTGAGGTTAGGTTACAATAATTTGTTTTTCTCAAGAATGGTGCGTCCTCGTTTCATGGGAGTGGTACCAGGGAGAAGGGGGGACACCCCCCTCCCCCCTCCACCCCCCCACCACCTCGTTTTCGTGCCCCCGGATACTACATTTTTACCAGTGAGCTGTCAATAGTGTCAATCCCTAGCATCAGGTGGAATGACAGCTCACTTTAAGCTCACTTCACCTAAGTTATCACGTGATGTTTTTACAGAATAGTACCGCTAAACGAATTTGAATTAAAATTGGGATACAAATAATTAGTAACCTGGATTTACAAATAGGGGAAATCCCAGTAGTACGTTCCCGTGGGAGGCTTTCCGATATCCACGCGAGCGAAGACGCGGGTTCAAGCTAGTGTACCTACATAATTACGTTCAGTATGTCGAAAAGAAATCCTACTGAAATCTTTTCTTAATCACCTTTTCCCCCATCCTATAATATCTGGCCGATTGCCAAGGCTAACATTTGGAACGGGTCGACGCCTTCATTAGTAAGAGCGAATAATTAGATCATGATTACATAAATGTACGTTGAATTTCCGATAAGTACCTATTAAATGCAACGAGGAGCAAGCAACCTATAAATTTGCTAAGTAGGTACGTAGAATCACAAAACAGTTCTAAAACATACTGTTTGTCAAAAACACAACCTGCATTGAATAACTGTAACATTTGTGAATTTTAAACATGTAGGTATTATGAGTGAAATTTTGTCAGCCCTTTCAGTCTGGCAACAGAATTTAACGGAGTTATCAAATTCAGTCAAACGCTGCTTCTGCCAGTTGATAGACAACAGCGGAAATCAATGTCAAGATTAGAATGTGAACGTTCTTAAAATAATGGAATCGACTAATTTTTGCGATATAACATTGGTCGGCCATTCTGCAAGTATTATGCATAGTTGAGGTTATCCCCAACTGTGCATATCTCCACTGACGGACATAAGTCCGTCAGTGGAGATTTGTGTATGTCACTGTAAATTACAGGCTAATCCCCATGTGTCCGTAGCTCGTCATGGGTGACTTGAGGCTTATGTAGGAGGATGGGCAACTTCAGTGTGCTGAGTGACGTTTAATAAGAAAAATCTTTCTTCAAACTCAAAATCAAAGCATTTATTTCATTTAAACCTTGTACAGGCACTTTTGAATTGTCAAAATTAAATAGTCTGTCAGTTAATCAGAAAGTTGAAGCTAGTTGCCCATTCCAAAACGTAGATCTCTATGGAGAAGAACGGGCAGGAAACTCCATGGACACTCTTTTAAATCAAGATATTAAAAAATCCTGGGTACATTATTGTTGTTGCTTCTATATGTGAGAACAATGTAAAAAAACTGGCCAAGTCCGAGTCGGACTCGCACACGAAGGGTTCCGTACCCCAAGGCAAAAACGCCGAAAAAAACATGTTTGTTGTATGAGAGCCCCCTTAAATATTTATTTTAATTTTATTATTTATTATTAAAGTTAAAATACAACTGAGTATTTTGTGAATATTTCAAGTGCCTACCTGTTGCCATTTTTGATATCGAGCAAAAAAGGGAAAAAAATCGCGTTTGTTATATGGGAGCCCCCCTTAAATATTTATTTTATTTTGTTTTTAATATTTGATGTTAAAGCGGCAACAGAAATACATACTTTGTGAAAATTTCAACAGTCTAGCTATCGCGGTTCTTGAGATACAGCCTGGTGACAGACAGCCGGACTGACAGCGAAGTCTTAGTAATAGGGTTCCGTTTTTTACCCTTTGGTTATGGAACCCTAAAAAGACACAAATGAAGAAACAATTCAAAATAAAAGATTAACAATAAGCCTTGGCAGTTAAGAGATGACCAGTCTCAACTAACGGCGCCCGTTCACGAATATGACGCGTGGATCGACCTACCATCCAGCTCAACCATTTTATAAGGAACCGAATGATCCAACACACGCGCCACCATTGCCGGGGTCGTTTGGGGATGGATGACCATACATTACATACCGAGGCCCCTCCGTTCCACGGAAAGTCGTTGGTCCTCATTCGTAGATCTGTGGCAGTCGTTCCAGGTAATCAGAAGCCCGAAAGTCCGACAACCAGTCTCACCAAGGGGTACCAGATAGGCAGTCGCTCATGATGGCATTCATGTAATACACTGGTATTCAGCTGCGTCCGGTAAGACTGGAATCCAACTGCAACTTGGAAAAAATTAGGCAGATTGTTTGACATATTCTTGTCTACTTACAAAAGCAGAAAGTTTATAAAACCATAAACCGCAAAATAGCAATTACTTATCACCGAACTACATCAAACTATTTACCGGTAATTGGTTCAAGTTCTCTCTAACTTTATTATAACTACGCGTACTTGCAACTGAAGTACCTACGAGTAGTTACGTGAACTTCAGACCAGTAGTTTTGGAGTTGAGAACTATTGGATAAGTCAACATTAAGTTAATGAGTATGGTATCTACACGGCATCAATTTTATTTGAATATTGGAAATTAAGTGATTTTCAAATTCAAATTGTACGTACGTGCACAATAATTATTGTAGTTAAACAGGCTGAATATGAAATTAACAATTAAGTACCTAGCATAATCAGCCTATAGTGTTCCTACTGCTGGGACAGAGGCCTTGTCTCGGTGACAGGCAGAGGGCCATAATCCACGCGGGCTCAGTGCGGATTGGTCGATATCACATGTCTTCGAATTCTTGGTTCTAGGACATGCCGGTTACCTCACGATGGTTTCCGTCACCGTTTTGAGAGCAGTGGTAATGAAATTAAATACACAAGTAAAGTCTGGGTTCGAACTCACGACTTCCAACTCGTAAATTGGGGTTGACACCGCTGGGTCACTACTGCTCGAAATTAACAATGACGATAATGAATTTAACATCGGAGGGTACAATTGTCGATTTCAATTACATACAGGAAAATGCCAGAATGCCGCTGCTCTTTATACTTGGCCAGACTGCAAACGCGGGCGCGGGGCGGATGTGGCGTGGCGTACTCAAACATAAGAACTTTATTTGAGCGTCCATCATCCGTGGCGTCCATAGTGGGCACGCTGGCGCGGTGAGCGGCGCGGGTTGCTTGGCGCGGGGAGCGCGCGGGCAACTCACGCCATAGCTCGTTCATACAAGCGGCTGCAGTGAGTGCGCAGGTGGCCCGCGCGGGAACCGGGGTTTTCAAACTAGTACGAGTTTTGTTCTCGTAAAAATAAGTCTCCATATACGCGCGGCTTAATGAGCATTGTCGTGTCCAGTGTATGTCAAAATTGACATACACTGGACATGACACTGCAATGCGGCTCAGTAAGCCGCGCTGGACTGCGGACAGGCAGATCTGGCGCGTTCCCGCGCCCGCTTCGCTCCCCGCCCCGCGCTGCCAGTCTGGCAAAGCACTTTGTCTTACCGTAATCCTTTCATCATCAACATCAATAAATGTAGCTTGGGTACGTCTCTAAGCCCATTGGCAATTTCTTATCGCGCATCGGATTGTCGACGCACTGTTTGGCTCCAAGAGTTGAAAATCCATTAGTGTTTTTTTGACGCGTTCTTGTATTCTCAATTCTCGGCTCAAAACCGAGAGTTCCAAATCCCGTCCGCTATAAAAAAACTATTGTGTTGAAAAATCGCCCGTGTGATTTTCTATAAGGGCTTTCTCTATAGATGTGAACTTGTGAACTAGATATTTGTTCTGGTATTCAGATTTTATCACTAAGGGAAATTAATCTCAATCAAGACAGTTCCTCGAATTAATTGCAGGATTATGTCGATATTCTGGGGTCATATTTCGGCTGCTTATATTCTTATGATGATGATGATACTGAGCGATATTATAATGATCACTATATTTATTCCATAATCATCATCTGCCTAGCCTTTTCCCAACTATGTTGGGGTCGGCTTCCAGTCTAACCGGATGCAGCTGAATACCAATATTTTACATAGAGCGACTGCCTATCTGACTTCCACAAACCAGTTACTGGGTAATACGATACCCTTGGTAAGACTGGTTGTCAGACTTTCGGGCTTTTGACTGCCCGTAACGATTGTCAAAGATCCACGAATGACAGCCGGGACCAACAGCTTAACGTGCTTTCCGAGGCACGGGGGTCACGTTATGTTAAGATGGTCACCCATCCACAGAAAGCGTAGCTTAACCTGATCGATCGACCTGTGCGGCTGTTATTATTTAGCCACGGGTCCCTCATATTCATTCCATAATATATTTAAAAACTTCCTAATCTAAAAACCCTCAGTGCTATCCTTGGATCTAGTCTAACAGATGGTATTCGGGCCACAAAGCTGCGCTATCCTGGATGCGGAGGTACAATAGACCGACAGCGCGCGCGAGATAATGTTTTTCATAACGTTGCCCGGTTTAATGGAGGATTCGGTGTAAGCTATGAGTGTTTGTAAAGCTATACGATTTGTGGAAGATATGCGACGCTATGTAACCACAATGTGTGAACTTAATTGGAAGGGTGAAACAATATGAGCCTGCACAACGGATTTCAATCCACTAATCGTTTGTTCGGCGCACCCTGCGTCACCCTCAGTTGTCACCCGTCTGCGATATCAACCAACTGAATAACTGTCACCGTACCACGATATCTAGGTATTTCTAAATATATAAAACTCAAAGGTGACTGACTGACATAGTGATCTATCAACGCACAGCCCAAACCACTAGAGGGTTCGGGCTGAAATTTGGCACGCAGGTAGATGTTATGACGCCTTCGTCATAACATCCGCTAAGAAAGGATTATGATAAATTCTACCCCCAAGGGGATAAAATAGGGGATGAAAATTTGTATGAAACTTTGTCAATTTTAAACCGATCGGACTGAGATTTTGCATGCATATAGTTGATATAGTCACTATGACGTAGGTATCCCCTAAAAAAGGATTTTGATAAATTGTACCCCTAAGGGGATAAAATAGGGGATGAAAGTTTGTATGAAACTTTGTCAATTTTAAACCGATCGGGCTGAGACTTTGCATGCATATAGCCACTATGACGTAGGCATCCCCTAAGAGAGGATTACAATAAATTCAACCCCCATGGGGATAAAATAAGGGATGATGGCGGATGTAAATGTATTAGTTTTTTTTAATAATACTTAACGCGAGCGAAGCCGCGGGCAAAAGCTAGTAAGCTAATATATTCCTATACAGGATGGCGGAGACATCGACGCAATCTGTTACTATGGATTCAGAACAGGGTTCTGAAAAAACGATACCCCTTGGTAAGACTGGTTGTCAGACATTTAGACTACTGATCACACGTTACGACTGTCAAAGATCTAAGAATGACAGCCGGCACCAACGGTTTAACGTGCTTTCTGAGGCACGGTGGGGTCTTGATATGTAATGGAGGGTCACCCATCCACGAACCGACCGTGGCAAGCATAGCTTAACCTTCAATCAGCACGTGCGGCTGTTTTTCTTTTATTGCTGAATGGGCCCGCTCTTGACTTCGATCACACCTGGTGGAAAGCAATGGTTGAGGTATAAGATGGAACGGCGTGCCCAGAAGATGCCTAAGGCACTGGAACTCCCACGCATCAGCACAGCTGCCAGCAGGCTGCTAGACGCCGGACTCTGGTGGGAGGGTGGTCGCAAACGCAAACGGTGGTTTAACTGTGGAGGCTTGTAAATAGTTTGTTGTCAATTACCTCACTACTACTTCTGTATTTCATAGCTGTAAGCCACCCAAACACAATAAAATAAAAAAAATAAAATAAAAAAAAACTAGGCGGGCGTTAGCCCTACCTACAAGGAAAGAGTTGGCCAGTCATAATTTATAAGGTGTTGGGTGTGACTGTCCAGGATGCGCCGAGCGCTAGGTTCAGTTCAGTAACTGGCGGAACAAACTGCGCTACACGAGGAGGCTTCTTCATGCATCCTAAAAATCTGTTATCGTTTAGTCACGACCTTCTACGTTAGGTCTAGAATTAGTAGCTGAATTCATGGTGACAGTTTGCGCGTTGATGTCCATACCATCCAGTATCACACTAATATTATAAAGGCGAAAGTTTGTGAGTGTGTGTGTGAGTGAGTGTGTGTGTGTTTATATGTTTGTTACTTCTTCACGCTCAAACGGCGGGACCAATTTGGATAAAATTTGGTATGGAGGTAGCTGACAACCTGGATTAACATATAGGCTACTCTTTATCCCGATATTCCCACGGGATCGACACTTACGCGGGTGAAACCGCGGGGCGCAGCTAGTAGCTCATAAAGAAACATTATAAGAATCAAAGATATTTTTTCTCAGCCATCTTCCTCATCTTCAATACAATGTGTTACGCCCCTGTCGTCCGACACGTTACGACTTGTTACGACACGTTGTGGAAAAACATTCTGTTAAACGTAACCCCCTTACTAATAAACCTATTATATCAGGTGAATACCGATTTCTCTCTTTCAGTCGTCAGTAATTTGACTTTCAAAAGAAGAAGACAAAGCGTTGTGTAACTATACAGATGCTATACAACGTTTATTAGTAAGGGGGTATGCCATTTAAAAGTTTCAAATGCAGACGTCCAAAACTCCAATTAAACTGCCATCAAGCTATGAGAGAAGAATAATATTCAATTAGAGCATCCTGTTACCACAACAATCCAAAATATGAATGAGGAACACGTTGATTCATTTTTAAAATTTTCGGTTAAATATCCCGAAATGGGTTTTCCATAATGGAATTTCGTAGTAGCAGCCCGGAGCCTAAATAATAAATAAAATAAGTTTATTAACACAAAAACCTAAATGTACAAAGCTCATACAATACACATAGGAACATTAAACTTTGGGAAACAAAGTTTGCATAAATAGTGAAAACCTAAACTAGGAGGAGACCCAGGACTTAGAAGTAAGTATTCTACTGTAACTTCATGTACAAAAAATCCTTTGTTTATGTGTGATAACATTATGAACCTATAATGAACTACGGCTATTATGGTATGTGTGTTAAAGGAGGCAGATGTGGTTGTGTGGTGTGGTGTGGTATGTTATGTTGTGGTGTCGTGTGTTGTGTTGTGGTATAGTGCGTTGTGGTGTGGTGTGGTGTATGAAAGGGGAGCGGGGGGGTTGGGGTTGTGTTTTGTGGGGGTATGTTCTGATCTTGTGGTGTTGCATGGGTTTTCCGTATTCGGCTTTGTAGAATAGTGAATATTATTAGCCAGGATTTGTGGTTGTTTGTTGATAGCAATAGGCTCGCCCCCTAAACATAGGACTTGGCGAAATTACCATTTGGGTGTACCATAGGTTCATCATAGGCTTAAGTGGCAGTGGGCAGGGCACATTGCTCGCAGAACAGATGGCCGATGGGGCCGAAAGGTTCTGGAGTGGCGACCGCGTACCGGAAGACGTAGCGTTGGAAGGCCTCCCACAAGGTGGACCGATGACCTTGTGAAGGCCGCAGGAACCCGTTGGATGCGGGAAGCACAGGACCGGTCGAAGTGGAGGTGCTTGGGGGAGGCCTTTGTCCAGCAGTGGACGTCTTTCGGCTGAAATGATGATGATGATGATGATAGGTTCATCTCTACCTAACCTTTCAGGGAAACAAGGTGTTATGTACACCGAGCTGGCGCGGGAAAACAGAACTTAGAAACCAGGAAAAAGCAGTATGGTCTAAAGTAAAATAGTATACATCACCGCACATCGCTTTCACTGTTCCATAAACCCAACGTTTTCAGTGACTCTCATTTTATGCAATGAGTCAACGCTTATCCGTCGACAATGGGAACTTTCAGCCGGATAACGGTTTTTAGTTTTGATTTCTAAACCTCCTTTTGTTGGATATTAAACGAGGACAATACGTGTTCCTAACAAACGTCATGGTTGGAAGGGATAATGGGTGTCCTTTGATATTATGGGTTGTGTAATGTGAGTATTAGGTATTGATTAAAGGATGAGGATTTTCGTTTACTGTGTAGTGTTTGATGAATGTTACTTATTGAGACAGAGTTTCATAAATGTGAATGGATCGTTGCATAGTGAGGTGACAAGGTGGTAGGTTACTTAAGTATTCCATTGATAACAATAAAAAAGTAACAATATTATAATTATCCGTACAGTTCGTACATAGAATATCTACAGATAAAATTACGCAGGTTTAGACGTAAATATATTTACGTTAAAGACGAAATAATTGATCTATATTTAGATCGTTGTAACCGATTCTACTTTCATCTCCAGTGAGTAGGTACCTATAATTAATCTTACAAAGTCCACTCAATTTCGTACTTATTTGTTTCGATATTAATACAGATTAAAAGAGAACAAAATACGTAGGTGATTATTCCCAAAACTTCACCTCAACTTCATCATTATCATCTGCCTAGCCTTTCCCAACTATGTTGGGGTTGGCTTCCAGTCTAACCGGATGCAGCTGAATACCAGTATTTTTACATGGAGCGACTTTCTATCTGACCTCCACAACCCAGTTACTGGGTAATACGATATCCCTTGGTAAGACTGGTTGTCAGACTTTCGGGCTTCTGACTACCCGTAACGACTGTCAAAGATCCACGAATGACAGCCGGGACCAACGGCATAACGTGCTTTCCGAGGCACGGAGGGGTCACGGTATGTGAAGATGGTCACCCATCCACAGACCACCCGTGGCAAGCATAGATTAACCTGATCGATCGACCTGTGCGGCTGTTATTATGTAGCCACGGGCCCCTCAAACTTCACCTCAACTTATTCTGTCATATTACAAAACGAGTTCTAATTTTAGACCAAGCTCAAAATTATATAATTAATTTATTCTGACAAAAGTAAAGTTCTTAATTAATACAAAATTGCTAACTTAGACTCGGTTGACGACCGTTTATATAATTACAACTTTAACACTGTAGAAATAAAGTTCGAAATTCAAAAATGGCTCGATGGTTTTAACCGTGGACTAAAAATAAGTAATGCTTGTATTGTACTATGGCCTTTTATATTATTAAATAAAAAAATATATAAATATTTTTTGTTTTCATCCAATATAATTATACTATCAAATTCGATCGGAAATCTGCATATCCAATTTTAACCCATTCGCCGCCGCGGACTTTTCCATTATTTGCGTCGCATCAGTAAATTTTTTTCAGTGTAAATATATCCGTTACCAAATCAATCAGGGGTTTTAATTAATACACACAGTACACACTTTGACGATTCCTGAAAGGTAAATAAAACTGTAGTGCAGGATTTTGGGTACCAGTAGTGGAAAAAGGTGAATTTTCAGTAAAGGTTTTAACTGACATAGTTTGGCATGATGGGTTATGCAAATTGGATAGGATTGCAGTGGAGTTACTTTTATCCATACTAATATTATAAATTCGAAAGTAACTCTGTCTGTCTGTCTGTATGTTGCCTTTTCACGCCTAAACCACGTAACAGATTTCGATAAAATTTGGCAGAGAAATAGATTGCATGACGGGGAAGGACATAGGATAGTTTTTATCGACTTACCTCGCGAGCGAAGCCGCGGGCGGAAGCTAGTATTATTATATTTTATACGATTACAAATAGTACGTGGTTACGGCCAGCTCGAAACAAGGGCATCACCAATGGAGTGCCGATCCTAGAGACAAAGTTTAGGACCTGTCAAACCAAAATCAGAAGTGCAGTGGCCCAGTTGTAACTACCCCGACTTACGAGTTGTAGTTCGTGGGTTCGTATCCAGACAGGCGCTTTACTTTGTGTAAATTATTTCATCACCACTGCTCTCAAAACGGTGAAGGAAAGACGCCGGATACTAAATGTTACAAAGACAAAAAACCAATGGGCACATAGTCCTAGTGTCAAAATGTACAAATTGCCTAGTGCCAAAATGTCATCTTGTCCAGAGGAAACCGGCATGTCCTAGAACCAAAAATTTGAAGACATGTGATATCTACTAACCCGCACTGGGCCCGCGTGGTGGATTACAGCCCACTCCTCTCGAAGAGAGAAGGCCTGTGTCCCAGCAGTGGGAACATGACGTGGCTGATTATGTAAACCAATATCAAGCATTGTTAGGCGGCAGACGTTCGTATTAAGGTGACTACATGACCTAAAGTGCGGTCACTGTCGGACTGCATAGAATAGAAAGAGAAGCGCGATGACACAACGCTGGTAATTTATTGCAAACTATGAAGCTATTTACAAAAAATCTATTGTTTGTACTAAAAAAAATAAAACACTAGTGCCTTAGTATGTTGCTTGTAGAATAATCTGACAAAAAATCAAAATGATTGTATATATATTAGTATGGTGTATTATAAAAATAAAGTTTTTAGAGGTATCTTCATGATTTTTTTCTATCATATCAAATTGGTTTTATTATATTTTCAACACACTATCTACCTACCTAGCTTCAGGATCAAATCACAGCGGAGATATTAAAAGCTTCCGGACCGGCGGGCATAGATGCCATACACAAAATTTGTAATGAGATATGGCGTACTGGTGAGTGGCCAAGCGATTGGACAAAATCAATCATCCTGCCATTGCTTTAGAAAGGCTTCACTTCGAAATGTGATACCTAACTATCAAACCCTGGCCCTAATATCTCATGCCAGCAAGGTACAGCTACATATAATAAACAACATAATTCGTCACTTTCTGGATTGGCAGATCCCTCAAGAACAGGCTGGTTTTGTAAAAGGCAAGGGAACTCGCGAGCAGATCCTCAACGTCCGCCACCTGATAGAGAAGTCATATGAGTTTAACACACCTCTCATTTTGTGCTTCATAGACTACAGTAAAGCCTTCGATTGCTTAGTCTGGCAAAGTCTGTGGAAGGTACTTTTGGAGCCATCTGGTATCCCTAATTCAAACCATATACTCTCAAAATAAAGGCATCGTGAAGATCAACCAAACCAACTCTAACCCCTTCAGTTTCGGAAAAGGTGTAAGGCAAAGCTGCATTTTATCTCCCATCCTTTTTAACGCATATGGAGAATATATTAGCAGACGTACCTGTGAACACTGGGAAGGTGGTGTGACGATTGGCGAAACCAAGTTAACAAATCTCCGCTACGCTGATGTCACCATTCTCCTAGCAGCCTCAGAGTCTGAAATGGTAGAACTCCTTAGAAGGATGGAACGTATCAGCGTGGAACCGAGCCTACAAATCAACCACGCAAAGACCAAATTAATGGTGGTGGACCGAGCACATAAATTAGAGCTTACTGGCGCTCTTAATCTCGAAACGGTCGATGACTTCATTTACCTGGGCTCTAGCATATCTAACACAGGGTCTTGCGAAAAAGAAATCCGTAGACGTATAGGAATGGCCAAGAATGCTATGTCTCTGTTTCAAAAAATTTGAAGAGATCGCAACATTTCGCGAAATACCAAGGTGAAATTGGTCAATACGCTGGTTTTTTCCAATTTTCGGATACGGATCAGAAACTTGGACCTTGAGAAAGGCCGACAGAGCTCGTATAGACGCTTTCGAGATGTGGTGCTGGAGGAAGTTGCTTCAGATACCATGGACTGCATTCCGCACCAACGAGTCTATACCACGCGAGCTCAAAATAAAGACCAAACTCTCTACGACCTGTCTCCGCAGAGTTTTGAATTTTTCGGCCATATAGCGAGAAAAGATGGCAATAACCTTGAACAACTAATGGTAAACGACCAAGAGGTCGCAGCCCTTTGCGATGGTCCGACCAGATAAGCTCTTCTCTTGACACAAAATTTCATGATGCGCTTCACTTAGGATAGAAAGAGATGGTGGAATTTTGTCAGGGAAAAGATGTTTTCAAGGGAGGATCACGACCCTTAGTAATGAGGAGTACGACTTGAGGAGGAGGATCTACCTAGCTTATATCCTGAAGAATATCATAAATTTTTCTGATTGTGTTTAATAAAGTCGATCATATACTTTTATTGTTTCTAAAACTTGCTATTTTTGTATTTATTATTTATTTATGATTGTATTTTTCACAATCACACGTTATTGGCGTTGCGCAATCTGCCTTGGTCGGCTTCCAGTCTAACCAGATGCAGCTGAATACCAGTATTTTACATGGAGCGACTGCCTATCTAACCTCCACAACCCATTTACTGGATTAAACGATACCCCTTTGGAAGACTAGTTGTCAGAGTTTTGGTCTTCTGGCTATACGTCACGACTGTCAAAGATCTAGGAATGACAGTCAGGACTAATGACATTACGTGCCTTCCGAGGCATGGAAGCGTGTGGTCACCCATCTACGAACCGACTGCGGCATGCGTAGCTTTAAATTCGATCGAGACATGCGGCTGTTATTATTAAGCCCCTGTAGATGTAACAGGCAGCCAACAACCTAAAATACACTGAACTGAATACACTTATCTACTCTGTGGCTTCAACCCTAAACTGCTACTATTTAGCCGCAGGCGTCGACTTGCTTTATTTTATACGAGCAACGTATAAAATAGAGGAAGTCGACATTCCTTTATTTTATACGTTGCTCGTAAAAGTTTGTGCCGGACAACAGTATACGAGTGTTCTCAACGTTTTACTTTTACTGATTCAATCTGAGAGGATTTTCTTGTAGGATTTGTGCCTGAACAGTCTGTACAGAGTATCTGTGTGAGTGTCTGTAGTCTGTCTGTGTGTGTAGTCTGTGTGTGTATGTGTGTGTGTGTGTGTGTGTGTGTGGGGGTTTGTCTTGTGTTTTGTTGTCTGTGCAT
This sequence comes from Mesoligia furuncula, assembly GCA_916614155.1. NCBI lineage: Eukaryota > Metazoa > Arthropoda > Insecta > Lepidoptera > Noctuidae > Mesoligia > Mesoligia furuncula. Next base: position 23,996,753 of record OU744802.1, on the reverse strand, counting down.
TTGATGAAATTTTTTACAGCAGAAAAACTGTTGGTCATACTCGAGATTAATTTTAAAACGTCTGATAACACAGATTCTAAATACTTATTAAAGAGTTTTAATGAATAAGTTTAATGTTTGTTTTTGCTGATTATTCTAAAGAACTAATTGTATTGCCACCACAATCACGTTGGGTGGGTCGATTGTATGGTGATAGCAGTAATTGAAGTGAAAACTTCGAGGGCGCTTTGAGCGATTTTTGGTAGGGACAAATCTTATGTGTTTGTCTTATGTCTTACTAGCTTCCGCCCGCGGCTTCGCCCGCGAGGTATGTCGATAAAAACTATCTTATGCCCTTCCTCGGGATGCAATCTATCTATCTGCCAAATTTTATCGAAATCTATTCAGTGGTTGAGGCGTGAAAAGGTAACATACAGACAGACAGAGTTACTTTCGAATTTATAATATGTATATGACACGCATAGGATTGTAAAAAACAGTGTACACGTCGATGTGTGTTTTTTGTAATTATTTTTGTTATTGTGTTTTGTATTGTTTTTGTTTTTGTAATTAGTGGTTGTAATGGCAATCATATCACTTGGTTTTAGTAGGTTTTTATTTATCCTTTTGATAGATTCTTATTTTGTAAATGTGAGGACTTTGTAGGCCTTGTAGACCTTAGATCTGTAGACCATTTTTTATTTTATCAAGAACCTGCACCCTAATTGCGTAACACACTATTACTATCAATTTGAATCATTTTGAAGCATATTGCTAATATATTGCTCCATATGTTTGAAAAATGTGTTTGTAAATAACGCAATGGATGTTGTTCAACTGTCAAAATGAAACCCATTGCTACTGATAGTGTGTTACGCAATTACCCTGCTGGTACTTGTTGACAGGCCTACGATGTCTCCCATACCTAAGACTACTACCTAGCCTAAGAATTTAATTGTAAAGCTCAGATCACGGATCGTTCGCGACAATATACTCAGCGCCTACCGCAATGCGAAGAGTCTCAAATCGGATCAGATAGGAATTCCCGGCGCTACCGCTGTATCTGTCTACTTGAATGAGCATCTAACCCTGAAAAACAAGGCTTTATTTCGTGAGGCCAAAGTACTCGCCAAGAAGCAAGGATTTAAATATGTTTGGATCAGGAACTCGACGGTGCTTGTACGTGAACGCGACGGAGACAAGTCATTTGCGATTCGATCCGCTGAAGATCTCAAAAAGATCACTGCCAGCGAGAAAACCGGCACGATACTCAATTTAACGACTCGATGTGCGCTGCTGTCTTGTTCTTGTTTTTTGGATTCATGTTTTCCTTTTGCTTGTCGCTTTTATGTTTATTATCTGCTCTAATCTACGTTCCTTCTGAGCTATGTATGTACTGCTGTTCTTTTTCAACTAGTCATATTTGCTTGTTTTCATGCTATGTGCCATCAATCGCAGTTCCAATGTTATGCTTCCTCCAGTTTCCTAAGCGTGTGCTGTTACCATTTTATATTTATATTTTAATGCCTAAGTACCTGCATACAGTTCTATATGGTGATGCACCCGACCTCAAATTTGGAATTACTTTTTCTGTATCATGTATCGAAGATAAGTATGTTAATTGTTATTACTATTGTAAGATTCTAATTATCAATGGCTACTAATAACATTGTGATTTATTATCAGAACTGTAGAGGAGTCCGCACGAAGTTACACACATTGTACATGAATATTATGGCGTGTTCCTATGACGTCATTATACTGACGGAAACTTGGTTGATTCCCAGCATCCAGGATAACGAATTTATTGACGATCGTTACGTGGTATTTAGATGCGATCGTGATCGTTCTTTGACAAATAAAGGCGACGGAGGGGGAGTTCTAATAGCTGTTCTCCGTGAACTGCGTCCTAGCAAGTTACTGACACAATTTGTCCAAGCAGAAGTTGAACAGGTCATTGTCCAACTGCCTGCTTCCCAACACAATAAACGCCATATCATTAGTGCTGCGTACATGCCACCGCGAACGCATGAAGTAATATATACACATTACTTAGATATGCTGCAAGACTTAGCTAATGATCCCTCTACCGACTCTTACTTTGTTATCGGCGATTTTAACCTTCCTGACATTGACTGGTTTGACCATGGGAATCATGCAATCGCACGAGTTTCGAACACAATCGGACGAATATTATTGAATTTCATTAATTTAATTGGTGGCTCACAATTCAATATTACAAAAAACAATTTAGGTCGAATACTAGACCTGTTTATCTCAAATGTTGACTGCCAGTCCGTAGCATGCAATGCTCTGCTTGACCCCGATGGTCATCATCCGGTTTTCTCTGTATTGACTTGTCTGAATACGCATTACACTCCACTAGAACACTGCTCGGTCCGTAGACATAACTTTCATAAAGCTAATTACGATAACATAAATTTTGACCTGAGTGAAATTGACTGGAACTCGGAACTATCTCACCTTAACTCTGATCTTTTATGAGAAACTATACGGTATTATCAAGTCGCATGTTCCGCTTACTAGAATAAGAAACTCCAGTTTTCCTGTCTGGTTTACTCCCTCTCTCATAAGAATCTTTAAAACAAAAGAACGGGCTTGGATAAGATGGAAGAAGTACAATAATCAATCTGACTACTTTAAATTTTCTAACTATCGCAAGCTTTTCCACGGAGAGTCATTTAAATGTTATCGCAAATACATTGATTCGGTCGAAGACAGCATTCCTAAGAACATAAAGCATTTCTGGTCCTACATCTCATCTAGAAAAGGAAAAGCTAACTATCCGACTAGTATGTATTTCAGAAATTTTTCTTCAGATGATCCCATACATATTTGCAATCTATTTTCATCTTTCTTTTCTTCTGTCTACGAACCCTCCACTTTGGACCCTCTTGCATGGCAACCACCTGGTCACTATGCAAATGGCTCGTCTTGCATTGCCGATATATGTTTATCCACGCAAGATGTATGCGCTGCTTTAAAATCTTTAGATTCCTCTAAAGGGGCCGGACCTGACGGCTTACCGCCTAGCTTTTTCATAAGAACACGTGATAGCTTGTGTACTGCGTTACAAATCATTTTTAATAAATGTTTACGTGAGGGTGTTTTTCCCGCAATTTGGAAACGTGCGTTTATAACCCCTGTTTATAAGACTGGTGACAAGAACAATGTAGAGAATTATCGCCCCATCTCTATCCTCTCTACTTTGTCCAAGGTTTTTGAGAGTCTTGTGCATGACGCCGTGTACCCCCACATTCATCAGGTTATTTTACCCGAGCAACACGGTTTCGTCAAACGTCGTTCAACCGCAACTAATCTGTTAGTATTTACCAATTACTTATTTGAAAAACTGGATCAAAAAGTTCAAGTTGACGCTGTATACACGGACTTTCAGAAGGCTTTCGACAAGGTGGATCATACACTGCTTTTAGAAAAAATAGCTTTCAACGGAATACGTGGGAATTTGCTTTGCGATGGTTTGTGTCATATATTTACAACAGGTCCCAAAGAATTGTTGTTAATGGTTACGAGTCAGACCCTATAGTTGTTACATCTGGCGTACCACAGGGATCCATTTTGGGCCCTCTTCTCTTCATTATATTTATTAATGACATTAAACAATGTTTTATTAATTCAAAGTTTTTAATGTATGCGGATGATATAAAAATTTACAGATCTTGCAAGAATATTCAAGACTGTCTACTTCTTCAAACGGACCTAGATAGATTATATACATACTGTAACAACAACAAGCTCTTTCTCAGTCTACCCAAATGTCATGCCATCTCATTTACCAAAAAGAGAAATAAAATAAATTTTAATTATTCAATTAATAACGTACTCTTAAATGTAGTTAGCTATGTTCGTGACTTAGGTGTCACACTGGATGCCAGTTTGCACTTCGACAAACACGTTGACAATATAGTGAACAAGGCATATCAGATGTATGGTTTCGTTATGAGATCGTCACGTGACTTTGTGCGGCCCTCTACGTTCTTACTGCTTTATAAGACTTTGGTACGATCCCAGCTAGAATATGCCGTCCCGATCTGGAACCCTTTCTACGACAAATACAGTACTAGAATTGAAAGGGTACAGAAAAAGTTCTTACGATCCATGAACTATAAGTGCTTCCAATCAAAGGTTTCTTACGTGCAGCTATTGAGACGGTATGGCGTACTGGATTTGGAATCTAGGCGACTGTTACTTGATGTCATGACATTGCACGGCATATGCAGTAACAAATTTGATTGTATTGACCTAACAGACAAATTGTGTTACAAGGTACCCAGAAGTGTTATTCGAAGGGGGGTGCGCGTCCCTCAACTATTCCATACAGACATATGCAGGACTAACGGTGGGGAACGTGCACCTCTTCGCCGCCTTGTCGATTCTTACAACACGCATTTTATGGAACTGGATATATTTTGTCTATCTAAGCAATCATTTAAGAAAATGGCTCTGGATATTTTGTTTAGTGAGTGCTTTAAATTAGACTAACCTAAGATATGTAACGCAGCATTATTATTGTGGCAGCGACTATTGTTTTATTTTTCTCTCTTTTTTTTTATGTCATTAGCACTTCTAATCTTTAGTTAAAACGTGGACAATGGTGTGGGTTACATGTTTGTTAATCTTATTTTAGTATTATTCTGTATTTTGTAATCTGTAACTGTTTTTTGTCCCTAATCAATAAATAAATACCTAATGTAATTTGAAAACATTGTAAAAGCCAATTATTTTTAAAAAGAGTAACCGTGGAGTTTCTTGCCGGCTCTTCTCCATAGGAAATGACCAATTGGAACCGTGCACCTAGCTTCTGACGTTTCATAAGTGCCCATGTAGGTTTATGTGAAATAAAATATTTTGATTTTGAATGACAAGCTGTATTAGTAGTCTATCTGTAGCCATACGGGGGACGTGTTGTACTACATTAGTGCTGTGTATATATAAACAAGTAAAATTGAAATCATAGTTTAACTTTCACTCTTGTTGGCAGTCCCCATGACGATTTTTTGTTGTTAGGAAATCTCACGACAAAGTTGTTTAAATGACGTTTTTTAAAAGCAAAGTTTATGGTGCAATACGCATCGCGCTGTAAGCAGTTTCTGCTTATGTTAATCTTCTATATACTTAATGTTATTATGAAAACAAAATTCCACTCACGAACTACAAAATCTCCGAAACTATAAATAAGCCAACGAACTTGTTATTTGGCACGTACTTACTTTAATCTTGACTCCTAAGTTCCCGCCAAGAAAATAAATAAGAAATATCATCATTAGGAAAGTGAAACAGCAGATCTATTATACAAAGTGTTTTTTTTAAATCCTATTACTCTAGGGATAAATATACTATTAGTAAAAATAATACAAAATTAAGTCCTAGTATAATAAAATTATGTGGTCCAAAAATGCACAGTTTCGAAGATATCATGAATCTAATTTTGAACTTCATTCCTGCCGGGGGTGTCTCGACCATACACGTTTTTATTGTGTAGTACTTATTTAATTTATTTTACATTGATACAATATTATGGAAGAATTATTGTAGATAATAAAATAAATCCTTGTGGGTGTATACATTTTATTGAGGCTGAGTGTACATATACAATGTTATAAAGGTTCTCTGTAATTTTCATTTACATGATGCTCTGCATGATGCTTGTCTAAATCCACTCACAGAGACGGGGGCCTGTCCCAGCAGTGGGAATATTATAGGTTGATTATAATATGCTTGTCTAAATCTAACGTTTCTGTCATTTCAGGAACAGAATTTAATTTTCATGTGTAGTAGGCTGGAAACAAAATGCAAATGTTCTTGTAAAAGTATGTTATGTGCTTCATGTATGTGTTTTTTGCAACTTGGGACTAACTGAGGGTATGATGTGTTAATATTTCACCTACAGCAGCTTTCACTTACAGCAACAGGAAACATTCCTTGTGCTTATATTACGAATGTTTTCCTGTTGCTGTTAGTCATTTCTAGCTGGTAACCACATATACCTATATAGATTTAAACTACGAACAAGTAAACGATTTATCTATCTATCTCACGTTAATGGACAGTTAGAAAATGAATTTGTTAAGGTGGCTAGTCGATATTTTTTCCATACTTTCAGGAGGGTATTAACTCCACTGTTTGACATTGTGTGGTTCCAATGTTAAACATGATATCGTTTTGTGTTATTATTAGTTTTGTCTGTACAGAAAAAGAATAAAAAGTTAGGAGCCAACAAAGATTCGTTTTTCTTGCTATTTTTAACGTAACTTTGGTTGTAAATAAGTAATAAAAAAAAACTGTAAAATCTTCCCAACAAAGTAACGACAAAGCTCAGTTATCGGAGAGTTCAATAAAATTTATTTGTAATTGATTTATGCAGTAGTTTTTTCATAAAACTAGATTTTCCAAAGGGCTCTTCAATTTTTTTTTACGCGCTGTACACACTGGGCTTCACAGCTTAGTACGGCCGTTATCCCAATTGCGTACAGTGTGGCTAAGTTTGACACAGTGGAGCCTGGTACCTATGATTACCAAAAACCCTACTGAATATAAACCTAGCCCTACAGCAACTACCTAGCACCCTAGTTACCCTAACGCCCTATCCTATCATACAAACCACACCAAACGTGAGTTACGCTGGTTATACGTGAGGGAAGTCTGCTTCCAGGAGACCTACGGAAACAGACGGAATTTGGGTAGGAATAGGGGTTTGTGTACGTCGTGCAATGTACACAGGAAATGGTTTTCTCACTGCCGATCCCACAGACTCATAGGACCGAGGACGGCTAAAGGTGTCTTGGCCACAGTGAGAGGAGTTATGGTAGGTGAATCAAACTCGACTCCAGCTTGATGACTAATTTATTACAATAATTAACTTAAATATATACAATTTTAGTGCTCAATACACATTGATACCTATTTATATGTGTGTTGTGTGTGTATTGAGCCGATGAAGCGAAGATCTCAGTAGGTCACTTCTTAGCGCTGACGGTGTGCCTGTATGTGGAATAAATGTTGCTTTTGATGCTGACACAGCTGTGATGCTGTTGCTGGCGCGTGGAACTTTTGTCTGTTCATTGTTAAACACGCGCGTTGTTGGTGTGTATGAGAACTAAACGTTGTGCGTGTAGACTAACCTCTAACTGCTCATCACTAATACTATCTCTGTCGGACACAATGCCAAGTGAGACAGCGTGCTTTATGGCCATGCCCAACACTAAGTTTGAGCTCACGACTAGACCACCTTAAGGTAAAATTTTACTTGCAGTACCTATATAATTTTTTCGACTACGAAGTGATTTTGAATGAAAGTGACAGATCGAAAAGGTGACATGGACGTTTTGTATGTGATAGGAATTTGTTTAAAAATAAACATAACATCACGCCTGTAATCCTTATATGGTTAGACAGAGGTGTTTCTATAGTATACTAACATTCTATGTAACAGGGGGCAAACCTATTGCCATCAACGGGGCACAAATCTAGACTCTGAGCTGCTACTGAGTCAGAAATTCCTGCTGGAAAAATCCAATAACATTTTGCCTGACCTGGGAATCGAACCCATAACCTCATTGCTCAGTAGTAGCGCTTGTGACTAACAATACAGTTTATTTGAAAATGACTTAACATTTTCGCTACTTGACGGTTCATGTACACCAACGGTGGCCGAACGGTCGATCGCGACCGACTGGTCGATCGCAACTCTTAGTCCAGTCGATCGTGGCAAGGAAAAAAATTGAAATACGTAGAACAGACTGCGCAACGTACCTAATCACTAACTGCTGCACGCATCGTCTTGTACCATTTTTCAATCGCCGTTTCGTCAAGATATTTATCCTCTCCTCTATGCAGTATAACTCTCTTTTGTTTTCGATGCGCGATAACAATAAGCGGGAAGCGTGTGGGATGCGGGAATGGGGCGCGGGCGGTTAAATTGTCAATCCGTCATTCAGTGACTAGCGGAGTTACGAGTGGTTACGAGTTATATTTTAATAAAAAATACTACATAATTATTGTGTACGTTCAGTACTGTTTCATTTAAGATTTCAAGAAGTATGTAATTGGTAGATCGCACAGGGTGTCGTCAGTGAACAGTAGTACTTGGGTCTAACCAAGTTGGCCTCCCCTGATGTACACAAAGTAACATAAACAATATTCACAACTTATTAACACAAACCGAACTAACTTCGCAACAAACTGATGTGTCGATTTACGGTATTATGACTTCGTTTACCGTACAAATCGGGTTCGGCTGTATAATAAACGGCTTGGGCGACGTCCCGTTAGATAGGTCGCCGGGACAAATCGACCGGGAGTAGTAAGTGTGCCTTCACTTAGCGGTTAGCCATCAAATTAGAAGTCGATTTTGTACGTTTATGTTTTAGTTTAATGCGGATTTGGAAGGGTTAATTTATTAAATTGTCGATTTCAAAGGGTGAGCTTAACAGTTCGTATAAAAATCATTGTTATAGTCTGATTGATTTTTGTTTCGTGTTTAAAATAGGTTACCGGAAAAAATCGACCCGACACAGGTTGGTAGGCCTTTGGTGTGGGATGCAACGTGTGTCGACACCCTTGCGCCATCCCATCTTCCAAGCACGAGCTACTGAGCTGTGCGAGGGCGGCTGCTGCAACGCTCAAACGGCGCAAATACTCCAATCTCTTTGGAACTTATATGTTTGAGCCGTTTGGGGTTGAAACTCTAGGGCCGTAGGGCCCGAGTGCCCACTTAGTATTTCGAGACATCGCCAAGCGGTTGGTCGAATCTTCACGCGACCAGAGGGCTGGCCTATTTTTTTGCCATCAGCATTACAGCCATACAATGTGGCAATGCTGCCAGTCTTTTTGGCACGCTTGATCCTGATGACAGCGATACGGATGAGTTTTTTGATGCCCTTTGATTATTTACGCTCCTTTTTAAATACAGGAGTGTTAAAAATGTAAATGTGTTTATTTTAGTTTAAAATCGAAAAGGGTAATGTAGAAATGAGTACAAAATCTTTTTTTTTTAAATAAATGTCAACACTATATTTCATTCAGTTTGTATAATAGGCGCGCGGTATATGGGATACGCTGGACAGAAACCGGTGGAGGCGGATCATACGCTCCAGATGCAACTCCGAAGCTGACCACGATCCTCAGACATCAGCGACCGACTACAGAGAGAGAGAGTATAATAGGCGCAGACACGAAATCTATCCCGTACTTTCAGACTTTGCTCCGCGTAAGAATAGTGCCCCCGACCTGAAAATGCAAAGAAAACTCTCCAACACTGGTTTGCTGCTAACAGTAATTAACTAGTGTAAATTAAACATGAATGTAACTGCTAAAGTAACAAAGCATTGATATCAAATAATAAATAACAGGCACTTTGGAATTATCAAGAGCTCGGTCAGCACAGATATAGATATACATAGATAACGCAAGTATCACGAACTGTATGAAAACCAAGCGTGCCATTTTTTGACTACCTACTATGACGTCACAAGCTCGCGCTCTCGCTCACACTTACCCAGCCAGCAGTACAAAGGACTGAGCGCGAAAGGGGCGGCTTACGATTTGTAATCATAAGTTGGTGCAATTTTTGGCACGCGACACTACACACACACACACACTACACTTGCGTTACACTTGCGTTATCTAGGTATATCTATATCTGTGTCGGTCAGTCAGAAATATGAAGCCCATTCCAAAGCTTGGTAGGTTCCTATGGAGAAGGACGGGCAAGAAATTCTACGGACACTCCTTTAAATCAAAGTATTGGGTATTAAAGCGGATCATACAAGTGGAACACTTCAATCAACTAAGCCTTTCACTGTTCACTGGTAGTGTATTGTGAAAGGCTTAGTTCTCAATTCAATACATAAGTCTCTCTCTTACAACCCTAAAATAAATTCAATTCCTATAAAGACGAACTAGAAAAAACGAGATTAACTATGTTCGCGTTCGTAGAAAAATACGGGTTTACTGCTTGATTTCGAATGTCATATACATCTACAAAGAACTTACAACCAGTACAAAAATACCCCGTTTTAATAATAAACGAAGATTTCTAAGCATCGTCACGTCAAAGCTTTTCCACGTAGAAATTCTAATTTTCTTTCATTTCAACAATGCAAAACACGCAGGGGTAAAAAAGACGCCGCTGCAAATTATTATTAATTATTAAAACTGTAATTGGTCGGGCTCCGTCCGCCTTTGCTTTTCCAACCCTTTGACCGCTCACCGTATGAAGCTTTCAAATAAACCCGGGGTAATATTTACCCCTAATTAAGGAATTCGTTAGTTTATTTGTAATTTAATTTTCGTTGAGAATTTTATTAATTTAGCGAAAACGGTAAATGTGTTCTATTTTTGGCATAAAGTGTTAGTTTTTTGACGTGTGCAGTGTTTTATATTTGAGAAATTTATAAAAAATGTTGTTTCATTGTTTGTGATTGAAAAACAATGTTCTAGTTCGCTAGGATCCCTGATTGAACTATTGGACAGATTCAATATAATAATGTTTTATCTGAAAAATGCTGTTGTTTTAGTAAGTATTTTGTGATGAAAAAGGGATCGTTATCCGACCTCGCCAAATAACCTTTTAGATGACAATAAAATTGAAATTAAATATTAAGATGTAGTTACATTATAACATTGTATTAGGTACTTTTCTAAGAAATAAAACATGCGAGTAAATAATATAATAAATTACTTTATTATTGTATTTCTATGAACATTTCTTTGTGACAGATTGAAACGGCAAATCTTGTGAGTTAATAAAATGTGAGAGGCAGGTACTTATCGCGGTGATATTTTCACAAAACACACAAGTAAATAACGTAGGTATTACAACAATTTGGTTACACGCGTAAATATTTCTTCCTTTACATGTAAATATTTCAAAACAAATTGTGTTCGATATTCCAATAAATTACCCTTCACCCGTCCATCGTCTACGTTCCTTGATGTACATCAGCCTAGCTTCCCGAAACTGTAAAATTTTCCAAATCAAATTTGAACCTTATGCTTTAGCGATAAAGTTGAAAATCTATTGAAGAAATTTTACATATTGTTGTAGGTTGATGTGCTGGCGTCTGTACGTAATAACACAATATCTGTTGCGTTGGTCTGCAGTCTCATTGGTCTAGCGGTCGCAAACGCTACTGCTGATCATGAGATCCTGTGTTCGATTGCTAGGTCGGGCAGAGTGTTGTGGCAATTTCTCAGTATCAGCCCGGAGTCTAAAAATACCTACCCGGTAGGGCTATAGGCTCGCCCCTATTTTATCATGTAGGTGTACTATAGGTACACCTCTGCCCGACCCTTTGGGGAATACAATCGTGATGTTATTGTTGCGCGCCACAATTAATGCCTGGTACATGGTGACATTAGTTACCACTAGCGCCATCTAGTATCGAGTAGCGGAACTAGTAGTCAAGATCCTTCTAGAAATTTCGATGCGAGAACTTTATAGAACTTTCTCGAACTATCGACATTTGGTCAGTCGGGACCGACATGTACTCGAACATTTTAGATGTTTCTACAATGGAAGGTTCTAGAACTATCTTCGGCGCTATAAGTATAAGGCCGAGACGCGCCACGACCGCGACAGTGTTAGATAAGCGATCGAAGCGAAAACATCCGAAGCGATCTTCAAGTGCGACTTAAAGCGATCAGTATTGCAATTGTGTTTTGTAATTAGTGTGTTTGAGTTGTAATTAGTGTTGTTAATTAAAGTGTCAATTTTTGGTTATTAAATCGGCAGTTTTTATTGTTACGAACCCGAAGCTCGTAACATTATGTTATGTAATCCACGCGTAAATATTTCTCCTTTCACATGTAAATATTTCAAAAGAAATTGTATCAGATATTTCAATAAATTACCCTTAATAACCCTTCAAACGTCTACCTTAATATACTAAGTAATAATACAGTATAATGAATACCGTGTAAACAGAAATTCGCAACGTTATCAGGATGCCTGGCCTGTTCCTCCTCGACCCGAAATTAATGTCGTTCCCCGTCATATTTGACAGCATGGCCCAAGTAAGATGCGAAAAGCTACGTAAATATTTACGTTTTACTAATTAATATGTGGATAATAGGTACAGAAAGAATATTAGTATCATTAATATTCCCGAGGGGCCCGTGGCTAAATAATAATAGCCGCACAGAACGATCGATCAGGTTAAGCGACGCTTGCCGCGGTTCGTCTGTGGATGGGTGACCAATTTTACATACGTGACCCCTCCGTGCTTCGGAAAGCACGTTAAGCCGTTGGTCCCCGCTGTCATTCGTGGATCTTTGACAGTCGTTGTGGGTAGTCAGAAGCCCGAAAGTCTGACAACCAGTCTTACCAAGGGGTATCGTATTACCCAGTATCTAGGTTGCAGAGGTCAGATAGGCAGTCGCTCAATGTAAAATACTGGTATTCAGCTGCATCCGGTTAGACTGGAAGCCGACCCCAACGTGGTTGGGAAAAGGCTAGGCAGATGACAGAAAGAATATTAGTAAATATGTTATGTTTCAATTTATGTTGATTTCTTGCACACAAAAATATAAGGTACAAAACCAAGGGTCTAGAGATAAGATGGCAGGGGCTCTGTTTGAGAGAAGATTAAAATAAAAATAAAAACCAAAGGACATTGGGAAGAAACGTCCCCACCCTCCAACAGACTTGAATCAAGTGTCATCGGAAGCGTCTAGTAGTATAGATAATTTTTTACTATGGCGACGTCTTTCAAATACGTGGGGTTTAGGTTTTATAACAAATTGTTTTTTTATATATTTGTTCTTTTTTACTAACACATTTACTTAGTTTGCAATAAAAAGGATTAGAATATGGCGATCTTAATAATGTTTTCATATAAGGTAACGGTTTTTAAAGCAACCAATTGTTTTTTCCCTTACCCTCACACAATTATTAGTAGTTTATGAAAGTGATGCATAATGAGGGGTATTATAGGCGAGGTTTGTTTAAATAGTTATGAGCAGTTTCATACACTACACTATACTACACAAAAACATATTTTATAGGATTCTTTTTTTAGGGAACTTGTATCGTAGTAAAACTTTTTAATTTTATTTCAGTTGTACATGCATAAAGTCTGTCTATATGGTACTATTTTAAATTCATAATCAGAATGAGTGTAGTTAAAAGTATTTCTATAGCTGTCAAATCCGGCTTCTTAGATTGTCACGAATATGGTCGCAGTCGTCACTTGTGCATTATTTGCTACTCTCGTGGTAATAATTATTGACTTGCTTACGGCGCACAACGACCTTTGCTTGTTTGCCGGACTTTGAGAATATCTTTGCGGTTGACCTTGACACGTTAAAGGACTTAGATTTTGAGAACGTTTTGGCACAATTATGGATACAGGACAACGATGTGTTATGTGTACGCGTTCTGTCCTAAGGCAGAGAAGACACGTTTTGGAAGATACTTTGCCTCAAAGTTCACCAGCGGTGGCTAGCTATATTTCACAAAATGGGCTACTACAGGTTAGTAAGTTGTCTTATTTTTTTACTTTGTCCAACAGTTCTTACGATGACTTACAATAATCAATGTAAAAATATTCGTGCCGTAGCACGGCGCCGTGGATGGTGCGCCGGCGGCGCCTGGCTCGCGTCAGTCGATGTTTCGCAGTCGGTGTGCTTGATAATATTTTCATAAACGACTAAATGTAATTGTTAGTACAGTCAAGAGCACGTCAGGCTTGACTCTTTGGTCTAGCCCTATTTTGTATGGCACGCAGTATAAATCAGAGCTTAACTTAAGCTCGCAGTGTATCGTTTGACATGCTTTTGGCTGTACTAATGAGTTAATAGGTATATTAATTAACTTAAACACTGTTATAATTACTCAATTATTTTCAGTTTGAGAATCAAGTATTTTTTTATATAGAATCGTCATTTGTTTACGTGGAATATGCTTTTTTGTTTGTGTAAAAAATGATTTTTGTTTAAAAATAAATACATTTTTGCCGAAAAGTATTTTTTTTATTATAAATAAACCCAATAGTTTTTGCAACTAATACAGGTACTTTAGGCCTTTTTGGGTCCCAATGAACAAATTGACACGTATCCTATGACTGTTGGAGGGTGGGGACGGATTCCATACAAAATCCCCCATGGTCCTTTAATTAAAAATTTAAAAAACCCCCGACACAAAAAATAATTAAATTAAATGTAAATAATTGGAAAAGGATCAAATAATTTAAAAACCCCCAACTTAAAGAATCTAGGTAACAAGACTAAAACAGATAAATTCATATGGCAGTCGGGGGACCGTTCTGTGGAACACCTTCTATGCTAAGAGGTCCCCTTTTTTTTAATTTTTAATTTTATGCTTTTTGTAGGGGCTCCTTAATTTTAGTATTTCATTTCTTTTATTTTCTTGCGTTTTAAGATTCAAGTAATTTGGTTTTTAATCAAGTTTTTTATCCGTCAAAAATAAAATTTATTAACTTATAGTTGAAGAATAATCTTTAAGACTAAACAAAGTTTTTTTGTTTTAATACTTATATCCTTTTTCTAGTTCTTCCTTTAGTTATTCAACTTTCGAACTTTCTTACAAGTATTTCATAGCTATTAGATATCTTAGGTATTTCAGATCTAGTTTATAAAATGGGACTGCAACACTATCTGATGTAGAAATAGTAGGATAATTCCATCCGTAATAAAAACAGTCAAACTCAGTGGTCGTAGGTACCAGTCATCACTCCAGTTTCCTCATCATTCTAGAGCATTGATCAGACAAAAAAAATATTTTCAAGTTTTTAGTTTTCATTTTGTTAGTTAATATTCCTCATTCCCTTTCAATATAGTGTACATTATTCTACTTGTTAAGCCCTTGCGTTTGATATATTGAAAGAGTTGTAAAAAAAAAATATATTTCGCCATTTTGTGGTGGCGGTCATCTTGGATTTACAATTTGTAATAGCGTATAGTATTCTACTAGTCGAGCCCTTTCATTTGATACCCATATTGAGGGAGTTGTGAAAAAAAATGTAATTCACCACTTCGTGGTGGCGGCCATCTTGGATTTGAAATTTATCATAGTGTATAGTATTCTACTATTCAAGCCCTTTCATTTGATACCCATATTAAGGGAGTTGTGAAAAAATATGTAATCCGCCATTTTGTGGCGGCGGCCATCTTTGACCGATTTTCATCAAACATAGCTAAGAACACTCCCGACTAATTCACCTTTCAAACAAAAAAAACAAAATCAAAATCGGTTCATCCGTTCGGGAGCTACGATGCCACAGACAGACACACACACACACACACAGACACGTCAAACTTATAACACCCCGTCGTTTTTGCGTCGGGGGTTAAAAAACAGGTAATTAAAAAACTAAAAAACCCGACTGCGATAAAAAAATTAAGTTAAAAAAAACTGAAAAGCTAAAAACAAGGCCATTTTAAATTAAATAAAAGTTGGAAGCAGGCGGGACCCATACCATTTTTTTAATTTTTTATTATATTTTCAAACTATCATAAATATTTTCAAATGGGTCCCGCCTGCTTCCAACTTTTATTTAATTTCAAATGGCCTTGTTTTTAGCTTTTCAGTTTTTTTTTAACTTAATTTTTTTACCGCAGTCGGATTTTTAGGTTTTTTTAATTACTTGTTTTTTATTTCCAGCTTTTTAGTTTACAAATTTGAAAGATTTCGCAGACGATTTAGTTCTTGGTAGGTACGTGTTTTTTACGATTTGTCACTTCGAATTACTTTTAACCATATAAGTTGTATATATTTTTGTAATCACCTTTAGAAACCCAGAGGGAACAAAGAAAAGGACATACATACATAGATACATACAGGTCAAACACATAACCCTCCTTTTGGGCTTCGCCGCAGTCGGGTAAAAATATTAAAAGGATATCATTGAATAATAAATAAAATAGGTACAAAAGATCAAAAAAGTACACTGAAAAAAAAACGACGGGTTGCACTCCCGGAGTGCCGGTAGAAGCGAAAACTTGAATATTAACGTTGTGCATTTTTAACCGACTTCAAAAAAAGGAGGAGGTTTCTCAATTCGAACGTATATTATTATTATTTTTTTTTTTTTTATGTGTGTTCGCGGATAACTTCGTCGTTTATGAACCGATTTTGATTATTCTTTTTTTGTTGGAAAGGATATATGCCAAGGGTGGTCCCATGATAAGGAAACCAGGATCTGATGATGGCCTCCCAGTGAAATCGAGGAGAACTTTCGAAAATCGTAGGAGCGACTAGTGCGTTTGTTAATTTTTTCATTAAGTATTTTAAAGCACTACAATTTGATAAAGGCCTGGAGTCGATCTGATGATGGAGCCGAAAGACAGTCGAGGGGACTCCTCAACGATTTACAGCAGTTACCTTGTGTTTGGGCTTGATTAATTTGTATTAATGTGAACTTTACACCTAGATGGGTTGCGACTATCATTAGGGGTCTGATGATGAAGACGAAGGACAGTTAAGGGAATTCCTCAACAGTTTACAGTAGCTACCTTGTGTATGTTCACCGATTACTCGAAGACGGCTGGACCGATTCCAAAAGTTCTTTTTTTATTTGAAAGGGTATACTCTCGAGGTGGTCTCATTATCATCAAGTTGGAATCAGATGAGAGGATTCCATGGAAATCGAGGGAAACCCTCAAATTTTATAGGCAAAGCTACAGCTATTTGGATATTTTTTAAAGTAACTTGAGCATTTGCTCTCGGAAATCATCACTTGGTAAAGTGGAGCTGATGATGAAGATCACAGATGGCCATCGGAACTACTCACTGATAAATATTTCACGGGTTGCGATTCAATTACTTTAATATGGTTGCTAAGCAATTTATGCTCGTCACAATGCGTATTGCGAGTGATTGTTGAGGATCTCCTGGTTCTTACCGGGAGAACTCCTCAACAATTAACGTCCCAGCATCGGGAAAAGCAAAATTTTGTAAAAGGTGATGAACAGTTGGCATTAGGCTATTGTAACTTAGATAAATTACAAACTGACCCACTAAAAAGTGAAAAATAAATACATTTTTACAAAAAAAAAACAACCGACTTCCAAAAAAAACACTACAAATTGAAAAATAACTTTAATTTCGGAAGTCGGTGTCAATAAACGAAAACGCGGAACCGAAGACACCGACTTCCGAAATTAAAGTTATTTTTCAATTTGTAGTGTTTTTTTTGGAAGTCGGTTGTTTTTTTTTTTGTAAAAATGTTTTTATTGATATTTTGGAATCTTACGAATTTTCGATCAGGTCACGTGTCCTGACGCGAGTTTAACATTTTTTACCCATTACAAAAAAGTGTACAACGCCGCTAAAGAAGTTTTCACTTCAAACATTAAATCCCCGGCGCTTAATGTCGTAAAAAAATATGAAAATAATTAGGTACTACAATATTTTGATCTTGATGCATGAGACTTTTTGGAACGACTTTGGGTCAATCTCCTTTAATTTTTTTATTTTATTTTAATGTGTTGAAAGATGACAGATGTCAACCGTGCCGTCTTTCACATCTGTCTGTCTGTCTGTGCCTGTCTGTGCCTGTCTGTGCCTGTCTGTGCCTGTCTGTCTGTCTGTCTGTAATTTGATCCTGTATACTTGTTTTCAATTTTTAATATTTTGGAATCTTACGTATTTTCGATCAGGGTCACGTGTCATCTTACGATCAGGGTCACGTGTCATCTTACGTATCTTACGACCAGGGTCACGTGTCCTGATGCGAGTTTAACATTTTTTACCCATTACAAAAAAAGTGTACAACGCCGCTAAAAAAGTTTTCACTTCAAAATTTCTTACTACAACACATAAGCGATTTCATTAAGACTTACTGACTTTATACAGAAAGAAGAAATGTTTGTAGTAAAAGACAAACCAGTAACTTTTAATGATTGAACATACTATTTACTGAAAAAAACAAAAAAAAGGAAAACCACCATTTCTGTAATGTAAGTAAATTTCAATGGTTTGAACGAAATCAGCAAATGAATAAAACTGTTAATTTTGTGATCTTTTAGGCTCTACTTAAAACGTTAAAGTTTATTGTCATGACGGTAACATTTTGCCTCAAGCTTTATCTGTTTTCGGATCATTAAAAAATACTGTTTTGAACGTTAGGCTCATCAGTTCAGATCAATGTTTTTTCACTTTTATTTACTGCTTATTTCTTAAGTAAAAAAAGCTAACATTATTGTGTTCCTAGATTCGTTCGAAGGACGTGAAGCAGTTCACCCTGCGTCCTAACCGAAAGTGACTGTCGCGCGAGTACGTGTTTGTTTACCTTACCGGAATAGTAAGGTATATATACGCGACTTGATTGATCGCGCGAGTATGTCTACAAAATGTAAACGAGCGTGACGATCGCATACTCGCTGGACAATCGCGGATGCGGTCTTACTTTACTAGCTTTTACTTTTATTTACTCATAAAAACAGTTCAGTATCCACAAATCAAATCACATCACACTAATATTATAAAGGCGAAAGTGTGTGAGTGTGTGTGTGTGTGTGTGTTTATATGTTTGTTACTTCTTTACGCTCAAACTGCTGGACCAATTTTGATAAAACTTTGTATGGAGGTAGCTGACACCCTCGATTAACATATAGGCTACTTTTTATCCCGATATTCCCACGGGATCGACATTTACGCGGGTGTAACCGCGGGGAGCAGCTAGTCATAACTAAAATGTAATTATTTTCCTCTTAAGTCGTCAAATAGATATTTGGTAGATATTCGATATACGGTATTTGGCGGTATTTCGGTTTTCGGTATTTGGTGGATGTTCGATATTCGATATTTGGTATATTTAGATATACGGTAGAGATTGCAATTGAAACGACTATGTAGAAGAATACTAGAAAGCCGACGTAGGTATTTATATTATATATATATACGATATCCGTGATATATCCCATGCCTTGGCTTGTGGCTAAGTAATAACAGCCGCACGAGTCGATCGATCAGGTTAAGCTACGCTAGCCGCGGTTGGTCCGTGGATGGGTGATCATCTTTACATACCAAGAGCATGGAGGGGTCCGTGCCTCGGAAAGCACGTTAAGCCGTTGGTCCCGGCTGTCATTAGTGGATCTTGACAGTCGTTACGGGTCGTCAGAAGCCCGAAAGTCTGACAACCAGTCTTACTAAGGGGTTTCGTATTACCCAGTAACTGGGTTGTGGAGGTCAGATTGGCAGTCGCTCCACGTAAAACACTGGTACTCAGCTGCATACGGTTAGACTGGAAGCCGACCCCAACATAGTTGGGAAAAGGCTAGGCAGATGATGACATCCCATGCCGATTTCGGCTTCGGTGCTGTTTGTTTTCGACAACTATAGGTTTCGGGCTTGTAATCGAATCTGGTGTGGCAAATGTAACCTATCTTCCCTGTAAAGGTACGTACAGTCAACAAAAGAGATTGGTATGCAGGATAGTCGGACATAGTTGAAGTTTAGTAAGAAACCGATGGATGTTCTCGAATAAAATTTAATTTTATTATTAAAAAACAAACAGCCCATTTATCCATTAAAATTTCAGTCGACAATATCAATCGGTTTCTTACTAAACTTCAACTATATCCGACGATCCTGCGTACTTATCTCTTTTGTTGACTGTACATAGTGCGGACACGTGAGAATACCATTGTGGTATTGATATTGGACGGTGGTTTACTCTTGAGGAGAGATCTCGCCTGCTGTCGAGATCTCTACTCCGCTGGTTTTGAAAGTCATAAAAGCCGACCAAGTTATGACGCAAAACTCATAGCCCAACAGTTATTTGATAAAAAACAACACGAAACGAAGCTTTCAAATAAATTCCATCCAATGAAACATTTTCTCACATCTTGGACCACAATAAAAACAATCGAGCGGTACAAACAAACGACTACTGACCCCAATTAAACCGTGATGACGCGTCGTGAAGGCCCACACACGTGCGTCAGGACACGTGTCGTTTGAGGGTTCACTCGTACAATCATGAATTATTAGGGATTTGAACTAAATGGCCCTAGAGATGATTAGTGCTGATGTGATGAGGAATGGGCTTTATTACGTCAACATTTTAAGTCTAGCCAATTATAATTTTAAATTGGCATGTCCTGTGATTAATCACAATTATTTGGAAAAGTAAATATTTGTATACTTCCATGTATAGTCAACATAAGAGATAAGTATGCAAGATCGTCGGATATAATTGAAGTTTAGTAAGAAACCGATGGATGTTGTCGACTGAAATTTAATTTGATAAATGAGCTGTTTGTTTTCTATTAATAAAATAAAATATTATTCGAGAACATCCATCGGTTTCTTACTAAACTCAACTATATCCGACGATCCTGCATACTTATCTCTTTTGTTGACTGTACCTACCTAGAACACAAGGAAGTTTAGAAAAAAGAGGCTCATTCCAATCCGATTCCACTTTCTGGGATTCATTAGTAGGTGGAGGGAATATAAACTCTGTTCTAATTAGGAAAATGACTCTTACTCTTTGCTGGGCAAAGGCCTCCCTCAAATCCTTCCAGGAACTCTTTTCCCGCGCCACCTCAAACCAGCCCTCGCGGTACGCGTCCAGGTCATCTCGCCATCTCTTTCCGAGCCGGCCTCGGCGGCGCCGTCCATCTTCAAGCACCCATTGTGTGGAGATTTTCGCCCAGTGGTCATCGTGCATACGGTTGATGTGACCCGCCCAATCCCATTTGAGTTAGAGAGATTAAATTAATTACTTATGTAAATTGTTTTATAAAACTATGCAATTGTTTTATAAAATTGAACAGTAACCTTACCTTAAACCTTCAGTAACCTCTAACTTGTAAACTCGTTTACCGAAGATTACAAAGAAAGCTTACATTGTTTCATTGAAAGTTGAAACCAATAAAACATTATTAAAATCAGCTTTCCAATAAACAAGACATGTTTACAAAAGAGTCGTGACCTGAAATTGTCGTACGTTATTCAGTTAAGCCATGAAATATGCATGAGAATGGAATTAGCCGGTATAAGGCGCGGCGCAAATGATGGCTGTTTTACATTTTTATTACGACGACACTTTGCTTTTACGATTACTATAGATTTTACTATAGATTAAACACGCGTTAGCATGATTACATTCGGCTTAACGGGAGGTTAAGTACGCATTATTTGAGGCACGCGATTATTGGATATCGATAAGACAAAGGCAATAAAATGCTCTAAAATTCAATTGCTAAACAAAATTAAAGGCAAATAAATATATTGGGTCTATTTAAAAGGAAATTGGCGTTTTATATGGAAAAAGCAAAAAGATTGAAATTATGTTCTTAATCAATCAATTTTCTTGTTTCTGCAGCGCTGGTGGCATGGTGGAACTCGTATTCGTACATAACGCAATATTTTAAGTTTACCATAATGTGAACACAACGAGGTCAATGATAACAAATGAATCACTAAATTCGAAACACAAATACAGAACCCTAAATCCATACTAATATTATAAATTCGAAAGTAATTCTGTCTGTCTGTATGTTACCTTTTCACGCCTAAACCACTGAACGGATTTCGATAAAATTTGGCAGAGAGATAGATTGCATCCCGGGGTAGGACATAAGATAGTTTTTATTCCGATATTCCCACGGGACCGACACTTATGCGGGTGAAACCGCGGGCCCTGCTAGTTTGAAATAAATTTGACTTTGGAATTCTTAACCAAACTCCTGATATTTGAGATCAAAGTGGCTAGTTCGACAAAACGTCAATTTAAAGTACAAGAACCATATCTCTTCAAAGCATTTATTTCAATTAGACCATTTACAGGCTCTTTTGACTTGTCAAAAAGTTTGTCAGATGTCGGAAAATTTGTTAAAGAGTTATTTTCCCATTACAGCGTAGGTTCCTAATGGGAAGAACGGGCGGGAAACTCCATGATTAGTTTAATCTACACATCATAAAGTACCCCGGCTGTAATTTTAACTTGACGAGGTTTTTACATCAGCATGAACTACTAATACATGGCATTATGTACTTGAATTAAACGAAAGTAATCTGCCTAGCCGTTTCCCAACTATGTTGGGGGATGCAGCTGAATTCCAGTATTTTACATGGAGTGACTGCTGCATTCGTGGATGTTTGACAGTCGTTACGGGTAGTCAGAAGCCCGAAAGTCTGACAACCAGTCTTTCCAAGGGATATCGTATTACCCAGTAATTGGGTTGTGGAGGTCAGATAGGCAGTCGCTCCATGTAAAATAGTGGTATTCAGCTGCATCCGGTTAGACTTGAAGCCGACCCCAACATGGTTGGGAAAAGGCTAGGCAAATGACGACATATAGTGACTGCCGATCTGATCTCCACATCGCCCACAACCTAAGTTACTGGGTCACTGGTTGTTAGTTTATTACCCGCAACGATTATCAAAGATGTTTTGTGATTGCTTTCCGAGGCACGGAGGGGTCTCGATATGTATTGGATGGTCACCCATCCACGAACGGACCGTGACAAGCATAGCCTAATCCTCAACTAGCCCATGCGGCTGTTATTATTTATCCAGTGGCGCCTCCTCCTTGAAATAAACGAAAGTAATCGTTAAAGAATTGGTTCTTTTACGATTACGTTCGTTTGCTTTTGTCAGCTATGCCAACAACTTTGGAGTTGTCGGCATAGCTCACAGAATAAGCAAGATGAAGTGGCCATGTGCCGGCCATATTAGCCGTAGAACCGACGACCGTTGGGGTAGACGTGATCTTGAGTAGAGAACGCGAATAAGTAAACGTAAGTTAGGACGCCCGGCTAGGTAGAGAAACGATCTTTATAGGATGGCTGGTCGCAGCTAAATGAGAGGTGCCGAAAATCGAGTTGAATGGCGTGCAATAGGAGAGGCCTATGTTCAGCAGTGCACTGCTGTAGGCTGGTGATGATAATGAATCGTTAAAAAAAACGTCAATATAAAAAGGTCGACACGTTATTAGGCTGTGTAAGTACGAATAAAAGCAATCATTAGATAACTTTGATAGAAAATACACGCATTTTATCATCAAAGCACATCTATCAGGTCGAGCCCTCATGAATATTCGCATCTAACCGCATATACGAACACTTCGCTTTACATTTTAATAAGTTATTAACAATTTTAGGGAAGTATTTATCATATGTAACGAGGCTTCGCCTTCAATTTGTATAAATATTAAATCAACTGGTACGCACGGCACAAATGACGCCGAATTTGCATTTTTATTACAACGACACTTTTCTTTTACGTGAAATTAAACTCGCGTTATGATTGGCTGATTACTTTGCGAGTATTTTCCGCGTGAAAAAAGGTCAATGTTCTTGCCTAAATATTAGCTAAATTTAATAAGCTTACTAAGTTTTGGTTTTCTAAGAGAGTGGTGAACAGTCACACAATAACGCCTGTCCTAATACTGAGTATCTTTTGACGTCTTAATGTCAAGTACTGGTGAAAATGACATTACAATATAACGGGCTTTGCTTGCTTTTCTAGGAAAAACATACTTTAGTGATGTAACTATAGTCCGCTCGGAACTAGTTGGCTGCGCCTTAGGTGGGGACTGGGGTGAGGGCGGCGGGGTTACGAGTACGTACTGAGTAATGACAAAGCGCCCCCGTTCCTCCGTCCCACCGTTCACATACCTTAGGCGCGGCCAACTAGTTCTGCTCGGACTATAGTCGGCGGCTATTCCGGAAGCTGACTATTCAGCCATACACAAGGCAACGAGTCGACAAAAAGCAATTTTAACATCAAAATAAATTCTAAGCGAAAGCTTCTACAACTCTGAAAAAACTGGCCAAGTGAGAGTCGGACTCGCACACGAAGGGTTCCGTACCACAAGGCAAAAACGCCGAAAAAAACATGTTTGTTGTATGGGAGCCCCCCTTAAATATTTATTTTATTTCAATTTTATTATTTATTATTAAAGTTAAAATACAACTGAGTATTTTGTGAATATTTCAAGAGCCTACCTGTTGTCATTTTTGATATCGAGCAAAAAAGGGCAAAAAAATCGCGTTTTTTGTATGGGAGCCCCCCTTAAATATTTATTTTATTTTGTTTTTAGTATTTGTTGTTATAGCGGCAACAGAAATACATAATTTGTGAAATTTGCAACTGTCTAGCTATCGCGGTTCTTGAGATACAGCCTGGTGACAGACGGACGGACAGACAGCGAAGTCTTAGTAATGGGTTCCGTTTTTACCCTTTGGGTACGGAACCCTAAAAAGAACGCACGTAACCTACTGTTTATTAATACTACTTAATACTAATTATCCATACATCATCATCAATTGCCTAGCCTTTTCCAAACTATGTTTTAATATTGCAGAATAAGCTCAATAATAAATCAAACAACTAGATACGAGTGCCAGTACCACGATAGTTTTTTGTGTATATAAGCCAAAGTTGACAACCGTAGCGCGACCGCCGAGCGTAGGTATGAAAAGTGAAGTGCATTCGTGTGATTTTCTTCTGTACTATCAGTATTTTGTGGTAATAGCAACAAACAAATAGATAGTACTGACTGTTACTAAAAACACTCCAAAACCTCGCAATAAAATCTTCATTCCCTAAACACGCCAATCCGCCATACATATCGATGATCTTCAAGCCGTTATCAAAATAATGACGTGTTTCATTGTTACTGACTGTATCCGTAAAGTATTACTTTACTTTGTTGTTTTATCTGTGGTCGGTGATCTGTGCTATCATTGGCCGGTTTAGCATTGAGTTTTTATGTTTGTTTGCGCTGTGCGCACTTGAAAGGAAAGGGAATGTTATTTTGATGGGGGTAAAGATGTGCGAGTTATAAAGACAACGATTTGATGGCCTGGCGCGTTCTAGGGTTAACATTCAATCAATAAATAAACAATCAATCGATATCGGAAACACTTTCTGTCTCCTTAACCTTCATTATTATATATATATGTCGGAGACATCATTAGTACGGGAGCTGACTTGACAACGAGGAGGAAGCTGTGTGACGACAGCGACTGTTCGGAACGCCAGCGCCATCTGGTGGCGCTTGACAGAGTCTAGCCTGAGCTCGTGGGGGATCGACGGTGGAGGACAGCGCGACAAGAACGATGTGGAGCTCTCTTGGACATTGTACATCGTACGAACAACATGTGCTTAGTAACTGTCCCGCGTTCCGTATCTGGTTGTGTCGTGTACCTAGTGTGTAATTTGCTAGCGTGATTAAATTGTTTGTGAAATTATAATCTCATTTGAACTGACAACCGTTTTTCTATTGCGCATTATCCAACACAACCCACTGTAGCCCACACTAGTTTAAATATGTCTTAAAATAACGAGACACTATACCTTCCCCGTCATATATATGTAAATGGTGTACCATTTACATATATATGACGGGGAAGGTAGTCTGTGATGTACCATAGACTACTGTCTCTGTATTATCTCTATTGTCTCCCCTTCTCTCTTTTAATCCATCCGAAGGTTGTCGTTAAAATATCGGTTTTACCGACAAGATCTCCCGTTGCGTAAAATTTCTACATTTGTACCTGTAACTAGCTAATGTAATTTTCATTTATATTTTTGTTTCCCAACCTTCTCAGGCGCGCAAGATTTACAAAAAGCGGAAACGGATAGTAGCGAAACTTCAGACGAAGACATTGAAAACAGCAACATCTATCTAACACAACACAGCAGAACAATGACATACAAAAGAACCGAGAAAGCAGTAGAACCCCACCAAAAGAAGCACCGATGAAGCTCGAACTGAACCAACCTGGCGGCAAGGTCATTAAAATATCCATAGAACAATAAATTTTCAAGTTTCTAGGCCTACTTCTAGTAGGCCTAGAAACTTGAAATTTGGCACGAAGCTAGACATTAGCATAAAACTAAAGGAAAAATTAAAAAAATGGTCAAGTGTGAGTCTGGCTCGCGCATAGAGGGTTCAATATTAAATTTTTATTCTAGCCGGTCTAGAAACTTCTAACCGGCCTAGAAACTTGAAATTTGGCACGAAGCTAGAAATTAGCATGAAACTAAAGGAAAAATTAAAAAATGGTCAAGTGTGAGTCTGGCTCGCGCATAGAGGGTTCCGTATGATTTTTTTTCTAACTGGAACTGGACATTACCATGAAACTAAAAGAAAAATTTTAAAAGCGGTCAAGTGTGAGTTTGGCTCGCGCACAGAGGGTTCCGTAGGTGGGTAAGGCCGCGGATTTTGCCACTTTGTAACATAGAACTTCTATGTGACAGTAACGTAGAAGCAACGCGAAAGTAACTCATAATATTTGTAAGGCTAACTGCATAATGTCGTATTTTTAACCGACTTCAAAAAAAAGGAGTAGGTAAGTTCTGCGATTTGCTAGGACCAAAAACTTCAGTCCGAAATTTTTTACTTAATACATTTCGAAAACTGTGAATGACAATTTGACCACTTGCCAAATTAAGGGAACATTATCAGGAAAACAAAAACAATGATTTATGTAAGTGTAGTAATAAGATATATATTTATCAAACACTCTTCTTGAAATAAAAGGCACTAAATAACATTCATTATAGATATTATGTTTTAAACCTAGAAAATAAGCTACACACAATCAATCAATGGTGTTTAGTAAAATTACAAAAATGAGAACAATCTTATAAAGTAGGTACAGACGTAGACGCCAGCACATCAAGCTACCCGAAACTGTCAAATCCCAATCAACCTTGAACCTAATGCTTTAGCAATAAAGTTGAAAATCTATTAAAGAAATTTGACAGATTGTAGTAGCTTGATGTGCTGTACCTAGGAAAATAAAATATCTATTTAGAAAAAGTTATTAGAAATTAGCATTGTTTTTGGAAGCACACATGCATTATCTTTTAATTATGACAATAACATATTAATATTAATAATTATTCTTTATTAAAAACTTCTAAGAAAATTAAAATAGCCATGTCTTTCTTAATTAGAAAGTAGGTAGGTAATTAAATTATTAAATCACAGGAATAATAACAAATCTAGTAATTCGTGCAGATCTTTCTTGTAGCTGTTCTTCGTATTTCTTCATATTTTTGAGAATTTTCGGTTTATATCTTGTCTCTGTATTTTTTTTATTTTTCAGCCGCAGTCTTTCAGTCCCGGCATCTGTGACAAAGTTTATATTGGTTAGACGTCAATCAGAAAAGTGAACAGAATCAAAAAAGTTAAGGTTAAGATCACTATTTCAGTAACACTCTCGCAACACATATTTTCGTATCTCTCTTGATAACGTTAAATGACTTCATTTGCTGGAAAGATAATACCACTCGAGGTGCGAATGCCGAAGAAGGCGTACGACGGGTGCGCGTAATTTTGTTTTTCTGTAGAAACACTGGCTCCTAAATTACAAATAAGGTGGCAAATGTGTTATTCAACCGTTAAGTGATTATGTATTTTATGTGCCAGTAAGTGAAGTATTAGCTATCTTGAATTTCAGAAAACGCTACTGTACTTGGTGAAAACCTCGAGCAAATATTAAGTAGGGAAGTTTTATACCAAGAGCTACCTTGCCGTGTAAAAGGTAAAATATAATAATCAACGATATGCACAAACCTTTAGAGCACTTCAACGTTACCGTAACATACAATCAACGTTACTAGTAACATAGAAGCTACGTAGAAGTAACGTGTAAGCGCAATTTTCGCGGTTATAAATAAGCATAATTTCAAAACCGAGCCGAATTTGAAACAAAGACACATAATCTCGCACTTCTTACTCACTCGCGCATAGTAATATGTAAGATATGTGTAATAAAAACTGTTATTTACCTTTGAAATCGCCAAAATTCACAATAATAATCCGCTGCCGAAACACACGTGTACACTTTGATAACACTCCAGAGACGACAAAATGGCGCCTTTTTTTTTAAACTCCGTTGCCTGCACAGTCATTATTGCCATTAATATTACTAGAAACTGTCACTGTCTGTTTTAAATAACTAGAAGGCAAACTTTGGTAACATAGAAAATAGTAACATACAAGTAAAAGTATGGAGACAAATGTTTGAATAGTCATAATTAAACGAAAATCGCATAATTAAAGATATGAAAACCAAGATATAGCAGCTTAACTTTGAGAGATTTCAGATATTCAAAAATAAATAGACTTTTATTAGAAAAAACAAAAGTTTTATAGCTTCAAATGTGTGGCCGAACCAAAAAGACACGGTGTTTTTGACGAAATTTGGAGGTCTGGACAGATTTAATTCATTGTATTTTATGAACTTTATAACTTACATCCACTTTAAGAATTGATTCAAAGAGTTTATGAATTAAGCAATCTATTATGATATTTTCATTGCAATTCACCAAGTATTTTATTTTTTATGAGCAATCAAAATTTGGGACATATTTTTTTTTCAAAAAGTGGCAAAATCCGCGGCCTTACCCAGGTATTAAAGTTTTTTTATAGTCGGCCTAGAAACTTGTAATTTTGCACGAAGCTAAAGTAAAAATAAAAATGCGGTCAAGCGTGAGTTCGGCTATCACACATTCTGTAATCCGTGTTCCGTATTAAAAAAAAATATAAGCTTAATTTTTAGGTAAGTATGAGACTTTCTTAGAAAGATAATTATTAAAAACCTTAAAACATGTCAAATGACGTATATCATAAGATATAAACGCAAAATATTTTTTAAGAATACTTATTTAACCCCTTTTAAATCGTTTTGTTAAGCAGATCTTAAATCAGATCTCTACCCGTCTCTCCACTAGTCCAATGCTTACTCTATGATGCATATCCGGTAGGTTCTTAAATCCTTACCTATCTATCCTACGGGCACGTTCCTACCATTACTGCACCCCCCAGTCTATTCCTTGATATGCAATGGTCGCTGTAGCACCATGAACATGATCGGTGCAATTCATAGGAACCTTCTGAGGCGCGCGAACAACAACTTACCAAAGTTTCATAACAATCGGTCGGGTTATTCAAACCCCTTTGAGAATCCTCCTCAATAGGGGTTTGTGAACTTTTTGTTCACAAATCCACATTGAAGTCTCATAGAGTATTGGGATTTGTGGACAAAAAGTTCTCAAATCCCTATTGGTTTAAAATTATTATTATTGGTCATAGGTAACAGAAAAACACAAATTAATAAAATCATAAAATAAGAAGTTGAATTTAAAATTGTAAATAAAATTTCTTGTTACCTAATAAAATCACAGTTTTACAGGCATTAATAAAATCATAGATTTTTTTTTTTAAATATTCAAAATTGGAACAGCAAAAACATAACTACGCAACTATTACCAAATTCAAGTTGGGAAGTAACACCTACAACTGTTACTTAATTAGTAATGTGTCAATATTAGAAATTGTGGAGTCACCTAAATTTTTCTAAGCAGTGCCCAATCGTAATTTCGGCATTAATAAGTTCTATTTTGATCTCATGTATAATATAGCAGTCGTGATTAATGCTTCTGTAGCGGTATCTACAACGCCACATGCGAACAACGCGTCATTCCGATGTCACGCAAAATCCTGCATCTCGCAAGCAGAGTTTGCCGCGCAACTAGCATAGATACAACGGCCCGACAAGAATCATCGGGCAGTTGCCCGCCAGACGCAACACCCGTCTGGTCGGAGGATCCTCCTTTTTCTATAGAGTATGAGTGAACTTTACACGCTGTTTCTCATACCTCTATACTTCTGATTGATCTTATTGTAATACATTCTCTACGATACGATATTTAAGATAATATCAGTTGATTTTTCAGCTACTACTTTTACAGTAAACTTATTGAATGAAACACGTAGAAAAATAAACATGTAAGTCGATACGTAGGTATATCAGATACATTCCATTACAGATCTGCCTACCCCAAAAACATGTCAAAGAGTAAAGAAACGTAATTTCCTCCTAATAACGTGAAACAGTACGCGACGCGTTGTTGTAACGCAGTGTAGGCACAACAAAGAGAATCAATTTTTCATCTTATTGTGACATGTTCCAGCGAATGGCGTGTGCGGGGGACTGGAAAATAGCGGGACATGGAGCGATTTTGTTATAAATATTTCATATCCTATTACTATATAAATCGTGCGTCTAGTAATCGCAACTAAAACTGCTGACCATCTTAAACGTATTTCCGGTTAAATATTTAGGCAAAATGAAAAAAACTATTTTCTTAGCTCATTCAGAGCTCGATTTGTGTCCGGATATAGAGCCAATAGATTTTATTATAAAAGACGTAATGCTGAACTACAGTTTGACAAATTTTCATCTTCAACCTTTCACCTGGGATGCATGAAGAATGCCTGGGATCCTCGTGTAGCGCAGTTTGTTCCGCAAGTTCCTCAACTGAACCGAGCGCTCGGCGCATCCTGGACAGTCAAACCCAATACCTTATTTGACTGGCCAATTCTTCCCTTGCGGTAGTAGGGCTAACGCCCGCCTGGTTGGCGACCACCCTCCCACCGGAGTCCGGCGTCAAGAAACCTGCTGTTTCGTCGTTGCGTGGGAGTTTCAGTGCCTTAGGCATCTTCTGGGCACACTCGTTCCATCATAGACCTCATCCATCGCTTTCTATCAGGCGTGATCGAAGTCAAGAGAATTCAGCAATTTAAAAAAAACCGGTTTGAGTCTGAGATTTCGTGGCCTCTAACAGTCTCTCATCTAATATGCATGCTCCTGTCACGCTGAAGTTCATACACTTTGACATTCACACTATATTTTATTTGACAACATATACGATACAATTCAATTTATTTGTAAGTAGTAAACGTCTGGGGTCCATTACCGACAAAAAGGTACCTAAGCAGATAAAATAGTAGTTCTTTTTCAATATTATATGAAGTTTTTTGATAGAAATTACTTATAGACACGTAGATATATTGTACACCAAGTTGGTGTACAATAGACCAGCGTTTTGTGTTTCCACAAAACGCTCGTTCAGAGAAACTGTGGTGGCATCTACATCGCCACATGTGCACTATGCATCATACATAAGTCACGCAAAACCCTGCATCACGCAAGCAGAGTTTCCGCGTGACTAGCCTAAACACCGTTTCATTTTGATTGGTTTAATCCTTAAAAGAGGTCATTGTTTATTGTCTATAAACCATTTGATTAAAGACCAAATGCCTTAATGACATAATTATCCTTGGTAATATTCTGCCGAGTGAAAATTTGACCAAATAAAAATGTGTGTAGGTACTAAAATCATTCCAAATATTGCATTGGTACAAAAAAAGGTTGCTAAAATTTGTTTGGATAGTAAACTTTCTTTCAATTAAAATAATAATTATGTCCATATTTTAATAAACTGTTTCCTTTTGTTGCTAAGCTCATAATTGCATACCCAGTCCGAGGGCTTGAGGCGTTGCGTGCTGAAACACAGGCTATAAACCTAGTTCAGCAACAGATGCTAATAATAAGACACATTTGTAACTGCTTTACTTTTAAGAATAATTATAAGTAGCTAAGAGAAAGTGTGTAACTAGTTTATTATTTTTGGTCTAATAAATATATTATTATTATTATAGTGAAATTTTGCCAACATCTTTTAGGCAAAACGGCAGGATCCCAAGTAACCGGCTATATTATATATTTGTGACCAAATAATATTCCGTAAAATGTTGTTTTCGGTGTGGTGAAAATATGGCAAATAAATCATTTGGCAAATGAAAAAGTTCAAAAGAGCAATAGCAAAAAAATATTTTGTAAATCGGCGAAATAATATCTGACACATGATACTTCGATGATCTAAAAATTTGTCAAATAATCATCATCATCATAATCAGCCTATAATGTTCCCACTGCTGGGGCACAGGCCTCCTCTCAGTGAAAGGGAGTGGGCCGTAATTCACCACGCGGGCCCAGTGCGGGTTGGTGAATGTCACGTCTTCGAATTTTTGATTCTAGGACATGCCGGTTTCCTCACGATTTTTTCCTTCACCGTTTTGAGAGCAGTAGTGATGAAATAATTTACACAAATTAAAGTGCCTGTCTGGGTTCGAACCTACGACCAACAACTCGTAAGTCGTGTCCGTTACCACTGGGCCACCACTGCTCTGGGTCAAATTATGCATATAGCAAAAAAGACCTCAGTCAATAGTTTTCGGTAAAATGAAATTCGAACAAAAAAAATTCGGAAAAGTGATCGATTCCCCTGCCCATCACGTCGATAGATACAAGTGTGCTACGTCATCATCCTCCTTTATCCCAGTTTTATCTTGCTTATCCCACTTTATTTCGGGTCGGCGCAATATCTTCTTCCATATATCTCTATTAGGCGTCACCTCAGTATTGGGCCTTTTGAGTTAAATATTACCTTTCATACAATCCACAAATTTTTTTGGCAGGGTCATAATAAATCTACAACTGTCCACAGAAGTCTAATTTCACAAGTAACCGTCAACATATCCAATCCAGAGTGTAATCTCGGCATGTTGATTCACGTCACCCAACTACTTAGCATACCTAACATTATAACCTAAGGTGCCTGTCCCACAGCCGATGAGAAAGCGACTAGCTATCAACAATTTTCTCGCTGAAGAAACGTACAGACTACCCGAAACTGTCAAATTTTCCCAATCAATTTTAAACCATATGCTTTAGCGATAAAGTTAAAAATCTATTAAATAAATTTGACAGATTGTAGTAGCTTGATGTACTGGCGTCTGTACAAAAGATTTTTAGGTTAGAGATTAGAAGGTAGAATATATATATATGTATCTCTTTTACTTACACTGGGTATGTAAAAGAGTTACATATTAATTAGTTGATCACTGCCGGAAAGTACTCGTTTGTTTGTTGTGTTGACAAGACATATCAAAGAAATTACTCACTCAGCGACGCTCGCTTGAAGGGCAGAAGACTCGCTGAGAGATTCACGCTGGTACAGACGCCAGCACATCAAGCTACCGGAAACTGTCAAATTATCCCAATCAACTTTGAACCTTGTGATTTATTAATAAAGTTGAAAATCTATTAAAGAAATTTGACAGATTGTAGTAGCTTGATGTGCTGGGGTGTATAAATACGCGTATCAGCGAATAATCACTTGTCACCCGCCGCCGCGCATTCGCTGCTCTTTGCTCCAAATCGTTTTTAAGGTCCCATAGTTCCTACAAGGAACCCTTATAGTTTCGTCATGTCTGTTTGTCTGTCTGTCCGAGGTTTTGCTAAGAGACCGTTAGTACTAGAAAGCTGTAACTTTGTAGGAGTGCGTATATCAATCACGCCGACAAAGTGGTAAAATAAAATTTTGGAAAATATTTTTTTTCTAGGATAGCTCCCCTACATGTGAAGTGGGGATGAATATTTTTTTCGTCGTCTACCCCATCGTATGGGGTATCGTTGAATGGGTCTTCTAAAGTGACTTGAGGGTTGCTAAAGTTATTTTTCTATTTAATGCTCCATTTATGAAATATTAAACTTTAAAATGCAAATTTTTGTTCCAGTAGGGCGTCCCTCCCCCTCTAAAACCTAAACTGCTGGCTTGAAAAATCTGGGAAAATTCACAATGATAGTGTATTTCATAAACTTTAAAGGAAAACTATAGCTGTTAAGATAACTTTATTAGTTTAGCAGTAATAGTGGTTGAACTTGGGTGTTGGATAATTTTGTACCAAATACAAAATCCTTAGCATTAATCTTTTAAAGTGACTAAGATGAAGTAGTTGCTTGTTTATAATGGGTAAAGACTTGCATTGAAAAACAAAATATGTTTTTTTTTTATATTCAGAATAAAGAACAACAGAATCGTACTACATTGTGATAACGGGCTACTACGGAACCCTACACTGTGGCCGGTTTTTATTTGCTAGCACTACTCGTTTCTCATTAATCGCTGACGCTGGGAGACGTCCTGCTAACTTAACCTAAGGTAGAACTATTTCTAGAATGTTCCAGCTTCATCAAATTAGTGCTCAAGTGTTTGTCATGCCGGCGCGCGATGTAATCAACTTCATGCATGACACTCGTTTTATAGAGTAGCGGTAGTGAAGTTATGGTAGGTACAGTCGGTCTCAAAAAGTTGTATGTTGTATGGATTTTTGAGATGGGGCAGTAAGCTAAGAAAAGTCTGCTAAGACCGTTTTCCTGTGGCAACAACGGTTAATTTAGCTTCATTAACCGTTGTTGCCATAGGAAAACGGTCTTAGCAGACTTTTCTTAGCTTTTTGAGAAATGTTGATTTGCATTCACAGATTTTGGAAAAAAAAAATACAGTCAGCAGGAAAATGGGCAATTTTCACAGAAACTTTTTTAATGCCAATCGATTCTGTTTCTTATAAGGATCACAAACTTCTATCGGACTAACTAAGGTTTAAGTTCTAGAAATGTCAATAATCGCGAATAAACTTTTCCCATACATTTCCTAGGAAATGAGACTACAACTTACTTATAGATACATAACTATCGATAAGAACTCATTTGCGTTCCACAAGTTTTTATAGCTACAATTAAGTCGTGCAACCTTTTTTTAGTAAGTATACGATAATGACTTACAATTATTATAAGATAAACACCAGTAGGAATTGAGAAGGCAGAGAAAAAGCGGTAGAGAATACAGTCTCACTGACAAGCGATGTCATAAGAATATATCATCTGCCTAGCCTTTTCTCAACTATGTTGGGGTCGGCTTCCAGTCTAACCGGATGCAGCTGAATACCACTATTTTAGAGACTAGTTATAGACTGGTTGTCAGACTTTCGGGCTATTGACGACCCGTAACGACTGTCAAAGATCCACGAATGAAAGCCGGGACCAGCGGCTTAACGTGCTATCCGAGCCATGGAAGGGTCTTGGTATGTGAAGATGGTCACCCATCTACGGACCAACCGCGGCAAGCGTAGCTTAACCTGATCGATCGACCCGTGTGGCTATAATTACTTAGCCACAAGCACCCCGTATAGTCAAAATCACTGATTGATAATAGAGCCACTTTACGTGATATTAATGACAATTTTATTGTTGTGGGTATAGTACCTTAGCAACTAGTGGTGTACAGAAACTCATGAGTGTAATCCAACTCCGAATAAATCACACTAATATTATAAAGGCAAAAGTTTGTGAGTGTGTGTGTGTTTTTATATGTGACGGAGAGGGTATAGTGCGTCTCGTTATCATCAGGCATATTTTAATTACTGCGGGCGTACTATGGGTAGTGTTGGTTATTGCGCAATAGAAAAACCGTTTACAGTTTAAATCAGATTATAATTTCATGAACAGTTTAATTACACTAGCGAATCAGACACTGTAGGTACACACTCAACGATACGGAACGCGCGACAGTTTCTGAGCACAATATGTTGTCCGTACGATGTCCAATGGTCAAGTCCGGCGCTCCACCTCGAAGCTCGCTCTCCTCGACCTCGATGTAAGTCATTTCTATTTATCAAGCCATACCATTTATATTAATTTACACAAGAAAGGCAAATTCAGCTCAACCAAAAATAGGCAAATGAATGAACAAATTAGAATTAAATCCAAAACCACTAATTCAATTATATTAAAAACAATTGCTAGAATCAAGACCCTAAGCTAATTACTAATTCAGACCGCTACTGAATTCTGATGAAATGAGATTCAGACACGTGCGTGGCCTGGGCGAATTATCTTCATTAGGTACGTAGCTATGCACTGACTACGTAGTAGATATATTTAATTATCCATAGAAACATCTACTGGGGATTATCATAACAGTAGCCTGTAATTACAGGGCAAAGAGCGTTTCTAAAACAGATAAGAAACTGGCGTTGATCACCACAGTTCATTTCAGCCAAAAGATGTTTACTGCTTATGTCCAGCAGTGGACGTCTTTCGGCTGAAATGAACTCCCAAGCATCGTCCCTTCGACCGGTCCTGTGCTTCTTCCATCAAGCGGGTTCGCACGACCTCCACCAGGTTGTCAGTCCACCTTGTCGAAGGCACGCCACGGACAAAGTACGGTTCTGGGAGGCCTTTTTTCGGCCTTTTTTCTCAGAGTAGTCACATAGGAACAGCCGACCTCATCTAGTTTTAAAAAATATGATTGACGTGTAAGTGTTTGTGCAAACCTACTTACAAAAATAAAATAATTTATCATTATCATTTACTATCATCGTCCGTCAAAGAAGATACTGGCCCGTACGAAATTAGATCGAAACTTTGAAGTGAACCCCACACCGGATTAGTTATTTTTTTTCGGCCGGGTAAAACGCACCGAGAGTAGTTACAGCTGTCAAATCGTGGTGTCATTCATTCTTAGGTCGGCCCAAACTAATTATATGTCCGAAGTTATGGCCGGTGTGTGTGTGTGTGTGTCTGTCTGTGGCATCGTAAAGTGGTGTGGGATCGTTCTGTGGAACACCTATTCTAAGAGGTCCCCCAACTGCCATATGAACTGCCAACTGAAATCTGTTTTAGTCTCGTTACCTAGATTCTTTAAGTTGGGGGTTTTTAAAGTATTTGATCCTTTTCCAATTACTTACATTTAATTTTATTTATTTTTTTGTGTCGGGGGTTTTTTTTAACAATTAGGAGATGATAGAAGATGAAAGTTCTTAACAAGAATTATTTATGGCCGGGATAAAATAAAACTATGTAATTTAGACACACAAGTGTTTTAACATGTTTCATTACAAGGGTCCCGTCGAGGTACTTTATAAGATTCCAATTAGTAGGTCATTTTGTTTGACAAGTTAAGCCATTGGAATAACTACGTTAAAAACAAATTGAGTTAAGGTCAACATTAATACTATTAAATCACTCCCTGGGAACCTATTTAGAATTGAGAATTTTAGCGATTTAAATATCTAGTGACAGACATTATAATAATCTGGAATGGTGAATTTATTTTCAAGTCAAGAGCGTTTACGCCGTACGGCATTTTTATAAAAACTTTCAAGCCCTTGTTTTTCGAAATTTATGAACCGATTTTAATGAAACCTCATACGCTTATGCAGGATACAATGGTCTAAAAAGTTACTTAAGAAAGATTATTAATTTAAAAAAAATATCTGGAAATCTCCGTTTTTGACTATATAATAGAATATTTTTTATTATGTACACCTTATAAATTCATACTAATATTAATTGCGAAAATATGTCTGTCTGTCTGTTAACTCATCACGCTTAAACCGTTGAACCGATTTAGATGAAATTTGGTATGGAGACAGTTTAAGTCTCGGTAATGGACATAGAATAGTTTTTATCCCAATATCCCTACAATTATGCGGATAAACCGCGGAGCGCTGCTAGTTAAGATATAAAGGAAATTGCTCATTTCTCTACTGACCGCCGTTGCGCATCAAACAATTTTGTATGCTACCATAAATTGGATTTAAAAGCGGGGTAATGTCGTACTTTCATAGGAAATTAAAATTATCCATTTATTTTGTGGGGTTTTTGTTGTACTTTGATTTTCTGCTCAGTTTTGAGGTTAGTTTTGTAACAAATCTTCCACCAAAAAAACAGTATTTTACAACAATATGATTTGATTCACATAAAACAACAGATAATAGTTCCAATAAATCAACGAATGATCCCAATTAAATAATATTACAAAGGTAGGTCATCCTAAATGTACCTAGGTTTTGATAGGAAATAGAAAATAAAAATGCTTGAATATAGGAATGCAATAGTTTCATTGGTCCATATTATCATCATATTCATAAAATATGTCGTCTAAAAGCGGAGCCGGTGGCTTCAAAGACCTAAATCGAGCCCAATTAAGATACCACAAAATGGTCATAATGAGAGCACATCATCCCATTGTCTGATTACCCACGAAACAATTGCAATAATAGCTATTAATATACCTACTGAGTTACTTATTAATTAAAATGTAAGCCTAACCTTTGTCCCATTGCCATTGCCATTGTAACCATTGCCAGGATCGCCCAGAGGACACGGTGGAGGTCTGCCCCGCTTGGGCGGAGCACCGCCGTGTCCTCGTAGAGGCGATCGGCAGCGACGGCGACCTCTCGCGTCCGGCCCTGGTGCAAGCCATGGTCCGGGGCGAGAGGGAGTGGGAGGCAGTCACCTCCTTCTGCGAAGCAGTCATGCTAGCGAAGGAGGTGGCGGGACGGTTCAGGGAGAGAGCCTCCCGTCTCAGCCGCCGCGGGGGACGCCCCAGGCGTCGGGAGCCGCGTGACGACTCCCGGCCACCGTAGGCGCGGGCCTGCGGGCGGAGAGTAATGGGTAGCTCACCGTCCGATCAGGACCAGGCCCGTGCCGGACGGCGCGTACGTGTTCCACGCGCGCCTCAAAGAGATGTCAGCATCGAGGAGGGGCCCCTTAGGGCCGAAGCCTGCCGGGTCAGCGGGATTGTCCGAAAGGGTTACCGCTGGCCCGGAACATAAAGGGCTAAGGAAGGAACACGGGAGGGTTTTAGTCAGTAAGAGTCTGACACTCCCTTCCGCTCCACCCAGAGCGGGAGGAGTCATTTGATGATTTCCCATCCGCAAAAAAAAAAAAAAAGCCTAACCTTTGTGCTGACATGTCGTGATTTAATTCTTCCCCTTACTAAATACGTGTCCGTTCCCAGTACGAACGGCAAGTCAACCTCAATGTCTTTTGCTAGTTCAATTTCGCATATTTCGTTCCTACTTACATGCTCCCAATAATACGACTAACATCTAATAATAGATATATCATATTCAGTAAAGAAATTGATCTTAGCATTAGTTCAATAGAAAATATACATATTGTATTAGTTTAATAGAAAATACACATATTGTCACAGAGGCAAAAGTCACAAACAAAATCAAATCAAACTAAGAAAAGTATAACTGGTGGTTCTTAATTCTCATCTCATCATCTTCCTCTTAGCGTGTCGATAGCAATCTAAATGGACTCGGCCCAGAATTCAGCTACTTGTTTGCCGCCATCACCAGCGTCCTTCAGTTCCAGTAACGTGCAGCAGACGGGACACGATATTAAGTGTCCCATCGTTTGTGGAACAGCACAACATTTACACTCCAAGGCGGAGTCGTCTATGAATCTCCACCTGAACAGGTTTTCCTTACTTCGGCCAACCGTGGTCCCAAGGTTACCCAAGGTAACCCATGTCCTGGTAGGAGCTCTTCAGCCGGTGGAACAAATGGTTTGGGTAAGGAAGCACTGTGTCGCCACAGCTTCAGTCTTTATTGTGATCGTTCGCAAGTGAGTGGTACAACACACTTTCTCACTTTCTCATCATGATGCATTTAAATGTATATTTTGAATATAGTTAAACAGCTTCTAGTATTAGCTGTAAACAACAAAATACAAATGTGCTGAAAGACTTCCATTATATCCGTTGCCTCTCCGACTTGATGACGGGGTAGACACAACTCCCACAGCGTGACATTTTTAACGAAATCATTGGTGATTTACTGCACTGAGAACACAAGCCGTAGTCGTAAAAACGTTCTACACAATCCACATCACAGAAACAGTACAATGGTCTCTATAAGAATTCTTGACCGTGCAGAAATCTGAAGACTCAACTGGACACGATGTTAACGCAATGATAAGTTATTTTTTAGCACAACAAACTCAACAACTATCAATACACAAGTAAAAACAATGTTCGCTGCGGAGTGCTGGTCGGCAGGTCGGCCGACATGAGATGTTTTGTTTGACAAATAATTATTGACAGTGAGTGACACTTTTGACACTTTTGGCAGTTCACCTTTCACATTGCCCGTGATAGTGTTACCAACAGTTAATCTTAATCACCCTGACCATGTGATTTGTCAATAATAGAAATAGTTTTAATTAGTAAAGTAATGTAATTACACTAACAAGTATGGACAAATAATTAGTCTGAAATAAATGGATTTAATTTATTATTATTTTAAAGATGTTAAAAATATATAATTATATCAGGTTGATTATGTTAATTAAAAAATAATAAGGAGGACAAATGATAAAAAAACACTTTTACACGTCAAACATATTTTTTTAAACTAGATGAGAAGGGCGTTTCCTATCTGACAACTCTGAGAAGAAAGGCCGAAAGAAACTCAGAGGTCACAATCTCTTTTAAAGCCCAGACATAATCTTGGTCAGATCATGTGCAGACCATGTATAAAGGTGTCTGAAATGTTCTTTTGGGAAAAGAACCACACAGATTGAGTGGACCTGTCCAGTCAGTGCTCCCATTTGTCAGTAAACGTGCAGCTCAACGCAGAACTTAAGGAGCTCAACGATTCGACGAACAATACCAAAGAAGGGACATTTGGGTAGGCCGTATAAATTAGGTACTCCAACTGCCAGATCATGACTAAAACGGAATCAATGACCCAGGAAGAATGTCATAGTTGAAAGTATTTTTAAAACTCAGCGTCTGTCTTTATACTAAGCGTTAAGACCGATTATGGGGAGGTTCTTAAAATTGGCAACACTGCTTTTACAAAAATACTCCATTTAAAAAAGTATGCAATAAAATCGAATTAATAACTAATTAAATACAAAATATTAACCTCACATACGATTTCAATCAACTGAACTCAGAAAAGATAAAAAAATATTTTATAATTTATAAGTATATTTTTATGGCCATACTCTATTGCTTTAAAGCGGTACTGGTTATGGGCAATTTCCTTTGACATGGGATGACACAATGACTATTCGCGTAACGACTGTCAAAGTTCGACGAATGGCATAAAGGAGATGGATTCCGGACCCATACAAGCTTGGCCCAGAAATGGACACAAATAAAACAAAGTGTATTATGAAGCAATAATAGTGTTTCAAAAACCTGTAGGTTACCTGTGTTTTTGTTCATCGTCTAACTACCAAGTTTTACGACGGGCCGAAGACCCTTCCCAAATCTGATGACATCAAATCTTTCAAAAAAACTAAATTCAAACCTGTCGATCACGGGGTAATCCACTGTCTTCCAACAGATTTGCCAAGTAACAAAAGCTGTGGTGGGATTTCAAATATTATTTGTTATTTTTTGACTGGCACTTCCTTTTTAGGGGTTCCGTACTTCAAAAGGAAGAAACAGAACCCTTATAGAATCACTTTGTTATCCGTCCGTCCGTCCGTGCGTCTGTCTGTCAAGACCCTTTATCTCGAGAACGCGTAAAGGTATCGAGTTGAAATTAAAACCATATACTCAAGTCTGCGGTCCCTTGAAGCTGTGAAAAAATCAAACTTCTAAGTTAACGTAAAAAAAGATACGGCCGTTTATGCCGCAAAAAACGTAAATTTCGACACTCTCAAGGGAATCAAAATGTATAGGGCTCTTCCCGTTGACCATAAATCATGAAATTTGGCAAGAAATCAAGTAAAGGAAAAAATCCGAAAACCGTGTTGTAGTTACATTAAAATAAACTATTTACATACCTACAAACTTGTACGGAACCCTCGGTGCGCGAGTTCGGCTCGCTTTTGACCAGTTTTTTTTATATTAGTAACTGTTTGTCCGTACTAGGCCTGACAAAATCCATGTCCTTTCCTACCCTTTTATTTTCCCCTGCAATTCCATATCATAAACCTTTCCCTGCTTATTCCAGCATACATGTTAGGCGCTTAGTTAATAAGCAGTAAGCGTTTGGAGAGCAAACCCAACAATGCTCGCCGAACGATCGATGCAATCTGCAATACAGCTAATGTATTGCTGAATAGGGTAGCTGTGGTTTTGAGGTTTTAGAGTATTGCTGTTTCTATTAGAAGTATTGGAAATTGTTCATTTGTTAGCTGCAATTAGTTAAATCATATCATCATATCAAAATCAGCCTATAATGTTCCCATTGCTGGGTCACAGGCCTCCTCCCTTCGGGCCGTAATCCACCACGCGGGCCCAGTGCGGGTTGGTAGATGTCACATGTCTTCGAATTTTTGGTTCTAGGACATGCCGGTTTCATCACGATGTTTTCCTTCACCGTTTTGAGAGCAGTGGTGATGAAATGATTTACATAAAGTAAAGTGCCTGTCTGGGTTCGAACCTACGACCTACAACTCGTAAGTCGCGGCCGATGCCACTGGGCCAGCACTGCTCTCGATTAGATAAATAATAAATGATTTTATTTCTCTAGGGGCTGACTGTACCAAAGTTAACCAAAGTCAGATATCTTTTATCCGTGGAATAAAATTGACGTCTGACAGTTCTAGTGTGAAAATAATTACAATCAATTATTAAAATTTATTCTCAGTATAAGACATTCTAAGTGTAAAAGTCTGATGAATCTCGCCCTAAGTAACTACCTACTTCGGGCGAGTTTCATCAAACTTTTACACTGAATAGAGTTTTCAAAATAAGAACGTATAAAAGTCATCATCTGCCTAGCCTTTTCCCAACTATATTGGAGTCGGCTTCCAGTCTAACCGGATGCAGTTGAATACCAGTACTTTACATGGAGCGACTGCCTATCTGACCTCCACAACCCAGTTACTGGGTAATACGATACCCCTTGGTAAGACTGGTTGTCAGACTTCGGACTTCTGACTACCCGTAACGAAAGATCCACGAAAGACAGCCAGGACTAACAGCTTAACGTGCTTTCCAAGACACGGAGGGGTAAAGATGGTCACCCATCCACAGACCAACCGCGGCAAGCATAGCTTAACCTATTCCATCGACCTGTGCGGCTGTTATTAATTAGCCACGGTGCAATTAGTTAAATAATAAATGATTTAATTTCTCTAAGGGCTGATTGTACCAAAGTTAACCAAAAAGTCAGATATCTTTTATCCGTGGAATAAAATTGACGTCTGAGAGTTCTAGTGTGAAAAAATTAAAATTTATTCTCAGTATAAGACTTATTCTAAGTATAAAAGTTTCTCATACTTCACTATAATTTATTGTCGTCAACTCGGTAGTTCAGCCATATCATAAATATGTAAGACAGAACTTACGCTCTAAAAATACTTCATCATCATCATCATCATCATAATAATAATTATTCATTATTATTATGATGATGATGAAGTATTTTTTAGAAGAATACTGATGAAGTATCATTGACGAAGAATAATACAGATGAAGTATTATTTCAGCTGAAAGATGTCCACTGCTGGACAGCACCTCCACTTCGACCGGTTCTGTGCTGCTCGCCTCCAACGGGTTCCTGCAGCCTTCACAAGGTCGAAAAAATACTTACTACAAAAGTAAGTATGAAAGTGAGGTTTTGCAGAAATATGTCAAGCTGTCTGCTGAAAAAAGTTAAATCGTTTTGGGTCGAGACTGTCCTCACATAATGACGTCACCACAACAATTCATAGTGTGT
The DNA here is from genome assembly GCA_916614155.1 of Mesoligia furuncula. Lineage (NCBI taxonomy): Eukaryota > Metazoa > Arthropoda > Insecta > Lepidoptera > Noctuidae > Mesoligia > Mesoligia furuncula. Next base: position 23,953,632 of record OU744802.1, on the reverse strand, counting down.
AACTAGTACAGTTCAGTGCAAACACACCGGTCATGTTGGACCGCACGATACTCTCGACGGTACTGCGTTGTGTGTTGTACGGTGCATTGGAAGTCGGACTTGTTAACAGAGAAATGGGCTGCTGTTTGTGCTCGGACGTGTACATAATTATGTGCCTATAAAAACAGCTTAATAAAACAGGCCAAGTGCGAATCGGACCACAAGGCAAAAACGCCGAAAAAAACATGTTTGTTGTATGGGAACCCCCCTTAAATATTTATTTTATTTTAATTTTATTATTAAAGTAAAAATACAACTGAGTATTTTGTGAATATTTCAAGTGCCTACCTGTTGCCATTTTTGATATCGAGCAAAAAAGGGCAAAAAAATCTCGTTTGTTGTATCGGAGCCCCCTTTAAATATTTATTTTATTTTGTTTTTAGTACTTGTTGTCATAGCACACAAAACACAGCAACACAGCACAGAAATACATAATTAGTGAAAATTTCAACGGACGGACGGACGGACGGATGGACAGACAGCGAAGTCGTAGTAATAGGGTTCAGTTTTTACCTACCGTACGGGACCCCAATAATAAAAAAAGAAACCAAGACATAATTTTAAATGAATAAAAATTCGAACCACGCAATATTCTAACGATCCCTTTCACTCATATATTCAAATGAGGTTGAGAATCAGCAATTTTTGAACTTCAAAATTATTTAAGACAGTCCCCCAACGCCCGCTCTTCACCACTTCGTAGTACTTCCGCTGGGAAGAAGATGTGGCGCAACCAGCTCACCAGCAGCACAGCCGCTCGATTCTGTTAAAATCTCACCGTCAAAACTGAGGTTATGTGAGTTTGTTTTGTTGGGAAATGATACTATTAAAATCTCACTCCACGCTCACTTCACCTAAGTTTTCACGGTGAGATTTTTACAGAATAGCACCGCAGCTGTCAGTTAGTAAAACTGGTTTCTATACAATAGTAGGTATGCAAAAGTAATTAAAATTACGATACGCAGAACATTACATTAAATGATTTGCCATAAATGTCACAAGAATTTGGAATTGACGATGATGGATGGGTGATCATCTTTACATACCGAGACCCCTCCGTGCCTCGGAAAGCACGTTAAGCCGTTGGTCCCGGCTGTCATTCGTGGATCTTTGACAGTCGTTACGGGTAGTCAGAAGCCCGAAAGTCTGACAACCAGCCTTACCAAAGAGTATCGGTATTACTCAGTAACTGGGTTGTGGAGGTCAGATAGGCAGTCGCTCCATGTAAAATACTGGTATTCAGCTGCATCCGATTAGACTGGAAGTCGACCCCAACATAGTTGGGAAAAGGTTAGGCAGATGGTATGATACTGCGTAATACCGATACCCCTTTGTAAGACTGGTTGTCAGACTTTTGGACTTCTGACTACCCGTAACGACAGTCACAGATCCACGAATGACAGCCGAGACCGACGCCTTATCGTGCTTTCCGAGGCACGGAGGGGTCTCGTTACGTAAAGATGATCACCATCCACAGACCAACCGCGGCAAGTGTAGCTTAACCTGATCGCTCGACCTGTGCGGCTGTTATTATTTAGCCACGGACCGCTACTATATATATACATAGATATAGCGCAAACAATATCCTACCAAAAATAACAGTAGGTAAGCTGTTATACTTAAATTTGTCTAAAACCGTGCCGACACAACTCATAAAAACAGACAGAATGATCTATTATTTACAACATACTTCCACTTTATGGAGCAGCTAAAAGCTGTTCCTCGGCTCCATCATTATTTCGAGTGATTATTGTTAAAATTCTCCCCTCCAGTTACCCCCCACTACGGAATATAGTCGTAAACCGCTTTTACGCTCGATATAAAGACCGTTTTGTACGACAAAGTATGAAACATTGTACGTTTTTCCAGGGATGGATTGAAGAGTAAAAAATATAAGTATAAGGGCGAATTTCACGTAAAACTTTTATACCTAAAAGAAGTCTTATTTTGAGAATAAATTTAAAATTTTTGGTAGTTTTTACGTACTAAAACAGCTGTCAGACGTAAATTTTATTCCACGGATAAATGATATCTGAAACTTAGTATGATTTTTTTTTATCGAGCTACGGTAACTTGCTAGACTCACTGTTGTTATGTTGCGATTGATTGAGAAACAAGAAAGAAAGAAAATACGTTTACTTGCGGTAAACGAACAAACATAAACAAAAAAAGAACAAGATGGGGTAAAATATGCGTCACATCCACAAGACACATGACTTTGGGGTAAAATCAGCCCTAAATGAGCTAGTCTATGCCAATACCAAACCTGCACTTATTTAAATTAAATCTTCGCTTTATATTTTACTAGCTGCGCCCCGCGGTTTTACCCGCGTAAATGTCGAGCCCGTGGGAATATTGGGATAAAAAGTAGCCTATATGTTAATCCAGGATGTCAGCTACCTCCATACAAAATTTTATCAAAATTGGTTGAGCAGTTTGAGCGTGAAGAAGTAACAAACATATAAACACACACACACACACTCACAAACTTTCACCGTTATAATATTAGTGTGATATTTTCGCCGTTACCATACCATACCGCTATTAGGGTAAATTGTTAAAAGTACCGACGCTACGACAAACGAAACCTCATAGGCGGCGGTGTGAAAAGTGAGCGATCAACCATTAATATAATTACTATCCCTACTTACACAGGACCTTCAATCTTTTTGTACAGACGCCAGCACATCAAGCAACCCGAAACTGTCAAATTATCCCAATTAACTTAGAACCTTATACTTTAGCGATAAAGTTGAAAATCTATTAAACAAATTTGACAGATTATAGTAGCTTCATATGCAGCTGGCGTCTGTACATGATGACATATTATAACTTACCAAAACGTCATAGGTACCTACTATCTTACAGACGGCAATTTACAGGAAAACACTACTTGTCAAAAACTTTTTTACAAAAAAAAAAACAACCGACTTCAAAAAAAACACTATAAAGTGAAAAATAACTTTAATTTCGGAAGTCGGTGTCTTTGGATTTGTATTTTAGTTTTTGCCACCGACTTCCGAAATTAAAGTTATTTTTAACCGACTTCAAAAAGGAGGAGGTTCTCAATTCGACGGTATGTTTTTTTTTTTTTGTGTGTTTGTTACGCGATTACTCCGCCAATTGTAGACCGATTTTCATAATTCTTTTTTTGTTTGAAAGGGTATACTCTCGAGGTGGTCCCATTATCATCACGTTTGAATCTGATGAGAGGATCCCATGGAAATCGAGGGAAACGCTCAAATTTTATAGGCAAAGTTATAACGATTTGGGTATTTTTTTAAATAGCTTAAGCATTTGCTCTCGGAAATCATCATTTGGTAAAGTGGAGCTGATGAAGAAGACCACAGATGGCCATTGGAACTACTCAATGACAAATATTTCACGGGTTGCGATTCGATTACTTTAATATGGTTGCTAAGCAATTTATGCTCGTCACAATGCGTATGGTGAGTGGTTGTTGAGGCGCTCTTCTGGTTCTTACCAGGAGAACTCCTCAACAATTAACGTCCCAACATCGGGAAAAGCAATATTTTTTAACAAGTGATGAGCAGTTGACATTAGGCTATTGTAACTTAGGTAACTTACAAACGGACCCACTAAAAAGTGAAAAATAAAAACTTTTTACAAAAAAAAAAACAACCGACTTCCAAAAAAAACACTACAAATTGAAAAATAACTTTAATTTCGGAAGTCGGTGTCAATAAACGAAAATGGGGAACCAAAGACACAGACTTCCGAAATTAAAGTTATTTTTCAATTTGTAGTGTTTTTTTTGGAAGTCGGTTGTTGTTTTTTTTGTAAAAAGTTTTTATTCACTTTATAGTGTGTTTTTCGAAGTCGTTTGTTTTTTTTTGTAAAAAAGTTTTTATTAAGGTTCTCCGTCCATCTATCTAGCTGGGGGCGTCCCACACTACGCTTGCCGATACGCGGTACTCGTGTACTCCACCAGCCATCGATCCTTCGACATGGCCATCTGTGGTCTTCATCATCAGCTCCACTTTACCAAATTATGATTTCCGAGAGCAAATGACCAAGTTACTTTAAAAAATACCCAAATCGCTATAATAATAATAAACCATTTATTTTCAGGTAACAAAGACCCATAGATACATACCTTAACCTAAGTATACATAATAATACAGTAACATTTTTGTTAGTAAATAAAACTTAATAACTATGTTAGTATAAAACAGTACTTCACTAGCTAACTCTAGAGCAATTCTGTGGATCTTGTCCGCGGAAGCGACGGAACACCATGTCCTGCGGCCAGAAGTCTTCATCCATGACGACGGGCAAATAGCAATTCGGCACGCGCACCACGAACGCCTTGAAGTTGACGTTGCGGTGCGACTCCAGTAACCTAGTGGCTATAGGTTTGCCTATAAAATTTGAGGCTATCCCTCGATTTCCATGGGATCCTCTCATCAGATTCCAACTTGATGATAATGGGACCACCTCGAAAGCATACTCTTTCAGACAAACAAATAATTTTTGGAATCAGTCCAGCCGTCTTCGACTAATCGGCGAAAATACATAAAAAAAAAAAAAAAAAACATATAAAGTCGAACCTTCAGAATATAACCTTCAGAATATAACCTTCTCCTTTTTGAAAGTCTGTTAAAAAGAACCACTAATAAGCACTCAGTACTACTTACTACAAAAGACAGATGTATGCGAACCGTGTAAACTTTTGCACTATGCTTTAACAAATCAGTTTTAGCCACCACATGGTTGAAAATACACCTTAAATACCACATTTAGTAGCCCCTTAACACGTATGGCAAGGCAATAATATAATGAAAGGTCTGTAGCGGTACCTACAACGCCACATGCGAACAACGCGTCATACTGAAGTCACGCTAAAGCCTGCATCTAGCAAGCAGAGTTTACCGCGCAACTGGCATATATACAATGGCCCGTCATGAATCATAGCTGAGCTGCCCGCCAGACACAACACCTGTCTGGTCGGAGGATCCTCCCTTTTCTACAGAGTATGAGTGAACTTTACACCCTGTTCCTAATACCTCTATAGGTCCAACTTGACGGATTTACCCTTTTGATATTTTCGCCATGAGTTTCCTTATTTAAATGGTGCGAAGAGTGCACGTGTAGCTGAAATCGGTTTGTTTTGTAGTGTTCTAGATTTAAACCTACTAGACACACTTTTTTTTTCAACTTTGTCTCTAATATTCATATGTCCTATGTCATGCATACCTGATAGTTGCATGGTTATTGACAATCCAAATTTAGATGTTAATTATTTGGAATCGTAAGTGACAGTGCTTTTGGTGTGCTTATAAGTAAATACTCCCAACACCTCTATAAAATTGTTGTCGTACAAAACAACTCAATTAAATTGATAATAATATTTGTACGCCTTATGTCAAAACATAGAGAACCTATTTAAATGTTGTAACATCTCACACACTGTGTAACTCTATCTATGTTTACAAATGAAGATTCTGATTCTGATTCTGACCTCGTGAACGATGTTGAAGTCGAAGTGTCCACTGTTTGCGAGTGGTAGGAAATAGAACAAAATTGTAACCAAACTCTCAAGTCCGTCCCTGTATTCTATCACGTTCACAAGTTTACTGCCCATCTATACTGAAACAGAATTGTTATAAAATGTTTAACATCTTTGATGTCCATTAACATTAATTTGTAGAGACGCCAGCACATCACCTACCTGAAATTGTCAAATTTTCCTAATCAACTTTACTTTAGTGATAAAGTTGAAAATCTATTACAGAAATTTGACGGATTGTAGTAGCTTGATGTGCTGGCGTCTGTACTTTTGGGACTGGAACTCCATTTAAAAAATGTAAGAATCCTAAGTATTATATCTTACGATTTCCTCGACTGTAATGAAACAGTTTCATTCAAAATCAGGAAAAAACCTTTCGTTCTCTAAATCTCTACCTATAAGTATATACTTTACAGCATATTTCTATTGTCACAGTTTTTAACTCCTATTCTTGCAACCGTTTTTGCATCCGCCAACATCCGACGACCTGGCCTATATTTTCACCCATAGGTGAAAATACCGTTTTGTTTTTTTTTTTATCTAATGTACGACTATTATCTATCTCGTGTATTGTGTGTCTTTTAGTCTGTGCTAAATTAATATATTTTCTTTTTTTCTATCTAGAATACCTAGATATTATAACAAAACTAACCTTAAACTACAGCTATAGCGTTATTATTTCGTATTTTACCAGGCTTATGTGCACATTAATTAAATATTTTAAAACCTTGAATGAAATTCACAATTCGTGTGAACAATTTATGTCTCACAATGTAACAGCTTTCAGGACTATTATTTGATGTATTACATAAAAAAAAACTGACTGCAGGCCCACAAACTTGTGTACAATTTGAAGACTCCATGGGAAAACAATGAATGTCACAAAAATTTTAGTAAGAGAAAAACAAGTTTTTATAGTTCATAAGTCTGAATTTCTTTCATTATATGCTCTTTTCATAAATATTAAAACAACTTATTTATAAATATAATATTTTTTGACTTTATCCATACTTTAATATTATAAATTCGAAAGTAACTCTGTCAGTCTGTCTGTATGTTACCTTTTCACGCCTAAACCACTAAACGGATTTCGTTAAAATTTGGCAAAGAGATAGATTGCATCCCGGGGAAGGACATAGGATAGTTTTTATCCCGATATTCCCACGGGATCGACATTTATGCGGGTGAAACCACGGGGCGCTGTTAGTGTTTTATTAATTATTGCAAATAATCTGAAATTATAGTCACTAAACTCCATAGTTATAGAATGAAACTCATTGACATTCCTGGTTTTTTCATTACATTTATTTTCATTATTACAACTAATTTTATTAAATAACTTAAATAATGAACATTATATTGAAAAAATCACCTGTTTATACTTATTATAATGAGAGTAAAAGGTCAGCGGTGTTCTGTAATAAGATCACCGTGATAACTTAAGTGAAGTGTGTTTAAAGTGAACTATCATTCCACCTGATGCTAGGGATTGACACTATTGACAGCTCACTATAAGCTCACTTCACCTAAGTTTTCACGGTGAGATTTTTACAGAATAGCATTACAGCAGTGCGATTCTGTAACTATCTCACCGTCATAACTTAGGTGAAGTAAGCATGATGTGAGCTGTCAATAGTGTTAATCCCTAGCATCAGTGGAATGACACTGACAGCTCACTCCACACAAGTTTTCACTGTGAGATTTTTACAGAATAGCATTACAGCAGTGCGATTCTGTAACTATCTCACCGTCAAAACTTAGGTGAAGTAAGCATGATGTGAGCTGTCAATAGTGTTAATCCCTAGCATCAGTGGGATGACACTGACAGCTCACTCCACACAAATTTTCACTGTGAGATTTTTACAGAATAGCATTACAGCAGTGCGATTCTGTAACTATCTCACCGTGATGGTTAGGTGAAGTAAGCGTGGAGTGAGCTGTGAATAGTGTTAATCCCTAGCATCAGTGGGATGACACTGACAGCTCACTCCACACAAGTTTTCACGGTGAGATTTTTACAGAATAGCATTACAGCAGTGCGATTCTGTAACTATCTCACCGTGAAAACTTAGTGAAGTAAGCATGGAGTGAGCTGTCAATAGTGTTAACCCCTAACATCAGTGGGATGACACTGACAGCTCACTCCACACAAGTTTTCACTGCGAGATTTTTACAGAATAGCATTACAGCAGTGCGATTCTGTAACTATCTCACCATGAAAACTTAGTGAAGTAAGCATGGAGTGAGCTATCAATAGTGTTAATCCCTAGCATCAGTGGGAACTGACAGCTCACTCCACACAAGTTTTCACGGTGAGATTTTTACAGAATAGCATTACAGTTTCGATAAAAAGTGACATTGATTGTTTTTCCCGTGGAGTCTTCATTTTATTTGTTTCACTCACTCAACATTGACGGGACTTCGTTAATACTAAAATATGTAAATTAATGAAAGACGTATTTAATAAATTCAACTCGCCTGCCAGCTGTCGTTAATGAATCTGTTTCATGACTCTTAAGCCTCTTACTTCAATAATAATATCATTAACATCGTTGTTAGGTAGCTATTCATACATAGGTACAGACGCCAGCAACTGTCATCTTTTCCCAATCAACTTTGAACCTTATGATTTAGCGATAAAGTTAAAAATCTATTAAAGAAATTTGACAGATTGTAGTAGCTTGATGTGCTGGCGTCTGTACAAGTTATCGGTCAATACTAGTAATTATACGTACAATCATAAAATTAGGTTAAATTACATAAAACTGGATATTATTCAACGAAATTAGACAAAATTTTATAAAAATAGATACAATTAGGTAAAATTTGCATGTTGCAGAGTAAGCAAGCTGAAGTGGCAGTAGGCTGGCCATGTTTGTCGAAGGACCGATGGCCGGTGGGGCAGACGAGTCCTGGACTGCGTACTGGCAAAAGTAGTGCGGGACGACCCCTCTAGCTGGGGGGCGTCCACACTACTCTTGCTGGTGGACCCACGACGACCTGAAAAAGGTGGCTGGAACTGACTATATGCGGAAGGCAGAGGACATGGTGTTGTGGAGCAGCATGTGAGAGGCCTATGTCCAGCAGTGGACTGCGATAGGTAATTTAATAAAAATAGATCAAAGCTTTAATTTTAGAAATAATAATTAAGTATTTCGTCAGAGCATTATGTTGTATCGAGTGTTTTTTCAACCATCAAAAAATAATAATACCTGCACTGCTTCACATTACTTCCACGATAACCACGGCACAATATCCGATCATGTAATAAAATTATAAATAATTCAAACTGCCATTCAAAACTGAGAGTAAACCAAAGACATTAAATATAACAGCGCACGGTTCGGGGCTGGCCACAAAAACTCGTGATCTGATACAATATGTACGACCAAAAACCATAACCTTTTACTCTGCAATGGCCATGAATAAATAAAACTGTTTAATTTTTCAAGGCGGCGTGTGTAAGGGTGGTTTTAGAAGGCAGGCAAGCTACTACAAACTGTCAAATTTCTTTAATAGATTTTAAACTTTATCGCTAAAGCATTTGGTTCAAAGTTGAATGGGAAAATTTGACAGTTTCGGGTAGCTTGATATGCTGGCGCAAGTTCTGGCCGTCATAATATCTGCGAAAGAAGTCCATTTTCGTGCCTCATAGGCCTTCCCCATACATCGCCACACGGTGCAGTCCTTCATCTTGCTGTAAGTCCATTTTCGTGCCTCATAGGCCTTCCCCATACATCGCCACACGGTGCAGTCCTTCATCTGGTTGTAAGTCCATTTTCGTGCCTCATAGGCCTTCCCCATACATCGCCACATGGTGCAGTCCTTCATCTTGTTGTAAGTCCATTTTCGTGCCTCATAGGCCTTCCCCGTACATCGCCACAAGGTGCAGTCCTTCATCTTATTGTAAGTCCATTTTCGTGCCTCATAGGCCTTCCCCATACATTGCCACACGGTGCAGTCCTTCATCTTGGCGCACTTTGCTTCTTACTCTGCTTTTATATTGTTTGAGCCTAGTAGGAGCCCACGTTAATTGCGGCATCAGCGGCATTCCTGACGTCACCACAGGTGCAAAGGTACAGACACTAAGGACACTCCAGCAAGTGGGGGATGGTCTTATCAGAAGCACAGAAGAACAGTCCTGAGGACCCGGACAAAGTGACAAGATATCAGCGAAAACGACGATGAAAATATGAAAAATGTACGGGGCCAATACAAGCCACCGAAAGACAAGTCAATCCTGTTGTCAGACGTCGTGGAAATACGAAACGCTTTGAAAGAGATTTCCACTTGTCTGTGGTGGCATACAGCAGATTCCCACAACAACCTTTTAGTAAGTCATCTTTCCATAGCTTGTTGGGGGCCAACTCATGAATATCTTCCTGGTACGCGGTTTTGTCTGTGTGGTGCCGGACTTAAAGAATACCACCACCCCTTACTTCCCGTGGGTGTCGTAAAAGGCGACTAAGGATCGTACCGGAGAATGGGCAGCAGCGTTCTCTATTCCACCATCATACCATACTGCGATCGCCAACCCGCCTGCCAAGCGTGGCGATTACGGCAAACCCTCCCAAAATTGGGGGAGGCCTATGTCCAGCAGTGGACGTCTATCGGCTGAAACGACGACGACGAACGACGACGCGGTTTTCAAGAACTCTTTCGTCCCTTGAGCCATCATCACGGATGAAGAGAATTTCATTTCCTTTGTATTACATAGCCATCAAAGAATATTGCCGTAACAGAAATCTATTTTTAAACTAGTTAATCTCAGATTATTGCTCTAATCAACCTTTTGAGTTTTTGGGAAATATTTTTTTTTTCTCTTTATTTGTTTTGGGGTTTCTATCTAAACAGACATGTCAACCCCATCGTGCCTTTTACCACTGTAACATTAACACTTATAACAATTTTAACACATAAACTATACTAAACAGTTCAACAATCTATGAAACAGTTTGTCATAAAAGATAGAAGTCACCGATGAAGGGCTGTTATTAAATGACGTAACTTTTTGGCGACTTGACTTGGTAAATTGGCAACCTTTTTTTTACACATCCTGTATACACCCTAACGCATCTTACGCATGTAAACAGGGTTTAATATTTTATCTAAACTCAGGGTAACACCTAATATGATTTATTGTCGAATATAATTTTATATTCACAGCTATAACACATGCAATTTATATCCTACATTATTTGTTGTTGCTCTTTATTGCTAAACATAGATTTAACATAGAATAGAGTGTCTTAATGTAGAAGTAATTTTCGTATATACAGGTTGTTACATTTTTGGGATTATTTAGATAAACGATGCTTAAAGTTAAAAGAGACGTTTAACCGCTTGTGTGCCGTAATTACAGACACAATTAAAAAGCCATTGTGTCTCGCGTAGATCTACGTTCCGGCAGACTAAGGGTTAATCGTCAAAATGTATGGCTAAACGGTCACTCATTTTATTAGTTAACTTTAAGCAGCGTTTATTAATAAAGAGGTTATTTACTCTAATCCAAGTTAGCTTCTAAGTAAGTTTTTTTTATCTCGTGTGCTATTTTGAAAATTCGTAAACGAAAGTACTTTAGATAATATCGTAGTAGGGTGTACCCTACTACGATATTATCTAAAGTCCTTTCGTGATTCGTATTTGTGACTGTCGGAAGGACTTTAGATAATATCGTAGTACCTTACTACGATATTATCTAAAGTCCTTTCGTGATTCGTATTTGTGACTGTCGGAATAAAGTTTTTCGTATTTATGTAGTACACTACATAAATACGAAAAACTTTATTCCGACAGTCACAAATACGAATTTCAAAATACCGATTTTCATAATTCCGAATGGTTCAAAATTCCTAATATAACAACTCCGATTTATCATTCATCCTATTTTTATAATTCCGAAATTTCAATTTTCCTAACGTTTATAAGTACTATTCTCAAAATACCGAGTTCCAATAGATCGAATAACAAAAAGTCCGAATTAATGAAAATTCGAAACATCAAAAATACGAATTCCGATTAATTAGAATTCCGAATTAATTATAATTCCGAAATAAAAACGCCTTGTAAAACTGAATAGCAAGACAAATATACGAGTAGAATACGGAATATCGAAGCACAAAATATCGATAAATGCTAATACGATGCTACAATATTGCGATACACGTAACTGCGAAAGACCCGTCTCTGCGACGCCACTACACTTCCATACACGTTACCGCGATAGATCTTCACTGCGACACTACTAGACTTCGATGCACGGTAAAGGTATTTATATTGTCATTCGCTCGCTCTTGCATCCTAGTATCGACGGAGCCCCGCTTCGCGGGGCCCCTATTTCTGTGTAAAGGGTTTAAAGTAAAATGCATGCAGCAAGCATGCAGCATGGAAGCAAACACGCAGCATGCTGCATGCCAGCAAGCATGCAGCATGGAAGCAAACACGCAGCATGCAGCATGCAAGCAAGCATGCAACAAGCATGCAGCACCCATGCAGCATGGAAGCAAATACGCAGCATGCAGCATGCAAACAAGCATGCAACAAGCATGCAGCAAGCATGCAGCATGCAAGCGAGCATGCAACATGAAGCAGGCATGGTTTCTGTCACGGCTCCGGCGCTGCGGTTCTCCGGCGGCCTCACGCGTGCTAATCGTCGCAGACGGCTTTCGCTCACCACCGCGGCTCGCTCACAGCCTCCTGCTCCTCAGCCCGCGGGCCGCCTCGCCCCTACGCGCCTACGCGATTTTAAATTACACTCTAGGGGTAGGGCAGACAAGACTGCGTGGAGTTGGATTTACAGCGATTCGTTTCTGTCACTAAAACCTAATTTTTAGCAAACGTTTAATAGCTAACAATTTTATTATAAATGGACATTCGGAATAATACACATTATATAATACAATACTTAGGACATATGACTTTATTTCATGCAAAATTAGGAGATTCAATTATTATAGTACTCGATATTATGACAGAATAGATTTAGAAGTAAAGATAATTATGTAAAACAAAATTTCGAATTTTTGAACATTATGGTTACTGAAGTTTATAGCAAACGTGTTATGAGCATGAATGAAAACGCGAAGGCCGCTGGCCGCTGGACCACGCCTAGCGCACGAGACGGGGGTGCGGGGGCATGCGGCGCCGGCGCGGCGTTTGATAAACAAAACGCGTGCACATGCAGTACGTCACTTGCGGAAGCGGAGGTTGGATGTTCGTCGCACCCTTCGCCGTCCCTGCGCGTTGTGCCGCGTACTAGACTAGCGTAGTGACAATGTCTCATTTTACTCACCGCGAGTATTATGAAATGGTGCGAGTGTATTTGTTAAGCAATGAAAATTTACGAGCAGCACGAAGAAGATACGAAAGGGAGAGCGTACCTCGTATGCGAGCCCAAGGGTGAAATGCCGGGTGTATGTAGAAGAGGCTCAGAGCCTAGATGACTTGAAAGAAAAAATAATTAACGCTTTCAATGAAGTAAAAAGTGGTGTTAGTGTCCTAAACAAACTAAATGCTTACTTATTTAAACGTGCACGTTTATGGCTTGAAAAAGGAGGAGGTCACTTCGAACAATACCTAAAATATTGTGATTAATAAAATGTAGAGGTAAGAAGAAATTATAAACAATCTTAGTGTGTTAGGTTCTCTTTGATTAGACATTGTTGTAAGATAGTTGATTCCAATTTTTTAAATACGCCAAAATGCAATTGTTTCAATCTAAATTGTAACATGTCTAAGTACCTATCATACCTAAATGTTTTATTTTGAATGGACTAAAACGTATTACTTTCTTACTTATTATGATTTATTTTCTGCATTTTGATGATCCTAAGCCCATGAAGGTATGAAGGATAAATTGGAATTTACGAAAAATTACGTTTACAAAATAACTTTACACAGTCTACACTTAAAAACCGGGCAAGAGCGAGTCGGACTCGCGCACCGAGGGTTCCGTAACATCCGGGTTTAAGCATAAGGTTTATGTTTATGAAATTAAATATTTTTTTTATTTTTGAGTTGATTGAATGAATGGTAAATTGCGGTTTACGATTTATGACGTATTAAAAAAAAACTACTTACTAGATCTCGTTCAAACCAATTTTCGGTGGTAGTTTACATGGTAATGTACATCATATAATTTTTTTAGTTTTATCATTCTCTTATTTTAGAAGTTACAGGGGGGGGGGGACACATTTTACCACTTTGGAAGTGTCTCTTGCGCAAACTATTCAGTTTAGCAAAAAATTATATTAGAAACCTCAATATCATTTTTGAAGACCTACCCATAGATACCCCACACGTATGGGTTTGATGAAAAAAAAAATTTTGCGTTTCTGTTCTAAGTATGGGGAACCCTAAAATTTATTGTTTTTTTTCTATTTTTGTGTAAAAATCTTAATGCGGTTCACAGAATACATCTACTTACCAAGTTTCAACAGTATAGTTCTTATAGTTTCGGAGAAAAGTGGCTGTGACATACGGACGGACAGACAGACAGACAGACAGACATGACGAATCTATAAGGGTTCCGTTTTTGCCATTTGGCTACGGAACCCTAAAAATTGTAGCGCTAAACTGGGGTCAATAATCCGCCGTCGCATAGAGCGAGCGCGCGTGAGTACTTCTGATAGCAGCTGGCGCGTCAGGCGACCGGTCGACGCGCGGCGTGAATCGGGCGACCGGTCGACGGACTGGCAAGCGACGTCCATAAAATAAATTTCTGAGTAAACAAGTCTCGTAAGCGTTAACTTAATTTTTTACTATTGAAACATATCAAAACAAAAAATACGTGTTTATTAAAATACATTCAAGTTTATTATGTCAAAATTTGCGCACTGGTTAAAAACTTTTCCTGTATGAGTAGGTAACTTGATTTGATCTAATACAGAGCGGCCGGATACAAGGCCTTTTTAGGGTTCCGTAGCCAAATGGCAAAAACGGAACCCTTATAGATTCGTCATGTCTGTCTGTCCGTCTGTCTGTCTGTCCGTCCATATGTCACAGCCACTTTTCTCCGAAACCATAAGAACTATACTGTTGAAACTTGGTAAGTGGATGTATTCTGTGAACCGCATTAAGATTTTCACACAAAAATAGAAAAAAAAACAATAAATTTTAGGGTTCCCCATACTTAGAACCAAAACTCAATTTTTTTTTTCATCAAACCCATACGTGTGGGGTATCTATGGGTAGGTCTTCAAAAATGATATTGAGGTTTCTAATATAATTTTTTTCTAAACTAAATAGTTTGCGCGAGAGACACTTCCAAAGTGGTAAAATGTGTGTCCCCCCCCCTGTAACTTTTAAAATAAGAGAATGATAAAACTAAAAAAATATATGATGTACATTACCATGTAAACTACCACCGAAAATTGGTTTGAACGAGATCTAGTAAGTAGTTTTTTTTTAATACGTCATAAATCGTAAACCGCAATGTAATTCATTCAATCAACTCAAAAATAAAAAAAACATTTAATTTCATAAACATAAACCTTATGCATAAATCCGGATGTTACGGAACCCTCGGTGCGCGAGTCCGACTCGCTCTTGCCCGGTTTTTTATTTTTTTACTGACTTCAAAAAAGGAGGTTATTTCAACCTCCTTACCCTAAGGCTTATAGCGCACTAGCGACCTGGCAGCGCGGCCAGGTCGCGCAGCCCGGCCGCAGGGGTTGCGATTTGCAACGCGGCTAAAACCGCGGCTACGATCGTCAGTTGCACATACAGCGTGCTTCAAAATGGACGTTGAGGAAATAGCAGTGCTTTTGTATCTTATAAGTAAGAAGCGGAAAAAGAAAAAATATTGGGTATATCCCTTGCTACGTGAAAGTGGCTAGCGGCTAGTGCGCGCACACTGGTGATTTAACTACAATGCAATTGATCGCAGTGGCCGCAGCGGCCAGCGACTGAACACGAGCCGCGAATGCGTCGCTTCGATCTCGCTGGCCGCTGCGGCTCGGTGTGGCCGCTGGCCGCGTGCGGCCAGGTGCGCGTGCTCTATGGCGAGTTCATACTAATGTATCTATCTCGATGGCCGCCGCGACCTGGCGCTGCGGCCAAGCCGCTAGTGCGCTATTGCTCTAAACATGAACACCCACTAAATCCCTTAAACATGACTCTTTAGATTAGAAGATGACATTTCACGTCATGTTATTTAATTTATTTCGACAACTTCACTAGTCACATTCATATGCATTCATAGATAAAAATACTAAATGCACAAGTCACATTCGCTCGCTACTGTTTTGTGCTGGTGTGAATGTTTTGTGCTCCCAAAGTTTTACGTGGATTTTTACAACGACCTGGCTTGCTTTTGGATTTCAAAGACTCCTACCTTTCTGAACAACCGTTGCGAGACTTGGACTTCGACGTTTCCTACTTTTACGACCAACCTTGGCGCTTCTTGGACACTGATATTGCATACGATAGTTTACGATCATCTCCCTTATTTGTTTGTGTGTATAACATTACGAGTCAACGTGATGTCAACCACGGACCGCTGCGTAAACTGTAGAATATCTACAAATCGTTGCAGTACGATAACAACACATGCTTTGGACGATGAATCCATTCTATCGGTGATTCGCTCCTGGATTGCTCCTGAGCCTGTAAGTTCATTATTTATGTACAATAATGTACATATTTAATGAGATAAACATTTCGATTGTTTTTTTAGTTGAACCTTATATCGATTTTATTTTTTAGGTGAGCAATCAAGATCGTATATGTAATGCCTGTTGGATACTTGTAACCAGTTCTTTAAATCAAGTACACACTATGCCTGAACCACATCTAGCTTCTTGTACCGTTGGGCACCGACAGGTGTGTGTCAATTGTGGATCTTCTACAGCACGTTCAAGAAATCACCAATTACGACTGATTCGAACAGAGAACGAGGTATATATAAAGTGATTCGAGAATGGAATGGAACTTGGCATGGGCACGGCATCAAGATAGCCTGACTCCCCCTGCACCATTCTTAAACAGTATATTGCAAATATATGATGATGAGCATAAATAAAATATTATGATTAAATACCTACTGGTTTCTTATTGTATACCTACAATAATCCTGTCATCCTTAGGTAATTACCATTAACAATATAATATGCTTAGATTCCGATAAGTGAGTCTTTAAAGTCTCCTCAGTTTTCTGTGACTACTATGTTTAATTAAAACTGACAAGAGTACACTTAGACTGCCATTAGGTCTATTTATGATCAGTGAGTAAATCTTTGAATTACACAAACTTCATCAAGTAGTTATCATTTTTCAAGTCATTACAAAGCATAATTAGCAATATGTTATGCATACAATAAACATTTATGCGTTAAAATAGTAATAGAAGTAAAAGAACCTAAAATGAATGCACTTAACCTCACTTTTACTAAAATAAAGATTTCTCTTTAACCCCATTGTTGTTATTTTTTATTTATTTTTTTAACAAAAGCTCATAATATTCCCTTTCAAACCATGCCACTTTTATTTTTGTAGTAACTAAAAAAGTTTAATGCCAGCGTTCTATGAACTTCTGCCATTCTCCTTTCATCTAAATCGGATGAGCGGTTTAAGCGTCAAGTGGTAACACAGACAGGCATACTTTCGCATTTATAATATTAGTATGGATGGTTGGTAGTAATTGTGGTTATGGTTTATGTTAAAACAAGAAATTTCCCGCGGACGAATTCGCGGGCAGAAGCTAGTATCAAATATTAGGTACCTACTTATGGTTCTAGCAATACCCAGAGTTGCAGCAGCTCATTTTGAACGAAACAAATGAAGCCATCCATTCAGGACTCGGAACAACTATAATATTTCAAAACATATTTCCTGTGTCTGGCCTGAAGTTGAAATATAAAAGCTAGCGTTCTTTGTTGATAGCAAGTAAAACACCAGAGTTACAGAATATTTTGTTGTAACATCAGTCAAGTAATGTAGTTTTGTTTTTGTTTTGTTTAGTGTTTTTCTCGCCTGTGTGTAGCAATGTGTGAAGTCTGGAATCAACTATTAATATATCGCTCATGTGCTACAAGGTCGACATATCTCAAAATTGTTGATTTTTTAGTTAATAATAAAGTTGTGTTGAAAAAATTGCGCTCCATTTACCGTAAAAACGTAATTTCTTTAAGCTCTATAGTAACAAAGAGAAGGCAGATATTCACATTCATCATTTCAGCCGAAAGACGTCCACTGCTGGACATAGGCCTCCCCCAAGCACCTCCACTTCGACCGGTCCTGTGCTTCCCGCATCCAACGGGTTCCTGCGGCCTTCACAAGGTCATCGGTCCACCGTGTGGGAGGCCTTCCAACGCTACGTCTTCCGGTACGCGGTCGCCACTCCAGAACCTTTCGGCCCCATCGGCCATCTGTTCTGCGAGCAATGTGCCCTGCCCACTGCCACTTAAGTTTGGCAATTCTTCGGGCTATGTCGGTTACCTTGGTTCTCCTGCGGATCTCCTCATTCCTGATTCGATCACGCAGGGAAACTCCAAGCATAGCCCTCTCCATTGCCCTTTGGGTGACTTTTAGCCTTCTTATAAGGCCCATTGTGAGCGACCACGTTTCCGTTCCATAAGTCATCACTGGCAACACACACTGGTCAAAGACTTTCGTCTTGAGACACTGCGGTATGTGGGACGAGAAGATATTGCGTAGCTTCCCGAACGCTGCCCAGCCGAGTCGGATTCGTCGATTTACCTCTTTCTCGAAGTTAGACTTACCTAACTGGACGGTTTGTCCTAGGTAAACGTACTCGTCCACGACTTCGAGTGTAGCGTCTCCGATTTTTATGAGAGTGGGTGTTACATGGGCATTTGACATGACCTTCGTTTTGTCCATGTTCATTTTAAGACCCACTCTTTCGGAGGCTCTACTGAGGTCATCGAGCATTGTACTGAGGTCCTCCATAGTCTCAGCCATGACTACGATATCGTCGGCAAACCGAAGGTGAGTTATGTACTCGCCATTGATGTTGATGCCAGCCCCTTTCCAGTCCAGAACCTTGAAGACATCCTCCAGTGCAGCGGTGAACAGTTTCGGAGAGATAACGTCTCCCTGTCTCACACCTCGCTGCAGAAGGATAGGTTTCGAGGCCTGATCCTGGAGTCTGACTGACATAGTGGCGTTTTCGTACAGACACTTCAGCACTTCGATGTACCGATAGTCGATCTGGCACCGTTGAAGAGACTGCAGCACAGCCCATGTCTCGATCGAATCAAAGGCTTTCTCGTAGTCCACAAACGCTAAGCAGAGAGGCAGGTTATACTCTTCGGTCTTCTGTATAACCTGTCGCAGCGTATGTATGTGGTCTACGGTGCTAAAGCCTTTACGGAATCCGGCTTGTTCGGGAGGCTGGAAGTCGTCAAACCTGCGCGCGAGACGGTTCGTGATGACTCTCGAAAACAGCTTGTAGACATGGCTCAGGAGTGAGATGGGCCTATAATTCTTAAGGAGGGCATTATCGCCCTTCTTAAAGAAAAGTATCACCACACCCCTGTTCCATGCCTGTGGTGTTTTGCCTTCGAGTATGACGGAACCAAACAGCTTCTGAAGGGCCTTCAGGACGGGTTTTCCGCCAGCCTTCAGCAACTCGGCCGTAATTCCGTCATCACCCGGTGCCTTGTTGTTTTTGAGCTGCTTCAGAGCCATCCTAATCTCGTACAGGCTGACGTCCGGGATGTCTTCGGTATAGTGCCGGGTCAATCTAGCTCTTGGGTCGTTTGCCAGATTCATAGCGGGGTTATTTGTTGACGTGTATAACTGTCCATAGAACCTCTCGATCTCTCTCAACAGCTCAGGTTTGTCGGATACGATCCTGCCATCATCGGTCTTCAGTCTCGTAAGCTGGCTCTGCCCAATAGACAGATCTCTAGCAAAGACCTTGGAGCCTTTATTTCGATCTATCGCGTCCTTAATACGATCTGTATTAAAACGGCGAAGATCGCTTTTCAAGGCCTTAGAGATCCGTCTATTGAGTTGCCGGTAATTTAGCGCATCATCCGTAGACTGCAGGATCATATCGCGCCTCTCCTTCATGAGCCGCAAAGTAGGATCAGAGAGCTTCTTTTTTGAATTCGTACGGCGGGTCTTGAAGATCTTAGACCCGACCGTATGGACAGTTTCCACGAACCCATCGTTATAATCGTCCACGGAGCTCCCTAGGCATTCGAAACGATTCTGGAGTTCGAGCTGAAAGCTCTCGGGGTTTTGGATCTGGATCGGTGCTGGGCGGAGCGTAGACTTCATCAGTCGAGATCTTTCCAGCTTGATATTTAAGTTCAATGTGCCTCTTACCATACGGTGATCACTTCCGGTTTTCACCGCGTTGATCACAGAGACATCATTGAATACTTGCTTCTTCGTCGACATAATGAAGTCAATCTCATTTTTAGTTGCACCATCCGGGCTCTGCCAGGTCCACTTTCTATGCTCACGTTTTCTGAAGAAGGAATTCATCATAAAGAGGCCTTCCTTCTCCATAAAACTGGCCAGTAGGTGGCCCCGGTGGTTCCGGCATCCAACTCCAAATTGCCCCACTCGCAGCTCATCATCGTTGCGTTTACCCAGTTTCGCGTTGAAGTCCCCCATGACAACGGTAAAGTGAGTTTTAGAGCCATGCATGGCTCTAGAAATATCCTCATACATGGTCTCCACCTCATCGTCGGGGTGTGACGAGGTCGGGGCGTAAACCTGTACGACCTTCAGCGAATACCTTTCGGATATTCTGAGTATAAGGTACGCCACCCTGGTCGACACACTCTCGATCTTCACCACGTTGCTCACAAGGGACTTATGGACGATAAACCCGACACCACCTTGGGACTGCTGGTTGCCCTCCCGGAAATAGAGCAAGTTTCCGGATTTAAGGATTATCGAGTCCTCCCCCTCTCTTCGGACTTCAGATAACCCCACTATACTCCATCGTATCTTGCTCAATTCTTCCTCGAGTTCGGTGATCTTCTCGTCGGTCCGGAGTGTACGCGTGTTGTATGTTGCCAGGTCCAGTTTTCGGTGATTGTGGTAGCCGGATCTCTTCCGGGGATTCTTAGCACCCCTTGCCTCACCGTGGCCTTGGCCGCTACCGTAACCAAGGGTAGGCGGGCCGCCGGGTACTAGGGGCCTAGTCATTTCTGTGCTTGTCATTCTTGGGGGGGTTTTGCCATAATCGCCACGCTTGGCAGGCGGGTTGGCGATCGCAGTATAGTATGGTGGTGGAATGCATAGAGAACGCTGCTGCCCATTCTCCGGTACGACCCTTAGTCGCCTTTTACGACACCCACGGGAAGTATGGGGTGGTGCAATTCTTTAAGTCCGACACCACACGGACTTCCGACACCACACGGACTGAATTGAATTTTAATTTGATATTCACATTGTGAATATCAAATTAAAATTCAATTCAGCGCAATTTTTTCAACCCAACTTTACTAACTAAGAAATCATCAATTTTGAGATATGTCGACCTTGTAGCAAATGAGCGATATGTACCTATGTATATCTTTTACTTACACGGGACCAACAATGTTTTGTACACAGATATAGATACACCTAGATAATGCTGTGTGGTGCCGGACATGTCTGTATGGTTCCGGACTTAAAGAATAGCACCACCCCATACTTCCCGTGGGTGTCGTAAAAGGCGACTAAGGGTCGTACCGGAGAATGGACAGCAGCGTTCTCTATGCATTCCACCACCATACTATACTGCGATCGCCGACCTGCCTGCCAAGCGTGGCGATTATGGCAAACCCCCCCAACTTGGGGGAGGCCTATGTCCAGCAGTGGACGTCTTTCGGCTGAAATGATGACGATGATGAGGTAACGCAAGAGCAGCTACTTCGCGTGCCAAAAATCGCACTAGCTTACGTGCAAAAATCGTAAGCCGCCGCTTTCGCGCTCAGTCCTGTGTACTGCTGGCTGGGTGAGCGTGAGCGCTGGCGCTAGGCCCCGGGGGTAGAGCGAGACGGGCGATTGATTTTCCCATCACTAAATTGTGCGTGTGACGTAGTTTAGTAGGTATAAATATAGTAGGTAGTCAAAAAATCCCACGCTTGGTTTTCATACAGATCGTGATACTTGTCTTATCTATGTCTATCTGTGGTTTTGTACGTTTCTTGAGCGAGAAATTCGTTGATACCTAATCGCTTCCTCGTCGGGGGTGGGGCTGGTGCCTTAGGTTTAGTTATGTTATGTCTTCTCAGTAGTCACCTACTGGCTAAAAGAGATGTTTAAATTCGAGCACAAATACAGAATTGAGCTCCAACTGACAATTTCCTTATGGAAAATAGTTTTTTCGATTTGCCTAAATATTTAACTAGATAGGGGATACATTTAAGGAGCTCAGCAGGCTTGGTTGTGATTACTAGACGCATCACGATTTATATAGTAACAGAGTATGAAATATATCGCTCCATGTCCCGCTATTTTCCAGTCCCCGCACACGCCTTTCGTGGGAACATGTCACGCTTAAGCAATAAGATGAAAAATTGATTCTCTTTGTTCTTTCTACGCTGCGATACAACAACGTGTCGCGTACTGTTTCACGTTATTAGGACTAAATTACGATTCTACTTTACTCTTTGACATGTTTTTTTATGTACGCAGCAATTGGAACGTAGGTTTTTTTTTAATTTGGAATGGGTTTGCTCTTGTTACTCTAGTCTAGGTCAGAAGTGACAGAGAGAAAGTCGACGATGGTGTAAGCTTACCCAAAAGAAGCCTGTTCACTCTTACTTTGAAGAGATTTGGGTTGTATGCGCTCGGAAACACAGACGCAGGTAGAGAGTTTCACTCTATTGCTGTGCGCATTATAAAGGACAATTGAAAAAAAAAACGCTTAGTGCGAATTGGTGGAATAGCAACTAGGCAGGGATGGTAACTTGCAGTGCGTCTGGATGTCCGAAGGTAGAAGGGGGCCGGTGGAATGAGGTTGTGGAGTTCTTGGGCACACTCACCGAAGTGCAATCTGTAGAAGACCGACAAGCAAGCAACCTTGCGGCGATGAGCCAAGCTGTGAAGCTTGGCATCCCCCAGTTCTACGTCGCCAATGAGCCTCTTAGCTCTGCGTTCCACCGAGTCAAGCGCGGGGCAAAGAGTTACAGCTGTTCAGGCGTAAAGTATCGCTTCACCCTTTTCAGGATGCCCAGCTTCTTGGCCGCTGTAATATACTGACCACCTAGAATGCACCCCTGTCATTTTGACGACGTGTAACATTGATCACTCTATCTATCGATCTATCTTATTAAATTCTATTTTTCACGGGCAACCTTACGGATAAGCTTCTTGTGCTTAAAACTCGGCTCAGGCGCACACCAAACCAGAATGGACATACTCCCTATGGACTGATGTTCAGTCGGGATGTTAGAAGAAAGCTGCACATGATCATCACGTGCAGCTGCCCCGACAGCGTTCAGATCAGAGAACACACCGCCTCTCGTCAGAGCTTATTCTGTAGGTGATCGAGTGCAGGTCAGAGCCTACTCTGACCAGAGACGAAGATGGGAGTTCGGCACGATAATGCGTCGTCTTGGCAATCTGACGGTGGCGTTATATGGCACAGACACCTGGAGCAGCTGCCGCCGGCCCCGGGAGTATGGCAGCTAGGAATTGTGGCGGAGGACTGACCTAGAATGCACCCCTGTCATGGTGACGACGTGTGACATTGATCACTCATTATCTATCTTATTAAATTATATATTTCTACATAATGAAAATGTGTATTTAATAGCCGAAGTTTGGGCTTTGTACTAATGGTGGTGCCGAAGTTGAGAGTAGATGATGGTGAGATGCAGACATAGACACAAAAAAACACAACAGACACACACACACACAGACACGACACATGACAGATAAAGATAGACCTAGATAACGTAAGTTATATCTGTGTGCGTATACGTACCGTCTGTAGAGGTCTTAGCTTGCTTGGTTTTACCATGGAGTCTTCATGTACATTTTATAAGTTTATGGCCTAGTATGAGTCAAACACTATTTCGCAATAAGATTAGAAAATAATAGAGAATCAGCATGGTGACCTGACAGTGCACGTCATCATTTGTATGTAAAATGTTGTTGATTCTTTAATATAAATAATTATGCAATTTTCATTTCGTCTTGGTACCGTAGGCGCGCCCAGTGCCGAATTAAATCATTATTTTTCTTCTTCTTTCTGTCAACAAGTTTACGGCAAAATAATAGCTGGATAAAATATAAAATATCATCTTCATAAAATATCTTATGTCGCATCACTAATTTATTATGATCTACAAAATTGAAAAAGAAAATAACAGTTTCAATTTTATAGACAAGACAGAGACAAGTACTGTTAATACTTGTAAACCGTATTTTATAAGATACAAGATATTGACTTTGCCTTGCCTGTATATCCTCGAAACTGTAATGTTTGTTAAAGCGAATCCCAAACTATTTCCACGCTTACAGGATGCTGTCCCACGTAACAGACGGGATATGAGCATAATTCGCGTATATCCTGCTAAAACTGCACTCATGCGCGAAAGTATCATCTGCCCATGCAGATGATACTTTTGCGCATGAGTGTAGTTGGGGCCATCCCCAACTATCTTTAACAAGCTACCTAAACATTGGAAGGAGCTAAGTATCAATGCGCTCAAACGTCAGTTGATGGTGTTTTTATCGCAAAAGGCATATTATAGTGTTAGGGAGCACAACAAGCCACTTACCTTGTATGTAGTACCTAGCCTATGTAAATGATAAAGTTATAAAAGAACTGATTTGCATTGTAATAATAGAATAGATCGCCTCCTAAAGGATTCATGTTTGTTATTAAATACCGCATCACGGTGACGTAATTTGAAAGTAATATTGCATCATAATTTCGTACTAAAACGAACAGGTTCGTGCCTGTCCCCGGGAAGCTCGACAAGCAGCGACCTGATCCCTAGACGAAATTGTAGAAAAATGGGCGAGCCCATATTATAATCCCGCTCATTGGCTAATAATTGTAAACAATGTCAAAGGTATAAATATACCCCACTCTGGAATTATGAGTGAGTCGTAAAATATCACCGGTCGAGCAAGACATAACGAAAGCTATGCTCGACTCCCGGGTCTACACGCGGTAATTTCCATAGAATCTCCAGTCTTAACGTGTATTAGTCTCATAAATCCTTTGCGTATGTTACTTACGCTATTGTTTTTCTTGTGTTTGTGTGTCCGTCGTACAAATTAATTATAAGTGCATTTTACCCATGAAATTCACTTGTCTCATTTCACTGATCACCACACCTTATCCACCCTTGCGCCTATATATCGAACAATTTGGTCCTTCGCTGCCGGATTGGTGGTGATTAGTGATGAGTGAACATAGTGCGATAATCACGAGGAGCAAGTTGCGTAAGTTGGAGGTCGAGATGAACAAGCGTCGCGGCCTAGAAGCTGACTCTGGGGTGCCGTCTGAAATGGAACCCGGTTCGCCGTCAATAGCACCCTCAACGTCGACGTTTCCTGCCCCTGTGACCCCACTGGCTGGCCCCGGTCGTGTAATCGACCACCGTGAAATCGCCACGCCAGTGAGGTCGGCGAATGTACAGAGGGTAAGATCCACGACGAGCCACGTCTCCTCGAAGAGCAGTCAGAAGAATGCCGACTACCTTCGAAGGAGGGTTGAGTACGAGGCTCAGAAGGAATTGGTGCGCCTGAAGGAGAACCTGATACAGAAGAAGCTGGAAGCAGATCTAGCCGAGATAGACGCCGCAGCCGACGAAGACTTATCAGA
Organism: Mesoligia furuncula; assembly: GCA_916614155.1. Lineage (NCBI taxonomy): Eukaryota > Metazoa > Arthropoda > Insecta > Lepidoptera > Noctuidae > Mesoligia > Mesoligia furuncula. Next base: position 23,928,313 of record OU744802.1, on the reverse strand, counting down.
TGATGAAGGAACAACACGTCGAGTGGAAGACTGGGTTTCAGAGACGACTCCCGCAGTAACTAGTGTAGTGCCCGCGCCCGACATGTCCGACCATCCGCCGCCGCCGCGACTAGAATCCGTGTCCGTGAAACCTCGCGATGTACCAGTGTCAGTGCCGCCGATCACATATACACCCGCGCTCCGACAGCAGGGTGCACCCGCCGCAGTACAGTTTCGTGAACCGACGTACCTCACTACGCCCGTCGCGACGGCGAGCGCCCCGCTAGCGCCGCCTAGGGAAGCGCCGCCTGAGTGGGTGAACACGTACAACGACGAAACGGATAGAAGTAGGTCACGTGACAGGAAAATAGACCAGCTCGCGGACGCTATCTCGAACATGGCGCGACCGCGACCGGTACCGAGGCAAGCATACGAGCTGCCACACTTCAATGGAGACCCAGCGGAATGGCTATCGTATAAGAATATGTACAACGATACGACAGCCCTATACAACTTTAAAACACACGAGAACCTAGCGCGCCTAAAAACCTCACTACAGGGGGAAGCTAAGTTAGCAGTGGAGGACTTATTACGAACATCGACTAGCCCGTCAGAAATCATGAAAACATTGGACGAAGAGTTCGGGCATCCGAACCTAGTGCTTGAGTGTGCCCTAAGAAAAGTGCGTGCGTTACCTAAAGTAACAGAAAGTGGCCGCGAACTTAGGAAGTTCTCCACTACAGTGCGAAATTGTGTATCATTACTAAGAAGTGTACAGGCGAACGGATACCTAAATAACCCACAACTGGTGAGTGAATTATTACATAAGCTTACACCTATACAACGTGCTCAATATGGAGATTTTGCAATGGGTATGGCTACCAACCAGGGCATAGATGTGCGAGTGTCGCCGAGCCTAGAAATACTCGCGGAGTTTTTGAACCATCTAGCCAGAGCCACCTCATATATACAGATGAGTGTAGATGTACCTAACAATGTAAACAATACAGTGAAGCCACGAGGCAACACGTCAGCAAACAGACCACCCAGAAATTTACAAAGGGTTCATGTTACATCTACAGAGAGCGAGCAATCTACCAAGCCGATTATAGATAAATGTACTTTATGCGGGCAGGTACACAACTTAACTAAGTGTGAAAAGTTTAAAGAACTGAAGGTCAATGACCGCTGGGACCATGTGAAACAACATAGATTATGTTTCAAGTGTATCGTGAAGAAACATGGAAAGAAATTTTGCCGCGCAAATAAATGCTCGGCTTGTAATTATCCGCATCATATACTATTACATACTGAAGTAGATAGTGAAAGTGTCACCAATGTAAATGACTATAATGGAAAAGCGTTGCTAAAGATAATGCCAGTATGTGTAACAGTAAACGGCAAAGATAAGGATTGTTATGCCCTGTTGGACGACGGAGCCACAGTGTCACTATTAGATGAATCGTTAGCGACGGACGTCAAAGGTCAACAAGTGCCGCTAGTGTTACGTAGTGCGCGCGGTCAAGAGATCGTGGATAAAGCGTCGCGGGTGATCGACATAGCGGTGTGCGGGCCGAACGGACAATCCTATAAAGTGAAGTGTCGTACGTTAAAGAACTTGGACTTGCCTACTCAGACAGTGCCAGCTGCATTGATAGCTGAGCACGCCCACCTTCGCCACTTGGGTTGCGAAGAAATGAGAGGTGCCCGGCCGCTGCTGTTGCTGGGGCAGGACAACTGGGAGTTGCTGACCAGCCAGGAGATTCGACGAGGGAAATCAGGTAAGCCAGTTGCCTCTTTAACCAGTCTAGGGTGGGTGGTGCACGGGCCTGTGGGTAGCAGTCACACTAGTGACCAAAGTGTTAATTGTGTAGTCGACTTAAACATTGATTTACATAATATTGTGAAAAAACAGTTCGAGTTAGAAGCTATTGGTATCTCAGAGGTGCCTCGGACGCACCAAGACATTGAAAGAGCGAACAGTATTTTGGATACCACCAGTCGCCAGACAGATAGTGGCGTCTGGGAAGTAGGTTTGTTGTGGCGACAGGACGACCCACAGCTGCCCGATAACTATAAACAAGCGCGTCAGCGTCTAGCGGGTATCGAGCGCCGCTTACGTAGAGACTCTGTGTACGCCGCTGCCTACACGGCACAGATAGATAGATTGATAGAGCAAGGGTACGCCAGTAAAATAGAAGGCGCGGTCAATTATGACCCTATATGGTATTTACCCCACTTCGGGGTAATGAACCCTAATAAGCCCGGGAAATTAAGGCTAGTATTTGACGCCGCGGCAACTTGTAATGGAACCGCTTTAAATAATAATTTATTAACTGGGCCTGACTTGTTAAATTCGTTACTAGGTGTATTGTTTAAGTTTAGATTAGGGCCGATTGCCTTCACGGGGGACATAGCCGATATGTTCCTCCGGGTTAAGATTAGAGAGAAGGATAGGGGAGGACAGTTATTTCTGTGGAATGCGAATAGGAACAAAGAGCCTGACACGTACGTCATGAACTCAATGATATTCGGTGCCGCGTCATCTCCCACAACGGCTATATACATTTTAAATAAAAATGCCGCTCAGTTTAAAGATATATACCCCGAGGCAGTAGCAGCTATACATAGCAAACATTACATGGATGACTACTTGGACAGTACGTGGTCTGTCGAGCAGGCCGGTAAGTTAGTCGAGGAGGTGACCCACATCCACGCCAAGGGCGGGTTTGTCATACGGGGGTGGGTCACCAACTCTCAGGAGCTGCGCGACAGATTGCAAGTAGATATGCCTGAGCGGGTCTCGTTAGATAAGGAAGTAGGTGCCACAGAGCGCACATTAGGAATGATCTGGTCGCCGAGCACAGATGAGCTGGCCTTCGACCTATCATTCAAGCGGCTACCTAAAGCCATCATAGAGGGTCAAGTAGTACCCACTAAAAGGGAATTTTTGAGATTTATTATGTCCATATTTGACCCACTGGGATTTTTGTACCCGTGTGTCATACAGTCACGGATACTTATGAAACGAGTATGGCACACGGGAATCCAGTGGGATGAGAAACTACGGGAGGCAGAGGCTAAAACGTGGTTCGAGTGGCTGCATAAACTGCAACATCTGACCAACCTCACTATACCTCGCTGGTATGGCCTGAAACCAGAGGGTGTCGAGTTACACGTATTCGGTGATGCAAGCGAGTCCGCTTACGCCACCGTAGCCTACCTAGCAGGGACATATCTGAATGGGAAGAGAGGGGTAGCCATGGTTACCGGTAAGGCTAGAGTTGCGCCACAGAAACTTGTGTCCGTTCCACGTTTAGAGTTGCAAGCCGCTGTCTTAGCATGTAGACTAGCCGACACAGTAGAAAAAGAGATAGGTATTCCGATAAGTACTAAATACCTATGGACGGATAGCAAAACAGTATTAAAGTGGATTAATTCCGACGCTTTAGAATTCCAAAGGTTCGTGTCCCACCGCCTCGCGGAGATAGATTGCAAGTCACAACGAGGCGACTGGCACTGGGTTCCCTCCGCGATGAACCCAGCTGATAAGGCCACCCGATCGGACTGGCCCAATAACGGTGACGAGTGGCTGTCGGGGCCCTCGTTTCTTTTATGCCCACAGGAGGAGTGGCCGACGGGCGTCGACCTCGATGCGGTGGCTGACACACACCTGGAAAGAGTACAACGAGTGCATGCGGCTGGGGTGCCGACCGAACCGCTGCTGCGACACGAGTGGCTGCCGACATGGACGCGCGCGTTGTATGTCGTGGCGCGTGTGCTAATTTTCGCAGAGCGCTGTCGCAGGCAACGCACCTCATCCGCCGTGACCGCCGCAGACCTCCGAGCGGCAGAGACTCGGCTGTTAAAGTTGATACAGCAGGAGAGCTACGGGTTAGAGATCGCAGCGTTGCAGGGGGCGCGACCGCTGTCTACTGACAGCAAGCTCCGCGCGCTCGACCCTATGCTATACGAAGATGGACTGGTAAGAGTACGCGGCAGGCTAGGCGCCTGCAGCGAACTTAATTTTGGAGAACGTCACCCCATAATCTTAGATGGGAAACACCCGTTAACGCGTCGTCTGGTGTATGGGTACCATACAGACGCCCTGCACGCTAATCAGGAATCCGTAGTTAACAGGGTTAGAGAAAAGTACTGGATCACCAGCCTGCGGTCCACTGTCAAGGCCGTCACCGTGAGCTGTCAGCGGTGCCGCCTTGAGAAGGCCAAACCAACCACGCCCAAAATGAGCGATCTCCCGGCCGCGAGGCTGGAGATAACGAGGCGAGCATTCGTCCACTGTGGGGTCGACTATTTCGGCCCCATGGAAGTCGCCATAGGCCGGCGAAGAGAGAAGAGGTGGGGCGTGCTGTTCACGTGCCTCACCACCCGTGCCGTCCACCTGGAGCTGGCGGCTTCGCTTAGTGCCGACTCGGCCATCCTGGCCCTGCGGCGCCTGATTGCGCGCCGCGGGCGACCTTCCGACATGTACTCGGATCGGGGTACAAACTTCGTCGGCGCGCATGCCGAACTGCGCGCAGCCCTGCGCGACCTGGACCAGGACAAGGTGCAGAGCGATGCTACAGGCCGTGGCATCGCCTGGCACTTCAACCCCCCGGCATCCCCGCACATGGGCGGGTGCTGGGAGCGACTAGTGCGTTCCGTTAAAAACGCACTCAAGGCGACGCTTAGAGAGCGTGCTCCGCGCGAGGAGGTCCTTTACACCCTCCTCGCAGAGGCCGAGCTAATCATAAACAGCCGGCCTCTCACCTACATCAGCAGCGACAACGAGCACCCGGTGGTGCTGACGCCCAATCATCTCCTGCTGGGCACTGCCGCAGGAGATGCTCCGTGTACGCGTGGGCACGCCATCGACCTCGACTCCCGCCGCATGTGGCGACGGGTGAACGCGCTGGCCGACCTCTTCTGGAGGCGATGGCTGCGCGAGTACCTTCCAACGCTGCAGCAAAGAAACAAGTGGGCAAATAACGTGCCAAACGTGAAAGTGGGGGATGTTGTTTTAATTACCGATCAAGGTAAACCCCGTAATCAGTGGACCCGAGGGGTCATAAAAAGTGTCTATCCTGGTGCGGACTCTATTATACGAGTAGTAGACGTTAGAACAAATCATGGGGTCCTGCGTCGACCCGTTGTCAAGGTTGTTGTGCTTCCTACGAACGGAAAGGTAATCGGTTGAACCCTCTTACTGGGGGTGGGATTGTTAGGGAGCACAACAAGCCACTTACCTTGTATGTAGTACCTAGCCTATGTAAATGATAAAGTTATAAAAGAACTGATTTGCATTGTAATAATAGAATAGATCGCCTCCTAAAGGATTCATGTTTGTTATTAAATACCGCATCACGGTGACGTAATTTGAAAGTAATATTGCATCATAATTTCGTACTAAAACGAACAGGTTCGTGCCTGTCCCCGGGAAGCTCGACAAGCAGCGACCTGATCCCTAGACGAAATTGTAGAAAAATGGGCGAGCCCATATTATAATCCCGCTCATTGGCTAATAATTGTAAACAATGTCAAAGGTATAAATATACCCCACTCTGGAATTATGAGTGAGTCGTAAAATATCACCGGTCGAGCAAGACATAACGAAAGCTATGCTCGACTCCCGGGTCTACACGCGGTAATTTCCATAGAATCTCCAGTCTTAACGTGTATTAGTCTCATAAATCCTTTGCGTATGTTACTTACGCTATTGTTTTTCTTGTGTTTGTGTGTCCGTCGTACAAATTAATTATAAGTGCATTTTACCCATGAAATTCACTTGTCTCATTTCACTGATCACCACACCTTATCCACCCTTGCGCCTATATATCGAACATATAGTGTGTCTGAATTTTTGGTCGAAAAACTTGTCTGGCATTAGTTTTATTATTACCTATGTTTATTAATTCTATTGATTAAACTAGCAATGTGACTCAAAATATTTGTACGCCAATATATTATAAGGCTAAACATGATTGGACTAAGTACCTATGATGGAATTTATTATCATCTTGCAGGCTCTTGTATGAATACCATGTTTATACAAATAAATAAATCTTATCTTATCTTATCTTAAAAAAAAAGTAATGATTTTTTAATAACAATAAATTACTGCATAATAAACAGTTCGGTTTTACAAGGGGTCGTTCGACTACCGATGCAGGAGTTGAACTTTTTGGACATATTTATAATGCATGGGAGGACAAATGCGATGCCTTGGGCGTCTTTTGCGATTTGTCCAAGGCATTCGATTGTGTTCTTCATGACACATTAATCAGGAAACTGCACCACTACGGAATCCGGAACGCCTCTCTGGATCTTCTTACTTCTTACTTGAGTGATAGGATTCAGAGAGTTGATGTTAACGGAAAAAGGTCACCCGGATCTGTAGTAAGAATGGGGGTCCCCCAGGGCTCAATTCTTGGTCCTTTCTTGTTCCTTATTTATATCAATGACTTGCCGTACCTCATAAAGGATAATCATGATATAGTGTTGTTTGCAGATGACACTTCTCTTTTGTTTAAAATCAAACGTCAGCAGCTGGTCACTGACAATGTAAATAACGCCCTTGCAAAAGTAGTTAACTGGTTTAATGTCAATAACCTACTTCTTAACGAAAAAAAAACGAAATGTATTAAGTTTACGATACCCCACGTTAGACAAGTAGAAACTAGTGTTCTCATTAAGGATGAAGAGTTAAAACCCGAAGATACCACAGTATTCTTAGGCATAACGTTGGATGCCAAGCTTCAATGGGGCCCCCATATAGATAAATTGTCAAAAAAGCTTAGCTCTGCAGCATACGCCGTTAGGAAAATTCGTGATTTGACTGATTTAGAGACAGCCCGTTTAGTTTACTTTAGTTATTTTCATAGTGTGATGTCGTACGGTATTCTGTTGTGGGGAAATGCCGCCGATATTCAGACAATTTTTATTTTACAAAAAAGGGCAATTCGTTCTATTTATAAATTAAGTCCTAGACACTCCCTCAGAGACAAATTTAAAGAGATTAATATAATGACTGTGCCTTCTCAGTACATTTATGATAATCTTTTGTATGCACATAAAAATATTAATCTGTTTAAAAAATACAGTGATATCCATAACATAAATACTAGGAACAAACACAAATTTGTTGTTCCTACAACAAGGCTCAAGAAAATAGGTGGCTCGTTTAGATGCCAATGTATACATTTTTATAATAAACTTCCTAGCCACATTCAGGAACTAAGCCTAAATAAATTCAAAGCTTTTATAAAGCGAAAACTATGCCAGAAAGCCTATTATACTGTAAAAGACTATATTGAGGACAAAAAGGCTTGGGATTGAGCTGCTCCAATAGGTTTAGACAGTGAATGTTATTTTGCAATTTTTACACTTTAATATTTTCTTTTTTTTTTTAAGTAAGCATCTATTTACTTACACAATGACATGTACATTTACTGTATAAAGTATTATATTATTTTAATTATTGTGAATGTGAGGACTATGTGGGTCATAGTTTACATTTTAATCGTGGTCTGGCAGTTTGAGTAGTTTATGCGGCCTACCCAAATGTCCTGTCTTTGGTATTGTTCGTCGAATCGTTGAGCGCCTGAAGTTCTGAGTTGAGCTGCACGGTTACTGACAAATGCGTGCACTGACTGGACAGGTCCACTCAATCTGTGTGGTTCTTTCCTCAAAAGATCTTTTCAGACACAAATCTACATGGTCCTCAAAGATTATGTCCGGATTTTTATATACACATTGACATTGATGAATTTTATTTAGACAATGACATGAATATTTACTTTGTAAAGTATTTTTTATTTAATTTTTTTTTTCTTTTCATTTAATTATTGTGAATGTGAGGGCTATGTGGGTCATTTTTTTTTTCTGTTTTCCTTCTTAGTTTTAATCATGATCTGGCAGTTTGAGTAATTTACGCGGCCTACCCAAATGTCCTTTCTTTGGTATTGTTCGTCGAATCGTTGAGCTCCTCATTTCTGAGTCGAGCTGCACGATTTTTGACAAATGCGTGCACTGATTGGACAGGTCCGCTCAATCTGTGTGGTTCTTTCCTCAAAAGACCATTTCAGACATCAATCTACATGGTCTTCACACGATCTGACCAAGATTTTGTCTGGACTTTAAAAGAGACTGTGACCTCTGAGTTTGTTTCGGCCTTTCTTCTCAGAGTAGTCAGATAGGAAACGCCGACCACATCTAGTTTAAAAAATATGATGACGTGTAAAAGTGTTTGTAAAAACCTACTTACAGAAAATAAATCATTTATCATTTATCATTTAATGAGGTTCCGTCTGGCGCGGATCAAAAATGAATATTTTATTTGGTAATATTTTACATCTATTTTTTTGCTTATTTATTTATGTAACTGCCCGTGACATCACAGCGCAATATAGTAATACTAAGTCAGATATATTTTTTTTTAATTACGCTATATTATAGCGAAATTTAAAAAATAATTGTCGTAGCGCTTTTATTTTTTTGTCGCTGTGATCTCTGACTTTACTAAGTCAGAGATCAAAAATAAAAGTAATGCTGTGATCACAGCATTACTTTTATTTTTAAAATAATTTTTATTTTTGACTGTGTTTAGTTTAGTTTGTGATCTTCCTGTACGATTCACAATAAATACTTTTTCTTTTAATTTTTGTTTTTGCCAAGTGTTCATTGTTTCAAACCACACACATATTGATTGACACATATTGATTATTTATTGATTGACATTCAGTCTTACCAAGGTGTATCGTGTTACCCAGTAAGAGGGTTGTGGAGTTCAGATAGGCAGTCGCTACATGTAAAATACTGGTATTCAGCAGTTGCATCCAGTTGTACTGGAAGCCGATCCTAACATACATAGTTGGGAAAAGGCTAGGCACATAAATTGATTGAAGGTAAACCCTAAAATGCGGCAGGCAATCAAATTGTTGTCTCAACAACTCACACATCTCGACTATAATGGAAATAATATTGTCTTTCTTTGCTCAAGTACCCACAGCGAAAACAAACATAAAAACTCAATGATAGCACAGATCACCGACCACAGATAAAATAACAACGTAATGTACACGCAAGGTAGTACTTTACGGGTTCAGTAATAATGAAACGCGTTGTTATCATGATAACGGCTTGAAGATTATAGACGTATAATAGTTCAAGGATGTATGGCGGATTGACGTGTTTGTGCATCGAAGATTTTATTGCAAGGTTTTAGAGTACCTAAGTGTTTTTAGTAACAGCGAGTTGTATTAAGTAAGTCTTTGACCAGTGCGTGTTGCCAGCCAGTGATGACTTATGTCATTGAAACGTGGTCGCTCACTACGGGCCTTATAAGAAGGCTAAAAGTCACCCTAAGGGCAATGGAGAGTTTCCCTGCGTGATCGAGTCAGGAATGAGGAGATCCGCAGGAGAACCAAGGTAACCGACATAGCCCGAAGAATTGTCAAACTTAAGTGGCAGTGGGCAGGGCACATTGCTCGCAGAACAGATGGCCGATGGGGCTGAAAGGTTCTGGAGTGGCGACCGCGTACCGGAAGACGTAGTGTTGGAAGGCCTCCCACAAGGTGGTCCGACGACCTTGTGAAGGCCGCAGGAACCCGTTGGATGCGAGAAGCACAGAAACCGTCGAAGTGGAGGTGCTTGGGGGAGGCCTATGTCCAGCAGTGGAAGTCTTTCGGCTGAAATGATGATGATGAGTTGTATTCTTGTGTTTATTGCCTGTTGCAATCTATTTCGTCCAAATTGGCGATTTTAGCGTGCATAAATAAGCACGTAGGTAGTAGGTACGGACATGCGCGAAGGTCAGATATTAGGAGTCAATACTTTTCGTCTACATGCAGGGTTCCGTTTTCCGTTGTTTCTGAGACAATTATTTCAAGATGCATAGTACCCATTACCTTATTGGTAGTTAATGCTACTGAAAAAAGCCCAATGTATAAAAATGATGGGCGAAGCACTAGTGTGTGTCGAGTATCCACTGAGTTTCCCGCTCGTTCTTTCCAATAGGAACTTAAGCTGTAATGGGGAAATAACTTTTCTGACAACTGACAAACTATGACAAGACAAAGGACCCTATCAATTTAGATTTTCAAGGTCTTTTGTCTTTGGTCTAATTGAAATAAATGCGTCGAAGAGATTTATTATTTATTTGCCTTTAACTTTGTTTAATGATTTAATTTTGGAGCATTTTATTGCCTTTGTCTTATCGATATCCAATAATCGCGTGCCTCAAATAATGCGTACTTAACCTACCGTTAAGCCGAATGTAATCATGCGGTTATAGCTAACGCGTGTTTAATCTGACGTAAAAGAAAAGTGTCGTCGTAATAAAAATGTAAAACAGCCATCATTTGCGCCGCGCCTTATACCGGCTAATTCCATTCTCATGCATATTTCATGGCTTAACTGAATAACGTACGACCATTTCAGGTCACGACTCTTTTGTAAACATGTTTCCTTTATTGGGAAGCTGATTTTAATAATTGATTTTTAATTGGTTTGTTGGACATAATTGAATTGTTTTCGATAATGATTTCCACATTAAGTAGTTAATTTAAGGAAAAAAAAAACTAAAGAAAGAGTCGTTTTCCTTGTAAAAACGATTACTCAATACTTTATTGCATTCCACATGTAGGTATGCTTAGGTGGTAAACTTATAGTTAGTTCATATGGACCCTGTCGGGCACAGCAAAATAAGTGAGTTAGGAGAGAGGAAGCATTTGTTAATTATATAACATTACATAATGATGATGTAGGTATTTTCTGAGATAAACTTATAGCTTTAATATAAAATATAAACATGTAGAGATGTAATAATCCATACTAATATTATAAATTCGAAAGTAACTTTGTCTGTCTGTCTATGTGTCTGTCTGTCTGTCCGTCTGTATGTTACCTTTTCACCCCTAAACCACTAAACAGATTTCGATAAAATTTGGCAGAGAGATAGATTGTATCCCGGGGAAGGACATAAGATAGTTTTTATCCCGATATTCCCACGGGATCGACACTTATGCGGGTGAAACCGCGGGGTCTGCTAGTAATTAATAAACCAAATAAAATTTAAAGTCTCGAGTACTTAAGTTATGACTTTATAAGTCTATCATTTCGATATTTGTTTACCAAGTAAGTAATAGCTTTTATTAAGGGCAGGCCCAAAGGCAAATCTTCAATCTTAGATTAGATTTAAACAATAGTAAACGATGTTCAAATTGCAAAAAAAGTGTATGGCAGGAAACTTCATTATTGTAAGGGACGACCCAGACGAAAACATAGTACATACGATAAAATTTTCTCGATAGAAAACTATCACAAAGTTACCTCTAATTTTCAACTATTTTGGTTTGGATTCTATTTTGGTGTATATTACGGAACCACAAATTAGATAAATAATAACACTCATTATAACCTAGGGATGACCCAAGCGATTTTTTAAAATATTGTCTATTTTAAAAGATAATCGAATAAAAAGCGTTTGGCGCTTACTACATTTTTAATCCGCGAGATACGCTGTCTTCCGTCTCGCGTGACACGAGGTTGAGACATACGTTTGTTTCACAAATCAGTCGCCGTCGCTCTGTTGAGACGAGAGGACTGCGCTCAAATTTTCGGCTGCGCTGGATATAATTTAATTACGTAAACAATATTTTCGTATTTTATCACTTTGTAGGAAAGAAACTGTGAAATATAAAACTTGGAAAAATAACTAAAACCACTTCCAAAACGATTATTACAAATGTTAAATATTGACAAACTGAATAAATACCGAGTCAAAACTATAAAAGAAAAATATTAAAATAATTCGGTGTTGATATTTGAAAACTCAAAGTGACATTCATTTTATTTGACATATTTTTGATTGGTATAGTACAACTAGCGCCATTGTTCTGCATTTTGGTCAATTTTCTTGAGGATATAATTTACAACATAGCCAACTAGCCAATTTCACGTTCATTTGAAAGTTCCTGCTCGAGATTTTAGATCTTATTGCGATTAACTCAGAATCCAAATTCGTCTACTCAAAACTACGTGTAAGGTGGACCTTAGACGATCAATTTCGAATTTTAACATACGGGTAGGTTATTGATACTTATATTCTTATTGGAATAAAAAATAAATTAATCAGAAAGCTAAAACAGGTAATCAATGGGCTTATTGTAGACAAAAGTACGAAACGGTGTGCACATGAAATATTTCATACGGATAGTGTTCTCTCTCATAACTAGCTTTCTTTTCATGGCGGGGATGAATAAAGGTTGTGACGGATCACAATGTTTGGAATTGTCGGCTTCGCCGATAAAAGAATTAACATCTAAATGGCTGCTAAGTTGAAAGAAAGTCTAAAGTTTATATTGTAACTTGATAAAAAGAGGAACCTAATAAACTTTCGACTTTCTGTACATAGATCCCCATTTTTTAATCGGCGAAGCCGACTATCCTTTACTTTTTTTGTACCAAACTTGGCCTCTTTTTCACAAATGTTTTCGGCGGGATTTTTTTCCTACTCGCACTTCGCACAGGAAAGGTTTTCATGACATTTGACTTTGCACAATAAAGTGCAAAATGCACCATAACAATATTATTTTTTACTTGGGTATCACTGCTGCAATTTAGTGACTTTGCACGATCCTGCAAAGCAAAATCCACGATATACCATTATATTTTTTACTCGGTTAACACTCATTTCCACGAAGATGTCGTGACGCCCAACATGTACTAGGTCCTAAATAAAAATTGGTAACATTGGAATTTAAACTCTTTCACGTCAACATTGTGTTTCTAGTTCCAAAACATGACTAAGACAAATGACATCCTAAAATTCTGAATTCAAGCTTAGCGTATAGTAAGTATATGCAAAATAAACAGATGTTTTTACGTACTGAAGAATTTCATTAAAAATAAAGAGAATGGCCAATTATCATATTATTCCGTTTAAATATTGTAATTGAAAAACCATTACGAGAAATAGGGTTGCTAATCACTGCGGTTTAAGGACGCCTTTACGAATCTGACAAAAATAAGCCGTTTTTCGGTGCATTTTGCGGCAAAATGAGACGAAACCAAATGTAACTAATAATTACCACAGATAGATTACTCTTTCATCTCCAAATGGTAGCCATTTTTTATTCGAAAATGTTGGTTTATAATATAGTAAAAAATAATTTCCGTTGCCTCTTCACACAAAATCGACGATATCGTGCTGTCTTTGGGATCATTTTTCTTCTATTTAATAACATAAACATATTTATTTTAAAATATTTTATGTAAGCAGACATGTTCAACTCAAAAAGGTAGCCAAAAGAACTATCAAAATGTTAAAAATAAGCTCAGAAAAAAATAAAAATCGGAGTCTATTTTTTCACATATTTAGCTGTAATACGTGAATCTTATCGGATTGAAATAAGGGTTATTTTACTGGTCACTGTCTCGGTTTATTGCACAAAAATTTGTAATGAAATATTAGTCTGCGCTCGGCCGCCGTTGTGAGTGGACTCTGTGTCGGTTGTAAGCAGCAGCTTGTGCTAAAAGAAGATCGCTGTACGGATACAAAATATTTGACACACAAAACTTGATACTTCACGCATTCTGTATGTACCTATTACCCAAGGAAAGATTTGATTCACAGTCTTATAATTTTTCTAGAAGTAAGTAGGGTTTATAAATTCATATTTCGTTCCGGACTTGCTGGAGTGACCTGCACAGCAGGTGTACTTCGAAGACTGCTACTGGAACTAACAGCCGAGCTGAGGAGTTATTCCGGTCTGATCCCCTGAAGACTTACAATATTTCATGATGGGTGTCAATTTCGTGGTTTTCGAGGGTGCTGAAACCGATGGTGAGGTCCAAATGAGAATCCAAGATGGCGGATGTGAAAAATGTTACAATTTTTCATGATGGGTGTCAATTTCGTGGTTTTCGAGGGTGCTGAAACCGACGGTGGGGTCAAAATAAAAATCCAAGATGGCGGATGTGACAAATGTTACAATTTTTCATGATGGGTGTCAATTTCGTGGTTTTCGAAGGTGCTGAAACCTATGGTTGGGTCAAAATAAAAATCCAAGATGGCGGATGTGAAAAATTTTATAATTTTTCATGATGGGTGTCAATTTCGTGGTTTTCGAGGGTGCTGAAACCGATGGTGGGGTCAAAATAAAAATCCAAGATGGCGGATGTGAAAAATGTTACAATTGTTCATGATGGGTGCCAATTTCGTGGTTTTTGAGGGTGCTGAAACCGACGGTGGGGTCAAAATAAAAATCCAAGATGGCGGATGTGAAAAATGTTACAATTTTTCATGATGGGTGTCAATTTCGTGGTTTTCGAGGGTGCTGAAACCGATGGTGGGGTCAAAATAAAAATCCAAGATGGCGGATGTGAAAAATGTTAAAATTTTTCATGATGGGTGTCAATTTCGTGGTTTTCGAGGGTGCTGAAACCGATGGTGAGGTCAAAATAAAAATCCAAGATGGCCGATGTGAAAAATGTTACAATTTTTCATGATGGGTGTCAATTTCGTGGTTTTCGAGGGTGCTGAAACCGATGGTGGGGTCAAAATAAAAAACCAACCATCGGTTTCAGCACCCTCGAAAACCACGAAATTGACACCCATCATGAAAAATTATAAAATTTTTCACATTCGCCATCTTGGATTTTTATTTTGACCCAACCTTCGGTTTCAGCACCCTCGAAAACCACGAAATTGACACCCATCATGAAAAATTGTAACATTTGTCACATCCGCCATCTTGGATTTTTATTTTGACCCCACCGTCGGTTTCAGCACCCTCGAAAACCACGAAATTGACACCCATCATGAAAAATTGTAACATTTTTCACATCCGCCATCTTGGATTCTCATTTTGACCTCACCATCGGTTTCAGCACCCTCGAAAACCACGAAATTGACACCCATCATGAAAATATTGTAACACTTTTCACATCCGCCATCTTGGATTTTCATTTTGACCTCACCATCGGTTTCAGCACCCTCGAAAACCACGAAATTAACACACATCATGAAAAATTGTAACATTTTTCACATCTGCCATCTGTAAAATTATTAAAAAGGGTTCAAACCGGGTGCGGTGACTTGACAAAGACGAAAATGTCGTTGTTCCTCAATACTAACATACACGTATCCGTTATAATAAGAAATTACGAACTTATGTATTTCAATAAACCCTGTATTTATTTTTGTTACTGACGATCCTTCAGGATCAAAAACAAAAGAAAAAGCGGTTCAAACCGGTATGAGAAAGTTTTTAGTGGATAAGACAGAGATTAAAACAGAAGACGATCTAGGAGGGGATCGAGGCGGGGGGGGGGGGGGGGGAGGGGGGTTCAGGGGATCAGAACGGAATAATTCGAGCTGAGTCAGGTGTGCCGAGTATGGGCTCGTTTTCTTAGTTATGTTGCGACCTTACCTCCGGACTTGATGGAGTGACCTGCAGGTGTACTTCGAAGACTCCTACTGGAACTAACAGCCAAGCTGATCTAGGTGTGCCGAGTATGGGCTCGTTTTCTTAGTTATGTTGAAACCTTACCTCCGGACTTGATGGAGTGACCTGCAGGTGTACTCCGAAGACTGCTACTGGAACTAATAGCCGAGCTGAGCTAGGTGTGCCGAGTATGTGCTCGTTTTCTTAGTTATGTTGAGACCTTACCTCCAGACTTGATGGAGTGACCTGCAGGTGTACTTCGAAGACTCCTACTGGAACTAACAGCCGAGCTGAGCTAGGTGTGCCGAGTATGGGCTCGTTTTCTTAGTTATGTTGAGACCTTGCCTCCGGACTTGATGGAGTGACCTGCAGGTGTACTCCGAAGACTGCTACTGGAACTAATAGCCGAGCTGAGCTAGGTGTGCCGAGTATGGGCTCGTTTTCCTAGTTATGTTGAGACCTTACCTCCGGACTTGATGGAGTGACCTGCAGGTGTACTTCGAAGACTCCTACTGGAACTAACAGCCGAGCTGAGCTAGGTTTGCCGAGTATGGGCTCGTTTTCTTAGTTATGTTGAGACCTTACCTCCGGGCTTGATGGAGTGACCTGCAGGTGTACTCGAAGACTGCTACTGGAACTAACAGCCGAGCTGATCTAGGTGTGCCGAGTATGGGCTCGTTTTCTTAGTTATGTTGAGACCTTACCTCCGGACTTGATGGAGTGACCTGCAGGTGTACTTCGAAGACTGCTACTGGAACTAATAGCCGAGCTGATCTAGGTGTGCCGAGTATGGGCTCGTTTTCTTAGTTATGTTGAGACCTTACCTCCGGACTTGATGGAGTGACCTGCAGGTGTACTTCGAAGACTGCTACTGGAACTAATAGCCGAGCTGAGCTAGGTGTGCCAAGTTTGGGCTTCTTTTGTTAGTTTTGTTGAGACCTTAAGAATAGGTAGGCAGGCACTAAGCCGGGTCTAGTCTAGGCAGATGCGGTCACTAATCGGAAACATAAAACAAAAGCATATAAAAAAAAAGATTACAGCCGCCATCTTGGATTTTCATTTTGACTTTGTTTTCGGCTACAGCACCCTCGAAAGCTATGAAAACGACGCCCATGATAAAAAATATTTAAAAAATTACAGCCGCCATCTTGGATTTTCATTTTGACCTCACTATCTGCTTTAGCGCCCTTGAAAAACATAAAAACGACACCCATGATAAACATAAAAAATAAATTACAGCCGCCATCTTAGATTTTCATTTAGACCTAATTATTGGCTCCAACACCCTCGAAAACCATGAAAACGACACCCATGATGAAAAATATAAAAAAAATACGGCCGCCATCTTGGATTTTCATTTTGACCTCACTATCGGCTTTAGCGCCCTTGAAAACCATAAAAACGACCACCCATGATAAAAAAATTAAAGCCGCCATCTTGGATTTTCATTTGGACATCACTATCGGTTTTAGCACCCTTGAAAACCATAAAAACGACACCCATGATGAAAAATTAAAAAAAACTACAATCGCCATCTTGGATTTTCATTTTTATCTCACTATCGGCGATCTCAATATCCGTCACTTTGCACGGCCAAAAATGTAATTGACAGGCTTATGGTGATTTATCGAGGTAGCCACTGCTAATATGCCTTTATGCAATGCACGACACTGCTTAGTACGTTATCCTAATTGCGTAACACACTTGGAATGGCATTCCATTCCGATTTGACAGTTCAACAATATCCATTGCGTTGTTTTTGTTTTACGAATTTTTTAAATATTTATGAAGCAACTAGCTGTGCCCTGCGGTTTCACCCGCATAAATTTCGATCCCGTGGGAATATCGGATAAAAAGTAGCCTATATGTGTCAGCTACCTCTATACAAAATTTTATCAAAATTGGTGAAGCCGTTTGAGCGTGAAGAACAAACATATAAACATACACACACACTCACAAACTTTCGCCTTTATAATATTAGCGTGATGAATATTGTAGCATTTGTACTGTTTGCCTTGTAGGGTGTGTGGCAAATACACGTATTTTCTTTCCAGTTTTCGAGAACCTACTTGCATTTGATACCATAGCAAATTTATTATATAAAATACGAAATAAACCGAATAAAACAAGCTTGTTTTATATTTGTTTTCAATAAGCTCGTCCGCAAATTGTTAATACATAGGTACTTTGGCAACTTGTACTTGATTAATCACTGTCCAGTGAAATTAAGTAAATAGCATTCTACTTATATGAACACTTCACATTACCTACAAACTGTTTGAAAACAAATCACCGTAAACTTAAAAAAAATACATGGCAAAAATAAAATAAAATTAGGCTCAAGTATCAAGTCGTGTCAGTTTACTCATAATTTCACCGCTTCGCGCATGTCGCTGTGTGTGTGAGCCGTGCACGTGTAGTAGTAAGACTCAATACCTAAAATTGAAGCGCGTCATTTCGTAAACGCGTCCTTAACAAAATATTCTAAGATTTTGGATAGAGTTCGTCTGTAATATGACTTTTATGACATCGTCATTCTAAAAAGGCTTAATTTCATCAGCTCAAAGTAACAAAGTTTATGGTAAGGGATACCATTATATTAGTCTTCATATCGTTAAAAAAACAAATTTATTGAGTTTGTTTTGATCATGATTCATAATCTATCTATATAATATAAAACAAATCGGGTTAGATACACCATTTATAACCCAAGAACGATGATTGATTTTTATGATCTTTTGTTTGTTGGATTTGTCTTCGGCCCGAATAGCAGAATAATTATTAAAACATGGGAAAAATAAGAAAAAAAAACTGAGGCGGTACGAAGTTCAGTTAGTGTAGTATAAAAATCGAAACCCATATAGGATCACTTCGTTGTCTATCTGTCTAACCCTTTTTCTCAGGAATGCGTGGGGGTGTCAAGTTGAAATTGATATCAAATACTTAGGTCTATGATTCCTTAGAGCTGTACAAATATCAAGCTTCTAAGACGTTGACTTAGAAGCTGGCATAAATTGGCATTCATGTCGCAAATTTTGACACTCGCAAATAAATTAAAACCCTAAGGGTGTACCATAAGGGTTTTAATAATTTCCGTTGAGCTAGAATCATGAAATTTGGCAAGAAGCAAGGTCTCACAGCACAAATAGGTACAAGAAAATATCTAAAAATCGTTCATTTGTAATTTTATTCGGAATCGAAAATTTAAAATTACAAATGTACGCCGTAACTTGAATTTAGTTCATTCAACTCGGTTTACTCTCCTTCAATCCGGAATTGGAAATTCATAGGTTGTATTACTTGTATGTCCGTGAATCTGTTACCAGCATTGGAACAGATTCACGGACATACAATAATCTATACATATAATAAAATTGTAGAAAAGCGGTGTCTGTACAATGGAAATATATAAAAAAAAAGTAGCAGGGGTTGTTATTATATCGATGCCGAACCCGAAATTGTAATTAATTTTTTTTTGTCTGTTTGTCTTTTTGTCTATTTGTCTGTTTGTCTGTTTGTCTGTATGTTTGTGCACGCTAATATCAGAAACGGCTTATTCGATTTAGATGCGGTTTTCACTAATATATTGTAGTAAGCTTCACTTAACATTTAGTGTTTATTTCATGTCAATCGGTTCATAAATAAAAAAGTTATGTCAATTTAAAGAATCACGGCGAATATTTGTTAAGGTATTCTATCAGAGTACGTACACGCCTCGCGCCTGCGCGTCCGTGGCTATATAAAGCGCGCCTGAGTTTGTTTCGGCCAG
Source organism: Mesoligia furuncula (assembly GCA_916614155.1). Classification (NCBI taxonomy): domain Eukaryota; kingdom Metazoa; phylum Arthropoda; class Insecta; order Lepidoptera; family Noctuidae; genus Mesoligia; species Mesoligia furuncula. The sequence continues at coordinate 23,909,119 of OU744802.1, read as the reverse complement.
ATAGGAAAAGCCGATCTCATCAAGCTTAAATAATAATAATAATCTGATCCAGCCTGTCCCATCTGGCTGCCCTCTCCCAGCGACGCCCTAAGCCGAGGTTCGTACCCCACAGGGGGTGTCCTTAGCGTGTAGTCGCTTAGTATAAGTAGATAATTGCCCCTGGCTGGAGGCTTTTTTTTTTTCGGGTGGGGAAATCATCAAATGACTCCTCCCGCTCCGGGTGGAGAGGATGGGAGTGTCAGTTTCTTACTGACTAAAACACAGCCCTTTTTGTTCCGGGGTAGCGGTAACCCTTTCAGACAATCCCGCTGCCCCGGCAGGCTTCGGCCCTGTCGGGCCCCTTCTCTGTTGCTGACATCTCTTTGAGGCGCGCGTGGAACACGTACGCGCCGTCCGGCACGGGCCTGGTCCTGATCGGACGGTGAGCTACCCATTACTCTCCGCCCGCAGGCCCGCGCCTTCGGTGGCCGGGAGTCGTCACGCGGCTCCCGACGCCCGGAGCGTCTCCCGCGGCGGCTGGGACGGGAGGCTCTCTCCCTAAGCCGTCCCGCCACCTCCTTCGCTAGCATGACTGCTTCGCAGAAGGAGGTGATTGCCTCCCACTCCCTCTCGCCTCGGACCATGGCTTGCACCAGGGCCGGACGCGAGAGGTCGCCGCCGCTGCCGATCGCCTCTACGAGGACACGGCGGTGCTCCACCCAAGCGGGGCAGAACTCCACCGTGTGCTCCACCGTGTCCTCTGGGCGATCCTGGCAATGGTGACACCCGGGCGTTTCCTCCCGCCTGATGATGTGCAGGAACCTCCCAAAACTTCCGTGTCCGGTGAGGACCTGCGTCAGGCGGTACGAAATGCCATAGTCACAAAAAAAAATAAAAACGCGCCGCTGCCATAAGGATTCAGTTATTCGTAGCGAACGCACGTATCCTGGAGAGTATAGGCGAATAGTTGCTTTCGGTTATTGCGATTCACTTGAATACTGACTGTTTGCATATTTCATTTATTTATATTTTAGGGTTTGTAGGTTAGGTTCTTTTTCTTAATTTTCTTTAAAATTTTGTAAATAAATATTGTAAGTATTTGGTTAGGCGGTTCTTTACTGGATTTTTGGGTATTTACTTATTTTAATTTTTATTTAGGGTTTGTATATAAATATTATAAGTATTTGGTATAGGTTAGGCATTTATTTTCTTGATTTTCTTTATTAAGTATAAGTTCATTAGCTCAGGTTAGTAATTAATTTTTCTAGCATTTATTTTGTTTTATAAAGTTAGTACGTTTGGTTTACATGTCTTAACACTTATTACTTAAACTGTGATCATTTTAGACTGTACAATAATTTGTAAGTATTTATAATTTGATTGTTTACGATAGTACGTGTTTACTAAATAACTGTGTGTTAAGTAGTAAGTACTATTTTATTGTAAGAATGTCTCGAAGAAGATCCAACCTCTCCCAATGTAGCAGAAATGCTAAAAGGATGAGATTAGTTCGATCACAGGAATATGAGGAAGGTCGTGAGGCAAGGCTCTCTGCAACTCGGGAACATCATGCTAGGTTTCGTGCTGCAGAAACTTCGACTCAGCGAGAATCTCGACTGAGTTCAAATCGTTCACGAATGATGACAACTCGAAATAGGGAAAACGGGGAATAACGAAAGGCACGTTTATCTGTCGATCGCGAAGCTCACGCGCTATCGCGTGAGTCTAAGACTTTTGTTGACAGGGAAACCCGCCTGAGCTCCCAGAGAGTACGGACAACAAATGCTCGATCCTAGGAGACACAGGACGAACGGGAAATACGTCTCACTGCCGATCGTGAAGCTCATGCACTATCGCGTGAGTCTGAGACTTTCACTGATAGGGAAATTAGTCTGAGTTCTCAGAGGGTTCGGACAGCAAATGCTTGGTCTCAGGAAACACAGGAAGAACGAGAAATATGTCTCAGTGCCGATCGTGAAGCTCAAGCACTATCGCGTGAGTCTGAGACTTTCACTGATAGGGAAATTCGCCTGAGTTCTCAGAGGGTTCGGATAGCAAATGCCCGGTCTGTAGACGGTATATGTAATTCAAAATATGCTGCCCGAAAAGTCACTATTCCACGCGGACGAAGTCGCGGGCACAGCTAGTATTGAATAATATGCTTAGTTGCACAGCGATCAAATTTAGGTACATTGAATAGAGCCGTTTTATCTGATTATTGTGCGTATACTTACTACAGAACATTTAAATTCAAACACAAATATATGATTTATTCCGGTCTGCAATGCGATTCTGTAACCATCTCACCGTGAAAACTTAGGCGGAGTGAGCGTGGAGTGAGCTGTCAATAGTGTCAATTCCTAGCAAAAACAAACTCACTTCACCTATGTTTTCACGGTGAGATTTTTACAGGATCGACCGGCAGATCCCTTGAACCCCCTCCACCCCCTCCCACCTCCTCGATCCCCTGTTAGTTCGTCTTCTGTTTTCGCCGGGCGAAAAGTTTCTGCTGGCGGGAAGGGATTGTGTTGTGTTTTCATCGTGTTTCATGAGAGGGGTATGCAATGAGGCGCGGGTGAAATCAGATTTTAGCCTGTCATATGGCTCGCTCTTAAGCAAAAATAATATAATATATATTATATTCCCTGAACCTACTAAACAATCTCACAATAGGAAATCGGATTGTAGGATTCGATCGGAATACGCCTAATGCGGCGACCTCTTTTCCTTAAACTTGCTTGTGCTTAGGTAAGTGTATATAATATGTACCTAGTACCTACATGGAAGTATGCAAATATTAAGTTTTAAAAACAATTATAATTAATCACAGGTGATCTCAATAGAAAATAATTAATTTGGCCAGACTCAATACTTCGACGGAATGAAGTCTCCTAATTCATAATCCCTCACCTCATCTCATAATTATCTCCAGGACAAACTACCTAATTTAAATCTCCAATAATTCATAATTGTACGAGTGAACCCTCAAACGACACGTGTCCTGACGCACGTGTGTGGGCCTTCACGACGCGTCATCACGGTTTAATTGGAGTCAGTAGTCGTTTGTTTGTACCGCTCGATTGTTTTTATTGTGGTCCAACATGTGAGAAAATGTTTATTTCGTTGTAATGAGGGATTTAAAAATAAATGTTTTAACTCTTTCCCAGTCGTTGGATAGATGGCGCTAAACTTGGTAAGTTACTGCAAGGAACGGAACGTCACATCATTTTTTTTATTACTTCAATTGGATGTAATTTTGAGACCCTAAAACAAAACGAACATAAACAAGTAATTAATTAATGACGCAATGTCTTTTTTTCCAAGCGTTTTGACTTTGGCACCTAGTAACGTAGTCAGTTCAACGCCATATACAGAGTTCTTGGAAACAATGATTTTTTAATACTTACTCAAAAAAAAAACCTCTCATTTATTTGAAAGCTTCGTTTGTGTTGTTTTAAAGGCAGAACTGTGATTAAATAAGAGCTTTGCGTCATAACTGCGTCATTTCAATTGCAATCTTTTCCGGATATCTATGGCCAAATGTATCAGTTTTTGACGACGACGAGGAAAATAATTACAGTTTGATTTGTGGTTACTGAACCGTTTATTAGAGAAAATGAGTGCAAAAGGTAGTAAAGTAAGGCCGCACCCGCGACTGTCCCGCAAGTATGGGATCGTTGCGTTCGTTTATCTGAATAAGATATATACCAACTCGCGCGACAGTCACTTTCGGTTAGGACGTAGGGTGAACTACTTTACGTCTTTCGAACGAATCTAGGAACAATAATGTAACCAATTTTTTACTTGTAAAAGTATTTTTATGAAAGGAAAAGGAGAAAAGAAAGGAAAAGGAAATGGAGTTCCTGGAAGGACTTGGGGTAGGTAGGCCTTTGCCCAGCAGTAAAACAGTAGCATTCATAATTCATTATGTTATACATTTAATGTATATATTTTAATGCCTTAGGCATTCCTAAGGCATAAAGTCTGCCATTGTACCTTATGTATTTATGTACGAGAAGTTTAAATAAATTAAAGCATAACATAGGTACCTACTAATAGGTATACTTTTCATGTTACGTATTATTAATTAGTAAAACTGGCCAAGTGCGAGTCGGACTCGCACACGAAGGGTTCCGTCGTACCACGAGGCAAAAACGCCGAAAAAAACATGTTTGTTGTATGGGAGCCCCCCTTAAATATTTATTTTAATTTTATTATTTATTATTAAAGTTAAAATACAACTGAATATTTTGTGAATATTTCAAGTGCCTACCTGTTGTTATTTTTGATATCGAGCAAAAAAGGGCAAAAAAATCGCGTTTGTTGTATGGGAGCCCCCCTTAAATATTTATTTTATTTTGTTTTTAGTATTTGTTGTTATAGCGGCAACAGAAATACATACTTTGTGAAAATTTCAACAGTCTAGCTATCGTGGTTCTTGAGATACAGCCTGGTGACAGATAGACGGACAGACGGACAGACAGCGAAGTCTTAGTAATAGGGTTCCGTTTTTACCCTTTGGGTACGGAACCCTAAAAGGTAAATATTTACGAACACCTCTCTTCTTACTTGGACCAAGCTGTCAAATATAATGGGGAACGACATTAATTTCGGCTTGAGGTAGTAGACGTCATGTTGTTACAGCAACCCACAGCTACAAGCCAAACGTCCCGATAACGTTGCGAATTTCTGTTTACACTGTGTTAACGCATATATTGTATTACTAGCTGCGCCCTGCGCTTTCACCCGCGTAATTGTCGATCCCGTGGGAATATCGGGATAAAAAGTAGCCTATAAGTTAATCCAGGGTGTCGGCTACCTCCATACAAAATTTTATCAAAATTGGTCCAGCCGTTTGAGCGTGAAGAAGTAACAAACATATAAACACACACACACACACACTCACACACACACTCACAAACTTTCGCCTTTATAATATTAGTGTGATGTGATTAGGTATATTAAGAGGAAAACGTGGTGGTTTTTTCTCCATAGAAACGCTCTCGCCTGTTTTCTTTCTGGTTAATGATCATAAGGCAATGATTTTTCAAAGAATAATAATTATTAACTACTTGTATGCCCCTATGTTTTCCTTTGTGTTGATACATTATTTTTATAAGCACTAGAAGCATCTAAAATGCCGATTTAAACCGCTGTCAACAGAGTGAACAAATTTGACAACTACTAATGAAAAAAGAAAAACATAGGGACACAGTATATATCCTTCTTATTGAGTTTATGAAATATCTTTTAATTTGGTCCAATATTGAAGGACGAAATAGGCGAGAGCCAAACCTCGAATTACGACTTTTTACTTAGAATTTTTCAAAAGTCTCTCGGACCGCATTTCCTCTTAAGGTACATAGACGTTAGATGGGTGAAGGCTAATTTATTGAAGTATCTGATACAATTTGTTTCGACATAAATTTACATGTGAAAGAAGAAATATTTACGCGTGGATTACATAACATCACGATTGTTTTCTGGCAGAAGGTGTACCTATAGCACACCCAGATGTCATCAGTTATGTTTTAGTCCCATGAAATAGGGGCTAGCCTAGTGCCCCACCGGGTAGGTACACATTTTTAGACTCCGGGCTGATACTGAGAAATTGCCAAAACACTCTGCTCGACCCAGCAATCGAACACAGGATCTCATGATCACCAGTAGCGTTTGCGACCGCTAGACCAACGAGACTGCAGACCAACGCATCAGATATTGCGTTATTAGGTAAAGACGCCAGAACGTCAAGCTACTACAATCTGTCAAATTTCTTTAATAGATATTCAACTCTATCGCTAAAGCATAAGCTTCAAAGTTGATTGGGAAAATTTTACAGTTTCGGGTAGCTTGTCGTTGGACGGGTGAAGGGTAATTTATTGGAATATCGAACACAATTTGTTTTGAAGTACCTATTAACATGTGAAATAAGAAGTATTACGTTTGGATTCATTTTGTTGTAATACGTTATTTACTTACGTGTTTTGTGTACATAAATATCACCGCACATTTTTATTATCACACAAGATTTGCCGTTTCAATCAGTCAGTTTCAAGTGTGTTCTTAGAAAAACAGTAAGAAACGAACTTACATACTATATTATTTTTTCCATGTTTTATTTCTTGGAAAAGTAATACAATGTTGTCACTATAACTACATCTTTTTTCATTTCAATTTTAGTGCCGTATATAAGATTTCTTGGCGAGGTCGGCTAACGATCCCTTTTTTATCGAAAACAACAACATTTTCCATATAAAACATTATAATATTGAAGCTGTCCAATAATTAAATCAGAGATCCTAGTGCCAAAATATACAACGCGTTAAATATATAAATGCGTTGTATATTTTGGCATAGTGTTAGTTTTGTGTTTGGAGTGCGTTGTGTATTTTATTTGAAAAATTATTAAATGTTGTTTAATTCTTTGCGTTTCCTTTTTCATTCTTAAAAAAACAATGGTTTTCTTCGCTAGGATCCCTGATTTAATCATTGGCCTAACCCTTTTCCACCTATGTTATCCTAACATGTCGGCTTCCAGTCTAGCGACTGCCTAACTGACCTCCACAACCCAGTTACTGGGTACTACGATACCCCTTGGTAGAAGCCCGAAAGTCTGACAACCAGTCTCACCAAGGGGTGGTAAGACTGGTTGTCAGACTTTCGGGCTTCTGACTACCCGTGAAGACTGTCAAAGATCCACGAATGACAGCCGGGACCAACGGCTTAACGTGCTTTCCGAGGCACCCCTCCGTGCCTCGGTATGTAAAGATGGTCACCCATCCACAGACCAACCGCGGCAAGCGTAGCCTAACCTGATCGATCGACCTGTGTGGCTGTTATTATTTAGCCACGGACCCCTCATTTACCGTTGCCACTAAATTAACAAAATTCCAAACGATAATTATATTACAAATAAATTAACGAATTCCTTAATTAGGGGTAAATATTACCTCGGGTTTATTTGAAAGCTTCATACGGTGAGCGGTCAAAGGGTTGGAAAAGCAAAGGCAGACGGAGTCCGACCAATTACAGTTTTAATAATTAATAATAATTTGCAGCGGAGTCTTTTTTACTCCTGCGTATTTTGCAGTGTTGAAATGAAAGAAAATTAGAATTACGACGTGGAAAAGCTTTGATGTGACGATGCTTAGAAATCTTCGTTTCTTATTAAAACGAAATATTTATACTGGTTGTAAGTTCTTTCTCGATGTATTTCTCTACGAACGCGAACGTTGTAAATGTCGTTTATATTTTATGGGAATTGAATGATTTTATTTAAGGATTTTAAGAGAGAGACTTATCTATTGAATTGAGAACTAAGCCTTTCACAATACAGTACCAGTGAATCGTGAAAGGCTTAGTTGATTGAAGTGTTCCACTTGTATGAATCTTGGTCAACCGGTTGTTGTAAATCCAAATTAACCATCAATGTTTCTTGATCAGTTCTGGTGACTTCAATTTGAGGCTGTTCTTGATTTTCGAACAGGTTTCTAGTTAAGTTTAGGCTTGGGTTTGGACGACCAGTTACATATGAGCATAAAAAATCTTACGCGGAGCAAAGTCTGGAAGTACGGGATAGATTTTCGTGTTTGAGCCTATTATACTCTCTCTCTGTAGGCGGTCCCTGATGTTTGAGAATCGTGGTCAGCTTCGGAGTTGCATCTGGAGCAGATGATCCGCCTTCACCGGTTTCTGTCCAGCGCATCCCATATACCGAGCGCCTATTATACAAACTAAATGAAATATAGTGTGGACATTTATTTAGAAAAATAATATTTTACGCTCCATTCTATCTACTCTATTATATTAACCTTTTCGATTATAAACTAAAACAAAATTTTCCCGGTAACCTATTTTAAATCTATACAAGAAACTAAAATTAATCGCACTATAACAAAGATTTTTAAACGACAATTTAATAAATTAACCCTTCCAAATCAGCATTAAACTAAAACATAAACGTACAAAATCGACTTCAAATTTGAAGTCTAACCACTAAGTGAAGGCACACTTACTACTCTCGGTCGATTTGTCCCGGCGACCTATCTAACGGGACGTCGCCCAAGCCGTTTATTATACAGCCGAATCCGATTTGTACGGTAAACGAAGTCATATACCGTAAATCGATACATCAGTCTGTTGCGAAGTTAGTTCGGTTTGTGTTATTATGTTGTGAATCTTGTTTATGTAACTTTGTGTACATGAACCGTCAAGTAGCGAAAATGTTAAGTAATTTTCAAATAAATTGTCTCGTTGGTCCAGTGGTTACAAGCGCTACTACTGAGCATGAGGTTTTGGGTTCGATTCCCAGGTCAGGCAAAGTGTTACTGGATTTTTCCAGCAGGAATTTCTGACTCAGTAGCAGCTCAGAGTCTACAATTGCCCCGTTGATGGCAATAGGTTTGCCCCTTACATGGGACTTAAACATTACTGGCGAAATGCGAATTTACTATAGAAACGCTTCTGCTTAACCATTTAGGGATTACAGGCGTGATGATATGTTTATTTTTAAGAGCGTTTACGCCTTACGGCATTTCATACAAACTTTCAAGCCCTTATTTTTTGATATGAATGAACCGATTTTAATGAAACTTCATACGCTTGTGCATGATACAAAGGTCTAAAAAGTTAATAGAGAACGTTTTCGAAAAATAGTGTTACAGCCAAATTAGAACGATTGTAAATTTTCCATAGAAACAGAGATTTCCAATTATCTTTTTTTAAATAAGACATTCCGAAAATGTTCTCTACTAACTTTTTAGACCTTTGTATCCTGTTTATACGAATGAAGTTGCATTAAAATCGATTCATTCATTTCGAAAAATAAGGCTTTCAAAATTTTTATGAAATGCAGTACGGCGGCGTAAACGCTTTTAAACAAATTCCTATCACACATAATGCGCCCATGTCCCTTTTTCGGTCTGTCACTTTCATTCAAAATCAGTTCGTAGTCGAAAAAATAATAAAATGCAAGTAAAAAATTACCCTTCTTAGACCGGAGCGGGGTAATTGCGTAACACACTATCAGTAGCAATGGCTTTCATTTTGACCGTTCAAAAACAATTGTTGCGTTATTTACGTTGTTGACCAGACAAATTTTTCAAATATAGGCGCAATGGATGAATTATTATTATTTATTATGTATGGATTCCTTCAAAATGATTCAGATTAAGATTGTTAGTGTGTAAAGCCTCCTCTACACGTCGTCAGATTCATCAGCAGATGGCCATCTGCTGATGGTAGGTATTTGACGTCGGCAGATGCCTACCACAGACTAGCAATTTACCCCGTCTACACGTCGGCGGAGGCATTCGCAGATGGCCATCTGCTGATGAATCTGACGACGTGTAGAGGAGGCTTTACGCATTAACACACTATCAACCAGCGCGGCAGCGCTGCGACATTTATTTTTTAAATGTCGCAGCCTCATGCTCAGATAGGAGCCTTTTGGCCTCGTATAGGACTTTCTGTTTCATTTTTCCTTTTTTTTATTTTTATATAACTTGGATTTTTATTTTAGTGTGTTTAGTTTAGTTTGTGATCTTCGTGTACGAGTCGCAATAAAAAAATTTCCTTTCTTTTTCTTTCATTAAGGTGCAGGTATTAAGGGCTGGAATCACTGAAAAATTGGTCTTCGGAATTTTGGTACGTTTGTTAAATTTTTAAGGTCTCCCGAAACTTAAAGCTTATATTTTGATCTACCCGTATCATTGCTGAAAAGTTCCGTAAGAAACCGAAAAGTTTAGTAAGAAACCGATGAAAATTTTGAATGAAATTTAATTTGATAAACGAACTGTTTGTTTTCTATTAATTAAATTAAATTTTATTCGAAAACTTCCATCGGTTTCTTATTAAACTTCAACTATATCCGACGACCCTATGTAACTTATCTCCCTTGGTGACCGTACATTAGGTTACATCAGAATCATAACAAAAAAAAAATCACATGTTTAGATATCAATGCCCAACATATCTGCAGGGTTTCGCTAGTTAATTTAATTTGACCCTGTATACGTGGTTACTAGCTAGAAATGACTAACAGCAACAGGAAAACATATTAAAACGTAATATAAACACAACGAATATTTCCTGTTGCTGTAAGGGAAAGCTGCTGTAGGTGAAATATTATCACATCATACCGTCAGTTAGTCCTAAGTTGCGCAAAACATACATATGTACAGTCAATAAAACAGATAGGTATGAAGGATCGTCGGATATAGTTGAAGTTTAGTAAGAAAGTGACGGATGTTCTCGAACAATTTTTTTTTTAATAGAAAACAAACAGCTCATTATTTTATTAAATAATGAGCTGTTTGTAATTTTCAGTCGACAACATCCATTGGTTTCTTACTAAACTTCAACTATATCCAACGATCCTGCATACTTATCTCTTTTGTTGACTGTACATGAAGCACATAACATACTTATACAAGAACATTTACATTTTTTTTTCAGCCTACTACACACGAAAATTAAATTATATTCCTGAAATGACAGAAAAGTTATATTTAGGCAAGCTTAGAATCATATGAATGAAATTACAGAGAAACTTTATAACATTGTATATGTACCGTCAACCTCAATAAGACAATGATATTATATTAAAGAGGTAGATATGGCACTAGCGCACGCATATTCATCATCATCATCATCATTTCAGCCGAAAGACGTCCACTGCTGGACATAGGCCTCTCCCAAAAGGGGGAGGGTTTGCCATAATCGCCACACTTGGCAGGCGGGTTGGTGATCGCAGTATGGTATGGTGGTGGAATGCATAGAGAACGCTGCTGCCCATTCTCCGGTTAGACCCTTAGTCGCCTTTTACGACACCCACGGGAAGTATGGGGTGGTGCTATTCTTTAAGTCCGGCACCACACAGACCAGACCAGACGCATATTGTTGCAGACAAATTCAGACAACTGTTGTAGTTTCATTTAGTCCGCTAATAGCAGCGAGCGACACACTACAGATAGCTATCTCTTTCTGTGCCATACGTTCCGTATTATCTATCGCAGTAAGTACTTTGTAATAACAACGCAACAATACAGAACGTCGCTCAGTATGAACGTAACGTATCTTGCCTTTATAATATCATTGCATTAAGATGACAGATGACAGGTGGTGATGGTGGAGGTGGTAATGAAGACAGATGTATGTTTATGATTTTATATGACGTAAAACTCATGTTTGTCTTGTTTGTGAATTTTTGTAATGAGATTTAAAAAATCTTGATCGATTTTTTTTAGGTGATAATATCGGTAATTATATCGTCAAAATAAATAAGTAAAAAAATTAATAACTCCAGGATAGATTCTAAAAATATTTCGTATAAAGACATAGATTAGTGCCAGGAACCCAGCGCAGGTACCTACTCCCATTCCTGGGCAGCATTTGGTCCAATTCTCATAAGAAGATGAGCAGTCTCCTTTATCTTCTGTCCTTTTCTTAATGAAATAGAAAGAAAAAGATGCATTGAACTTAAATTTAGTTTAGTTTGTGAACAAGGAAATGACACTTATGTAAATGTTTCTATCTGTTTCCTGCTTTATTGACATGTGAATTAACCTTTCAACCCCGGTATATTCTGTAAAAAATTCACCGTGGAAACGTAGGTGCCATGAAGTGACCTGTCATAGATGACACCTGATGTCAACAGCATTGACAGCTCACTTCACCTATTTTTACAGTGAGATTATTATAAAAAACTAGCAGCACCCCGCGGTTTCACCTGCATAAGTGTTGATCCCTTAGGAATATCGGGATAAAAACTATCCTATGTCCTTTCCCAGGAATCGAACTATCTGTGTACAAAATTTCATCTAAATCGGTTTAGCGGTTTAGGCGTGAAGAGGTAACAGACAGACAGACACACTTTCGCTTTTTTATTATTAAGGATATCGGATTTTTGACTTTTCCAAGGGAGATACTTATTTTCTTATTTTCCCTATAAAGTAGGTACGTGCCAAATAACAAGTTTGTTGGCTTATAGTTCCGGAGATTTTGTAGTTTGCGAGTGAGCGGTATTTTGTTTCCATAATCCTAACTAATACTTATTATAAATGCGAAAGTAAGTTTGTTTGTTAGCTTTTCACGCCTAATCCACTGAACCGATCATCATCAAATTTTTATAAAAAGCTAGTAACATTATATGGAAGAATTTCGTAAAAAGAAATTGCTTACAGCGCGATACGTGTTGTTGTCAATTTTATTTTTGAGAAACGTGGTTTTAAAAACCTTTATCGTGAGATTGAGTTACCAAACTAAAAAAAAAATGCTGCGATCACCATACAGTAAAAAGGTTTATTTTCTTTACACAAGTTATGACTTTATGCTAATCTTTGACAGTAGTGCACGAACAAGGAGCTAATTACAGTCACAAAATACAGATAGTACAGAAGGCAATCACATGTACTTCACTTTTCATACCTACGCTCGGCGGTCGCGCTAGGGTTGTCAACTTTGACTTTTGCACAAAAAACTATCGTGGTAGTGGCACTCTGCACTCGTATCTAGTTGTTTGATTTATTGTTGAGCTTATTCTACAATATTTAAACAAAACAATAAACAGTACCTATTACAATACAACAAAAACATAAACAAAAACATATAAAATTTTACATTTGTCAATTTTCTTTAAAAAAACTTCAAAACGGATTACCCTATTTACACAATTTATTTTGCCCTATCCGTTTTGGACCTAAGCCTATCAAAAGACACTAAAAACAACACAATATATCAAACAAAAACTCATGTTTTCAACTTACGTAATAGTTGATGGCGTGAATTTACCTTACAAAAAAGTTACTTCGTTTATACTGATTCAAAATAGGAAACTATTATATAAATCGAGCTTAGATAGGCATTTTTTTGTTGCTCCATTTTTGCACTTCACAGACGCGTGTCTCAAGCGTATGGCACCCGCGCTCGCACTACTCCCAACCCGTCCGAGATAATGTGTCCGTGAGCCGTGTCTATGTGTGCGTTGCTCGAGCGCACTTTGTATGTAGATTGCCTTCTGTACTATCTGTATTTTGTGTAACAGTCGACCAAGCTAGGTGATTGTGGTAATATAATTAATTCTTCAAAATAATCGGCAAAAACCAATATTCGATTACGCATTAATCGGTAAAGCTCCGTGCGTGACCGATGGGTCACGAAACAATAGAAAATCAATTGTGTCATTAGCGGAGCTTAGGGGGTAATAAGGTCTTTAGCATCTGTCTTATCAGTCATCTTGAAATTAATCTCGAGTATGACTCGTACCTACAGTTTTTCTACAGAAAAAAAATTGTCCAATTTCTTTTACACAAATCCTACATGTTACTTAAAGAAAATCCTCTCAGATTGTATCAGTACAAAATGTCGACAACACTCGTTTACTGTTGTCAGGCACAACCTTTTAGGACGTTCATTTACGAGCAACGTATAAAATAAAAGAAGTCGACACGCCTGCGGTTAAACGGTAGCAGTTTGGGGTTGAGGCCACAGAGTAAATAAATGTAGTAAATTCAGTGTATTTTACGTAATTTACTGTCGGTTACATCTGTTGTAGGGGTCATGGCTAAATAATAACAGCCGCACGGATCGGTCAAAGGTAAAGCTACGCTGGCTGAACTCGTTTCGTAGATGGGTGACCAGACACTTACGTGCCTCGGAAAGCACGTTAAGCCGTTGGTCTCGGCTGTCATTTGTAGATCTTTTGACAGTCCTTACGTGTTGTCAGAAGCTCAAAAGTCTGACAACCAGTCTTATTAAAGGGGTATCGTTGTACCCAGTAACTGGGTTGTGAAGGTCAGATAAGCAGTGGCTCCATATAAGATACTGGTATACAGTAGTGTCCAGATAGACTGGAAGCTGACCCCAACATGGTTGGGAAAAGGCTTGGCAGATTGTTTGACTGTTACAACTCGTCTACGCCAAAATATCGTGTGATTTAGAAAAACACAAACTTAATACGAATGTCCGTCGCCTAGCAATGCTAGATTTTGGTTTGACAGGTCCTAAACTTTGTCTCTAGGACCGTCTCTCCATTGGTAATGCCTTTGTTTCGAGCTGGCCGTAAATATATATTTACGGAATGGAGTGTGATATCACACTAATATTACAAAGACGAAACTTTGTGAGCGTGTTTGTATATTTGTTACGTCTTCACGCACAAACGGCTGAACAGATTTGGATGGAATTTGGCACATAGATAGTTTATAACCAGGATTAACACATAGGATACTTTTTATTCCGATATTCCTATGGGATCGACACTTGTGTGGGTGAAACCTCGGGGCGCATTTTATAAAAGTAACTCCACTGAAATCCTGCCTATTTTGCATTCTCTATCATGCCAAACCATTGTCAGTTAATATGTCCGTTAAAACCTCCACTGAAAATTTACCTTTTTCACTGCTTGTACCTATCCAAAATCCTGCACTCTATTTTCTTTTCAGGATTCACCACAGCAAGTACTGTGTGTGTTGATTAGCACCTTTGATTGATATGGTAACGGAGTAGATACTATTACACTGAAAATTTTTACCGACGCGATGCAAATAATGAAAAAATCCGCGGCGGCGAATGGGTTAAAATTGGATATGGAGATTACCGACCGAATTTGATAACACATTTTGGAAGAAAACAAAAAAAAAAAAAAATAAGTACTAAAAAGTACTTCAAAGGAGATGGCTAAATGACTGCCCCAAGCATGTATAGTAATCTCACATTAACTAGTTATATTTAAATATTCATTCATGAATTATTTAGTGTTTAATAATTTCCAAGAACTTTCGTGAATTATTAAACATAAAAAAGTATCTTAGTTGCTTTTTTTGATTGACATGACAAGTTCAAGGGGAAGTAATACAGTACTGCAAGCTAGGGAGGAGTCATATCGCTGTTCCAAATTGTCAAATCGAAACTCGATTTTTGATAACTGGTATCAAAACGATTTATTTTCCGAAACTAAGAAGTGGCAATCAGAGTTTTCGACCTACCTCAATACAGCAATAACAAATATTTAGCTCAGTTAATCTTTAAGATCTTTTCCAAATACGTTCATCATTACAACCATAATGTTATTTACATTGTCTGTGAATACTGTCTTTATTTTAACTCATTTGGATATGTAGTTTAGGTTTTACAACAGAATACTTATATTATTATGATTTTAGTGGAGATTATCTATCGTAAGCCCGTTTTATCAAGTTTTTTTTGTGCAATTACTCCTTTGTAGATATTTGCTTCAAGTACCTTAGTCCAAAATCGCCAATGAAAAACATTAATCAACAAAAATCGTCGCAGACACGTTAAAACGCCTAGATAAAAATTCATAGCAATGTCATTGTTTGAAGTTTTTGTACCTTTGTCGTAGGAGTTACGCGATTTTATATTCAGGAATGTGCAGATATGAA
The DNA here is from genome assembly GCA_916614155.1 of Mesoligia furuncula. Taxonomy (NCBI): domain Eukaryota; kingdom Metazoa; phylum Arthropoda; class Insecta; order Lepidoptera; family Noctuidae; genus Mesoligia; species Mesoligia furuncula. Next base: position 23,893,739 of record OU744802.1, on the reverse strand, counting down.
AAGTTCCTGAACCTTTTTAATTACAAAATACTAATTTTCAGCTATTCAGCATTATATATTGCTAGGAACCATGTCTATACGTGCATTTTCATTGCGGGATCAGTCGTCCATACTTCAGTTTAGCCATGTCCTTTTTAATAAAAATACTTACCAAAATTTGTTTGTTGTGAATTAGGTTGACTGGTAGAAAATGCCTATGGCATTAAGTCTGCTTCTGTACATTTATGTACTTGAAGTATTAAATAAATAAATAACTATTCAAAAAGTAAAATTAGGCCTTATTACAAAACAAGGATTATTTTTAAGCGCCAGGCCTAAACCACCTAGCCATTTTTGAATTTTGAACATTATTCCGACAATGCTAAAGTCCTAATTACAAAAACTGACGTTAAACCCGAGTGTTAGTCGGTATCTTTACTTTTGTCAGAATTAAGTTGAAAATACAATTACTGACTTGAAGGCTTGGGCTTAGCCTAAAATTAGAACTCATTTTGTAACAAGACAGAATAATTTGAGGTTAAATCTTGGCGAATATCACCTATGTATTTAAAAAAAAATTTAATCTGTATAATGAAACAAATAAGTTCGAAATGTACGAGGTACTAGTTAGCTTTGTAAGATTAAGATCGGGCGTGCGATTCTCCATACACGTATTCCCCTTTTTTCTTCCTGAATATAGCTTTTTTTTTTCATAAAATCAACGTATGCTGTAAACACGTCCCTGTCATTTTCTTTTTTCAGCAACTAATTAGTAAAGAAAAATATGACCCTCTAAAAATTACAAAAAAAAGTCCTAATTTTACCGCCGTGATTAGAGGACTACCTACCAGACATATTAGATGAGTTTTAGGAACCTAAACGTCATACCCTTTCTTAAAATGTTAATGTAAAAAATAATTGAATTGGCTCAGTTTTCGAGGAGAAAAAAGGGGAAACGAAACGTCGATCTCGATATTACACACTACGAAGACAGACTTGAAGTAAGGCAACGGCAATAGTTTCTTCAAATACCTATTTTTCAAATTCTTCGCAATTCCCTCTAAATTATACTCACTGGAGATGAAAATAGAATCGCTTACAACGGTCTAAATATAGACAAATTATTTCGTCTTTAAATATATTTATGTCTGAACCTGCTTATTTTTATGTGGAGGTTAAAATTAAAAAATCCTAAATAGGATATGTACGAATTTTGCAGGTTAACTGTTCGATTCGTAATCATAAAATAGGTCAATAATCAATAGAGTAGAGAATCCTTTACTCTATTGATTATAATTATTTGATCTACATCACTGCACTTGGAACCAGTAAAACCAGAACCAATCAGAACCAATAAAAACGCTATTGCCACCACATTATGCAACGATTTATTCACATAGACATTCCTCTTTCTCAACGACATTCATCAAACACTACACAGAATACGAAAATCCAACCCTAAATCAATAATACTCACTTTTCACAACCCATAATAGCAAAGAACACCCATTATCCCTTCTCTAAGAGAACTATGGTATTTGTTAGGAACACGTATTGTCCTCGTTTAATATCCAACAAAAGGAGGTTTAGAAATCAAAACTAAAAACCGTTATCCGGCTGAAAGTTCCCATTGTGAGCCGGATAAGTGTTGACTCATTGCATAAAATGAGAGTCACTGACAACGTTAGGTTTGTGGTGCAGTGAAAGCGATGTGGGGCGACGTATTTTAGTTTTTTACTTTAGACCTTTTTACATTGATTCTCGACGTGGGCGATAACGCCTGCTCGTGGGCGTTTGTGACTTTCAGGGTTACAGTAGAAGACTCAGAAAAAATTATATAGGTACCCTATCTTATGACTATGACGCATCAACGGGTGGCCGAAATGCGATACATCGGGTCTTCTTCACGATCCGACATAGTTTAGATAGGTGTGGGTGGGCACTTCAGTGGGTACTCGAACGAAAAGATTATTTGAATTTAAAGTATTTTTAATAAACCAGTTATTAACAACTAAACGCACACGTGCATCGGAAACAAACACGTGCGTTGGTATTGAGCGTTTGCCAAGACTGTCCGAGCTCGACTGTTGACTGTCGACTGTCGCAACACTCAGTCTCTCCACCAGTCCTCGCTGTATCCCCTCCACCGACGATCGTGTCCAAGCGGTAGGGCTCGCTTGATTTGATTCTTGACATGATTCTTCGTTTACCAATCAAATTGTTAGATGGCGCTGTTCGCTATACTGTAGCGTCATATATCCACGACAACTTACTATATTATATTACACGTTCTAATATAATCGTGGCAATAGCTGTTTCAGATACGCGACAGACGGTAGTAAAATACTTGGGGTCTCTAGAAAAAAAAAATTCTTAACGTGGGACGGTCGGCAAGATAAGGTTAAGAACCTATGCTTTAGACCATACTGTCTTTTTCAAGTCCCTCTTTGTGTCGTTTGTCCGCGCCACTTCAGCATACATAACGCATGACAACACGCCTTGTTTCTTCAAAGCTAACCCTTCGGGAGAACAAGGCGGGTGAACCTGCCAATTGAAGATTGGCCAATTGACGGGGCCCGTTAGGGCCGAAGCCAGCCTGGCCAGCGGAATTGTCCGAAAGGGTTACCGCTGCCCCGGAACATAAAGGACTAAGGATGGAACACGGGTGGGCTTTAGTCAGTAAGAGTCTGACGCTCCCTTCCGATCCACCCTGAGCGAGAGGGGTCATTTGATGACCCATCTTAAAAAAAAAAAACAAAAAGGTGGTGAACCTGTGTTGCACCCACATTTCACCAGTTATGTTTAAGTCAACAACAACAAATCCAGACTCCGGGTTGCTACTGAGAAATTTCACATGGAAAATTTCACATTTGAGGATATTTTACCGAAAATTTTAAAATGGATCTACACAATGCGGACGAGTTTTTTGATGTCCTTTGATTATTTCCCCTCCTTTTTATATACTTGTACATATTATTATTTTAAGACTGTTAGCTTTTTAAATTATGTAAATGTAATGTACTCTCTGAGAGCAGTGGTGGCCAAGCGGTATCGGCCGCGACTTACGAGGTGTAGGTCGTAGGTTCGAACCCAGACAGGGGCTTTATTTTGTGAAGGAAAACTTCGTAAAGAAACCGGCACGTCCTAGAACCAAAAATTCGAAGACATGTGACATCTCCCAACCCGCACTGGACCCGCGTGGTGGCGAAAGTTTGTGAGAGTGTTTGTGTGTTTATATGTTTGTTACTTCTTCACGCTCAAACGGCTAAACCGATTTTGATAAAATGTTGTATGGAGGTAGCTGACACTCTGGATTAACATATAGGAACTTTTTATCCCGATGTTCTCACGGGATCAACTCGGGTGAAACCGAGGGACGCAGCTAGTATAAGAATATTAACTCATCTCGTCGTACGGTGAGAGGGTATTCAGTTGATTGATATCTGGCAACGGCTGACGGTGCCACAGGGTGCGCCGAACAAATGAGATTAGTGGATTGAAATCCGTTGTGCAGGCTCATATTGAGGTTGGGTTGTGTATATTTTTAGATCAATAAACTTTATTATTATTTATTATTATTATATTGTTTCACCCTTCCAATTAAGTTTACACCCTCACTCATTACAGTTACATAGCGTCGCATATCTCCCGCAAATCGTATAGCTTTACAAACACTCATAGCTTACACCGAATCCTACATTAAACCGGACAACGTTATGAAAAACATTATCTCGCGCGCGCTGTCGGTCTATTGTACCTCCACATCCAGGATAGCGCAGCTTTGTGGCCCGAATACCATCTGTTAGACTCAATCCAGGGCTAGCACTGAGGGTTTTTAGTTTAAGAAGGCTTTTTCAAAGTTTATTATGGAATTAATATAGTGTCATGTATCTGTCGTTGATGTGTGTGTCAGTCGAAAGATGTCCCCAAAGTATTGGTATCATGTAATCAACTTATGAAACCTTCTTCATGAAGACGATCTTCCTTTGAGCTAAGATTTGAATCAAGCGTGAACGTCAGCACAGATAGTTCTGGAAATTAATGAGGAAGACCTTTGTCTGTGTGGTGCCGGACTTAAAGAATTGCACCACCCCTTACTTCCCGTGGGTGTCGTAAAAGGCGACTAAGGGTCGTACCGGAGAATGGGCAGCAGCGTTCTCTATTTATTCCACCATCATACTATACTGCGATCGCCAACCCGCCAGCCAAGCGTGGCGATTATGGCAAACCCCCCCAAAATTGGGGGAGGCCTATGTCCAGCAGTGGACGTCTATCGGCTGAAACGACGACGACCTTTGTCTAGCTATAAAGGTCATCCAAACGTGACATTGGCTAAATGCACAAACCGTGCGAAGCCAAAAAGAAAAAAAAAAAAGGTCATCCACATAATGATAATGAAAGGAATACATAAAGAGGATGTGCAGCTGAGCAGAATCTTCTTGTCATCAACTGCCTAACCTTTTCCCAACTATGTTGGGGTCGGCCTTCAGTCTAACCGGATGCAGCTGAATACCAGTATTTTACATGGAGCGACTGCCTATCTGACCTCCACAACCCCAGTTACTGGGTAATACGATACACCTTGGAAAGACTGGTTATCAGACTTTCTGGCTTCTGACTACCCGTACCGATTGTCAAAGATCCACGAACGAAAACGAAAGATCCACGTGCTTTCCGAGCAGCATCTTTCTGTATGCTATTGAATTCGACCCTTATATCGTTAGTTAAAGCAATCACTGTTCATTCATGTTTAGCAAGTCTAAAGAGCTGTTAACCCTTAACGATTATTACGCTTACCTAATTTGAATTTAGAGATTTCTCGATTTCCAATATTCAAATTGATTCCATGTACTCCATACTCATTAAACTTAATGTTGACTTGTCTAATAGTTCTCAACTCCTAAACCACTGGTTTGAAGTTCATGTAACTACTCGTAGGTACTTTAGTTACAAGTAAGCGCAGTTATAATAAAGTTAGAGAGAACTTGAACCTATTTCTGGTAAATACTTTGATGTAGTTCGGTGTTAAGTAATTGCTAGTATGCGGTTTGTGGTTTTATAAACTTACTGCTATTGTGGGAAGACTACATTATGTCAGTCAATCCACCTAGCCTTTTTGCAACTATGTTAGGGTCAGTTTCCAGTCTTCCCGGATGCAGCGGAATACAGTTATTTTGCGTGGAGTAACTGCTTATCTGACCTGCAACCCAACTGGGTTGCAGGTCAGATAGGCAGTTTGTGGTACCCAGTAACTACTGGGTACCACAATAACCTTTGGGAAGACTCTGGGTGTCAGACTTTTGGGCATCTGACTACCCGTACCGATTGTCAAAGATCTACGAATGACAGCCGGGACCAACGGCTTAACGTGCTTCCGTAGCACGGAGGGGTCTGGAACTCTGGATATGTAATGGTTTATTACCCATCCACGGACCGACCTCGGCAACCGATGCTTAACCTGTGCGACTGTTATTTAATAGTTGGTGCCAAGCTGCTGGAAACTACCCTACAATTTAAATACATGTAATCATCGCGCTCGGACGTAAATTAGGTTTTCGGTAGTGAAACCAACGTGTGATTTTTACAGACCAGATCGGAAACGTTCATGCGTAGGTATTGAAATAGATGGTAACCCATCCAAGTACCTACCGCGGCAAGCGAAGCATTAGACCTTCGATCGAACCGTGCGACTGTTATCTTTTAGCCATGAGCCCCTCACATGTGTTCACTAATGTTCATAATTATTCAATGCAGGCTGTGTCTTTGAAAGTCGGTCCGGACAGTGTTGGGCCTGTTTTATGATTCTACCTACTTAGCAAATTATAATAGGTTGCTTGCTCCACATTGCATTTAATTCCTATCGGAAATTCAAAATACATATGTAATCATGATCTAATTACTTGCTCTTTGTAATGAAGGCGGCGACTCCTCCCAATGTTAGTCTTGGCAATCGGCCAGATATTATAGGATGGAGGAAAGATTTCAGTAGGATTTCTTTTCGAATTTTTCGTTAGTATTTTTAAATTCTTCGTTAGTATTCTATTATATGTATAAATACCAATCATACAGATATTATTTGTACTAAGTTTCCTTAGAAACATTTTAAACTATCGTACGTAGGTACTCATTATGAATGAAACGAAATCCATTTAATATGATGATATTTTTTTGCAAAGAAATTGTCTTTCTAGGCTCTATAGCTTGTAAGAAAATAACTAACCTACACAAAAAGTAATAAGTTTCATAGCTAAACCAAATCATTACACAAACTAGGGCTGTCAACTACCCAAATATATTACAAAAAATCCTAGCGGCAGCAGTAAAAATAAAGTAGGATCCGGAAACGGGCTGCTGACGTCACTACATTTATCATAGCCCGAGGATTTACCGCATTCAGCCTTGTAACAAAGCCAGCATTGGTTGTAATCAGGAAAAAATGAGGGATGAAAGATGGGATGCAAGATAAGATTGGTAGAGCAAGAAATGCTGACATTCGTCCGAATGTAAGACTTACTTTACTTTACTGTGGAAGGTATTATGTTTGAAATTTTGCTCGTTGCCTTTGGTTTATTTTAAACTACGGCCATGTTATACGGTTTAATGCAAATCAAAAGAATCATCATCATCATCAGCCTATAGCCTATGAGGGCCTGTGTGATGACCTAGACATAGAGAGGGAGCGCAGGGCGCTGTCTGTTCGAAGTAATATGCTGGCTTGCAGGTTTGCACGGTGTACTTTTGAGGTTAAAACCTGCAGCCTCTGGGTCAAGTATATGCAGAAGGCGTACAGCGCTCTGCGTGTATAACAAAGCCTTTAGAATGCTTGTGGGGCTGCCGCGGTTTTGTAGCACTTCGGTATTGAGTGACTGGTGGGATTTCCCGATGGTTGCCCGATGGGTGAGAATGCACACACAGGTCGGCTTTACGTAGTTATACGGGCAAATAAAGTTTTCTTTTTTATTTCTATTATATTCTCTTTGTGATTTTATGTGTTACTAACAATAGTTAAGTAAATAATTTCGTATCAATAATAACACTATGGACTTCAAGATCTGCAAATAAAAGTTTATTATTATTATAGCAGTCCACTGCTGGACTCTGGCCTCTCCTATTGCAACTCTCATCCAGCTGCTACCAGCCATCCTACGAAGATCGTCGCTCCACCTACCTTACGTTTACCGATTTGCGGTCTCCACTCAAGAACAAATGTCGAAAGAATACCGCAGCTTACTACTTTTCATGCGCCACGATGAAAATTGATAATAATAGATAGATAAAACTACAGTGACCAACCGAGTGTACCTATTGATCATGTCAAACATTATTTTCAGCCTCAAAATACAACTTAAAACATTTTAACATCAACAATATTGTCAACACCCTGGGTATTTCACTTTGTAACAAAATATAAAAATTGCTTTACCACAAGAAAAAAAAAAAAACTACAAAAATATTTCCACAAAAAATTGCAAAATCTTTTTGACAACCCTGAACGCGAACTAACGTTGTTATTGCGTTTTATTTACGATAATTTGCGATTGAAAATGGACGGACACACAACAGCAGCACAGAACACGGGTTATTAAATTGTACTATTTGAATCATGTTGATCTGTGAGCTTTTCTGACAATAATACTGTGTTTACGCATACTGATTTATTTGTTTTGAAACCGTGGTGCACTTTTCTTTATGCAACGACAAATCCATATACAGAGTTATTGCTAAAACATTAACAACCTCTTAAGAGGTCATTGTACTCATCATTATGAACAACTTTTACTATGGCACCAAACCTGAAATCGCGAAAAAAAATCAGCTGTTCCCTACAATTTGACGAGTTAACTATACGAACATAAATGTAGGGAACAGCTGATTTTGACACGCCTGCTTTTCCCTTAGGGTTAGGCAGAGGCAAACCATAGCACACCTATATTATCGTCAGTTATGTTTAAGTCCCATATAATAGGGGGCGAACCTATTGCCATCAACCGGGCACAAGTCCAGATTCCGTTCTGCTACTGAGAATTCCTAATGGAAAAACCCAATTTGCCCGACCCGGGAATCGAACCCAGGACGTCATGATCAACAATAGCGCCTAGACTAACGCATGATGATGATGATGATGGGACTACCTTTTCCGCACTTAGACTCCCATTCGGTCCGTTGTGCGTGGGGATTCTGGCTAACGGAGCCAGCCTAGCTCCGCCCAAAAGCACAGAAGCTTCCTGGGAGCTTCCGAGGATTTCTGCACGTTGAGAAGCCACGGCCTCGCATTCCAGGATGACGTGGGCGGCTGATTCTTCTGCGTCAAGGCCCCTGCAAAGGGGGCTGCTAGAATAACGCAACGGCAACGAGTATTTTAATACTACCATTCTAAAGATGTGACTATAATTCCAGTTTTAGATCCCATACTATAAACTTACTATTGAATCCAGGCTGTTGCTATTTTATTTATGTAAGTAAAATGCCCCTGGCAAGAAACATTTTTTTTTTCAAATAATGGATGTGTAATTCGCTCAGCCTAATGAAGCTTAATGAATGAAACTATGGAAAATGAAGGCAGTAGAGGAAGAACTAATTTGTATTATGAAATATCTTAAAAATTTAAAATATCGACATCGAAAATTATAAAAATTATTCAAAAATATTCAGAAAAGAATGAAAGATAAAAATCTCAAAGTTATTTTGTAGCGAGTCCCTTTGAGAGCTACGGCATTTCAATGAAAGCATTTGATGTATTCATAAGTATCTTTATGTTCATGCCCTCTTTGAGAGCAGAGTGCATTCCTTCTCATTTGATCAGCATCTTAGATTATTCATCATCATCATTTCAGCAAAAAGACGTCCACTGCTGGGCATAGGCCTACCCCAAGCACATCCACTTCGACCGGTTCTGTGCTTCTCGCATCCAACGGGTTCCTGCGGCCTTCACAAGGTCGTCGGAATACCTTGTGGGAGGCCTTCCAACGCTACGTCTTGGGTTATTAATATGGAAGTTCATACATATCCAACGTTGATCACAAATCAACGCGAACTTTTAAGGAATTTGGTATAGAACCATCCAACATAGCCTTTTCCGCCTTCCTTGGTTTGTGGGTACAGATATGCATCGAAATGAGATTGTGACTGCTTTCAGGCTACGTTCGGGATATGTTCCGTTGAATAGCTTCGTCTTTTTAATGAGAAAGAGTGATTCGCCCAATTGTTCTGAGTGTGATAAGGTAGAGGATATCACTCATATTTTAGCGGAATGTGTGCGGAACGAGGTTGAGAGGAGTGACTATTTCATGGAAAACGGTTTTAATTCTATTAATGTTGGCATGTTTAATAGTATCTTGGCTGCTCCCTTGTCCAGGACTGCCGAAAAGTTATATAAAATTGTACACCTAGGTATTAAGCGTAGATATCAGACATAGGTAGAATGCCCCTATGAGGGTGACAGGGTCATATTGGTCAAAACCTCTATTGACAAATAAAGACATAAAAAAACGCGAACTTTTACTGTTGTTGTTGTCAAATTGCGCATTAACTCTATAGATGTATGATGATGCTTTTGGCTGCGGCCTCGACTTCTTGAAAAAGAGAAACTCAGGCATCTGTCCCACCGTCAACGAGGAAGCGACTAGTTATGAAGCGAAAGCGGTTAGTTATGTAGTGATTTCTCGCTCAAGAAACGTACAGACGCCAGCACATCAAGCTACAACAAACTGTCAAATTTATTTAATAGATTTTCAACTTTATTGCTAGATCATAAGGTCCAGTGTTGATTAGGAAATTTTGACAGTTTCGGGTAGCTTGATGTGCTGGCGTCTTTACAAAAGATTTAAGGTCCTGTGTAAGGGATACATATATTAATGGTTGATCGCTCACTGTTCACTCCGCTGCCGCGCGTGAATTTTCGTTTGTCGCAGCGACAAGAGCTATCAAAGAGAGTAAGTACACACTCAGCGACGCTCACTTGGCGGGCGGAGCACTCGCTGCGAGACTTCCGCTTGGTACATAAGCATACCAGCGAGCACTCGCGATCGCGCACTCGCTGCTCGTTGCTCGCCAACTCGTTTTAAATTGCTAGCTTTACTCGTGAACCTGTGTGGTGCCGGACTTAAAGAATACCACCACCCCTTACTTCCCGTGGGTGTCGTAAAAGGCGACTAAGGATCGTACCGGAGAATGGGCAGCAGCGTTCTCTATGTATTCCACCACCATACCATACTGCGATCGCCAACCCGCCTGCCAAGCGTGGCGATTATGGCAAACCCTCCCAAAATTGGGGGAGGCCTGTGTCCAGCAGTGGACGTCTATCGGCTGAAACGACGACTCGTGAACCTGTCTTGATATCTTGTATCGATTGTTTCAGACAAAGTATTCTGTACCGAATATGAAGGTACTGTTCCACCGAACCGCACTTATCAAGATTTTGTTTCAGAACGGTTAGTGAAAGTGCTCAGGTGCGGTTCAGTCAAGTGTTGTGCTCTGAGTGGAAAACCTCTCTAGAGGATATAGGCTGAGAAAATATTAACAAAAGGAATAAAAAAAAAAAAGTTTATTTTTAAATATTTAATAACAAAATGGGCCCGCTCTTGACCCCGACCACGTCTGGTGGAAAACGATAGATGAGGTCTATGATGGAATATTAACTGTTAAATCCGCCTTTGTTTCACACAGTTTTTACACCTTAATAAAACATCGTGATTTCTTTACTATTTGTAAGTTCATCTATCTGTCTATTAGTCCGAATTTTACAGAAAAAAAAATGGAATAGTTTCCCGGAAATTTTTCAAATTATTGCATAGGTTTTTTGTATGAACTACTAAAAGGATAAGGGACCTAAAAAGGCCACTTTGGCCGAATCATAAAAGGATAACTTAAGGGACAGTTAACCGTTAAGTTAATCTTATCAAATCCCATTGGTGAATCATTTTTCAGTTTTTTTTTTTTTTTTTTGTCTTTGGTAAAATACTAATCAATCCAATCCCAATCCCTTTCATTATGCCTTCATAGTGCAGCGAAAAAAAGAAAAACACGGACTGTCTTCGCCATAATGTTATCCTTTTATGATTCTCCAAAGTGGCTGGTATTTTTAGGCCCCCAGGGCAGCGTCTGTCGAGTCAGCTAGTGTCTAATATCAACACCACTGTTATTTTAACTAATACTAAAACCTACATAAATCTATCTCAATTCCAATAGCCTCAAGAGTCACTAGAAACTAATTGAACATAGCAGTGTATTTTAGTGAGAATTCAATTGAATTGAACTAATTTGCGCGCGACGGAATTTTATTGGATATCGACTGCAAAGTCAGCTCATAACATCACTATACGCAGTATTATTTAATTGATAATCGTACAACTAGTTCTCTCTAGCGAGAATGCGTTCTGTTTTCCACATGACATAGATATTATTTTGTTGGTGTCGATTGCTGATTCTATTTCTAATAGTAGTTTTACTCTAGACTGCCCTATTGGTCTAGCGGACTTACCAACCGAATTTCGACAAAACGTAGTACGACAAGATTTTATTTCGACAATGTGGAACTCCGACACGTCTTTATTTCGACAATACTTTAGTTCGAAATACCTTAAGTCCGAAACTACTGTACTGCGACAAAGCGTTTCTTCGACATGACTTAACTAGGAAACGATGCGACTTCGACATGATCACAAGCTACTGCTGAGCTTGAGGTCCTGGCTTCTATTTCCAGGCCGGAAGTGTTATTGTGTTTTGTCATCAGACGACGATACATACTATTTCTTAGTAGCAGACAGGAGTCTGGACTCGGTGAGTTCTGATGTTAGACTCGCCTTGTTATGTATGTATGTATGTAGATATGTTATTGTAGTATTCGTGTCGTACATGTTTGCAAACAACATAATATGGACAAACACCAAGACTTATTTAAATTTTATCGTTTTGAATTTATGCATCGTACGGACTCGCGTACCGAGGAAAATTTAAAAACATATTACTCTAATGGTACGAAACCATTAGAGTAATATGTTTTTAAATTTTCATCGGCGAGGCCTGTATTAGTCAGAGAATTTTAACACTGCGCACTCCGGTGCAGATTATTGCAGTTTTAGGTCAGCGCCATCTCTTGACCGATAGTGGAAGTAATGTAACTTTTGTTGATGATTATTATATTATTATTTCCTTTATTTAATTGTATGTACATATAAATAATATTTTTAAATATTAGAATATAAAAACATAAAAACATTTAAAAATATAAAAAATAGTAGCCCACCGGTATCGGGAACAGGGACCAAGCTACCGGCGGTCAGGGCTCCAGAGAGAGGAACCTCCTGACAATGCGAGCCGTGTCCAGAAGTACCGCTTTCTGAATCAAGCCCTTGATCCAGCTGCCCAACGAGAGCCTCTTCAGGTGTTGATCGAGGCTCTTGGCTATTAGTCCATTGGCTGTTACGACTATCGGCACAATGATTGCTGAGTCAACATCCCACATGTCGACAACCTCATGAGCCAAGTCAAGATACTTGATCTGTTTACCTTTCTCGGCTTTCACGAGGTTCTCATCATGCGGGACGGTTATATCAACAATCATTGCGCGTCGCTCTGATCGATCCACCACTACTATATCAGGCTTATTGGCAATAATAGTCCTGTCAGTGATGATGGATCGATCCCAATATAATGTGATATTACCATTTTCGAGAACTGGGTCGGGCACATACCTGTAGTACGGCACCTCCGATTCCACAAGGCTGTATTTCAGAGCAAGTTGCTGATGGATTATCCTGGCTACAAGGTTGTGTCTATGCAAGTACTCTCCGTTAGCTAGACGAGAACACCCGGAGATAATATGCCTGATTGATTCTCCCGGCCGGTGGCATGCCCGACAGATGTCAACCGTGCCGTCTTTCACAATAAATCTCCGGTAATTGTTCGTCATCACAACTTCGTCCATAATTGCACAGACAAAACCCTCGGTTTCTCCAAAGAGGTCACCGAAACGCAGCCAGGCTACGGACGCTAGTAAATCTACATCGGGTCCATGTAGGGCCCGGAAAAAGCGTCCGTGAAGCTCCTTACTCTGCCATACCTCCATGCGATCATTAGTGTCAAGCACTACTGGTTTGCGCCACTTCTCTTTACCCAAGGAGAGCGGGGTGAGGCCCTTGTCCACCGCGACTACATCCCGATGCATCCCCACGTCGGTTTCTAAGAAATATTCCCTGAGACTGCATAATCTCACGATTGTGGAGAGTCTTAGCATTTAAAAAGCCTCGACCTCCACACTTTCGCGGGATATACAGCCTCATTACCGATGACCGTGGGTGATGCATTCGATTTGCAGTCAGCAGTGTACGGACCTTCCTATCCAGGGCGTCGAGTTCGGTCTGAGTCCATTTGAGTATGCCGAAAGAGTACATCAGAACCGGCATGACCCAACCATTGAAGGCGCGCACCTTGTTTCCGCCTGAAAGAAGACTATTAAATACTTTTTTCAGGCGGCCAAAGAAGCGCTCTTTCAATGATTGCTTCATGTCAGTAACATTGATGCCCAACGCTTCCGACATACCCAAATACTTATAGGTTTCGGATGCGGAGAGGGCTCGAAGGTTTGTGGAGTCCGAGAGTTGGGTCCCCACGGATTCCACAATCTCCCCTCGCTTTACATGCATGACCGCACATTTGTCCACACCAAATTCCATCCTGATGGCGCTACTGAAAGTTTCAGTAATTTTCAGTAGCTCCATCAGTTGCAAATTGTTGAGAGCAAAGAGTTTTAGGTCATCCATGTAAAGGAGGTGAGATATAACCTGACCACCTCTCCTCAGCCGATAGCCTAGACACACTCCAGCAGTGTGCTTAGAGGATTCAAGGCTAAGCAGAACCAAAGCGGACTCAAGCTGTCGCCCTGGAATATGCCTCGCTCGATCCTTATCGGCTCGCTATTCCTCTGGATATTTCGACATCCTGGATAGCGAAGGACCGTCCTCCATTGCCCCATACACGACATCAGGAAGGTGCGTAGAGTTGTATCTACTTTATACAACCCCAGCACCCTCATGAGCCATGTATGCGGCACCGAGTCATAGGCCTTCTTATAATCTATCCAACATGTCGACAGATCCTTTCGGAAACGACGAACCTGTTGGCTAATGGTCATATCAATGAGGAGTAGCTCCTTAGTACCGCGGGACCCGTTCCTGCATCCATTTTGAGAGGCAGACATGATGGAGTTGGTGTTTATATGTTTGTCAATTTTAACTCTCAAAATGGATGTAAGAACTTTATAGACCGTCGGTAAACACGTGATCGGTCTATAATTTTTGGGTTCCGCGGTGCTACCTGATTTATGGAGCAGGTGGGTAATTCCTGTCGTTAGGAACTGGGGTAGCGAACCAGACTCCAAAGCAGTCTGGAACTGAGATGCCAAGCGAGCGTGTGACCTTGTGAACCACTTGATCCAAAAGTTGTGCAGTCCATCCGGCCCTGGAGATTTCCAGTTAGGCAACGGACGGACTGCACGAGCTACATCTTGGGGGCAGATGGTAATAGCCCCCATTTCTGGTATTGGATCACAGGCTCGCTCGACTTCCCGAGTCCAGTCACTTTCGGTGTGACTGACAGGCACCGACCAGATACTGCGCCAGAAAGAACAGATGGCATCATTATCTGGCAGGCACGTGTCAGTCACACTTTGGTCCGGTCGCTCCCAATCCCTATAAACCCACCTTTGATCACTCTGGAAGGTGCGATTCTGAGTGTATCGCTCTACTCGCCGCTTATACCGACGGATACGGTTTGCCCATGCATAGACTTTCTGCTTCAGGAAGTCGATGCGCTCCGTGACACAAGACATATAGTCTTGAGGACTGATATCAGTCCCCAAGAATGCCCGTCTCACAAAGCGCATCACTCTAGGGCGAGTATTGCCCTCCCTGAAGCAGGTTAGTTTGCCGATAAGCGCTCTGGCCTCACCAATACGGCGTTCAATTCTGCACTGCCAAGCTGGTACAGCTGGTTTCGGTCGTGTAGCTCTAGAGTCATTAGCAAATTTGACGTGAGCTACACGACATGCCGCTACAGCCGCGCAGTACAGAATCGAATGAGTATCGGTGAGGTCTTCGCAGCCATCAAAATAGTTTGACAACTGTGAATCCAGAACCGCCACCAGCGCCCTATTTTTGTTATGCATGGGCAAACGAGGTAAGCGTGGCCTAAGTTCGGGCGACATGAAGCGATATTCCTGAATCGCATCCTCCAAAGTACTCCTCAATTCCTCATTACATTGGGTACTTACGTTTGTAGCCCTGTCATTACTCCCCTCGTCAGCATGACTCGTATTAGACTGTGGTAGTACTACAGCAGTCTGCGACTGAGGGGCGATGACATGGCTACTCTGCATTTCATTTCGCAGGCGATCAAGTACAGTGTCATCCAACATATGATTACGCTGGATGACCCGCACCTGATCCGATAGTCGTTGTGCCGAAACGTTGACAGTTGGTTCAAGCACCTGAGAAAAAGAGAGAGCATCCAAACACGGTACGCGGTCAGATTGTTTCCCCCCTCTGTAGCCCCATAGTATGAGCGCATGACATTTTCATTGATGGATTGTGTCCATCTCATGCGCTGCACACTTCCGCCGGGAGCTGGGACCCTATCAGAGGCCGGTGGGCCTCGAGGTCCTAAGCCGTCCGGCGGCCGGCGTCCTCCCCGTCGACGAGCAGGTGGTGGCGTCGTGGGCGGAGAGAAGTACTCGTCGCTCGAGCTCGACGCAACTGCCGCGGCCGGTGTCGTCACAGCGCTCACAGTGAGACTGGGTACCGGCGGCGGCGAGGCGGTGCTGAGCGAAGAGTCCGGAGGTGGTAGGCGTGCTTTACGTAAAGCTGACCTTGTCAACATATTTTCGTTTTATTTGTTTGATTATTATTTATTATTGTTAATTATTATTTATGTATGTAAAGATTACAGAAAAATAAAACTCTCTGTCTCTAAATATAGAGACATCATTTCATCTTTCAGTAATCTTTACATACATTTCTATCACATAGAAAAAAAAGAAAAAATGTTTGAGAATGTGCAAACTGCGCTCTTTCACGTTCAAACTTTTCAGACCCCCTTTCCTCCCCTGTTGCTAAAAAAATATATATAGCTTTATTTCTTTCTTATTTGCAAAATAGTTGGACAAACGTCATCTAAAATTATTCCAAATTTCATGTTGATAGCATTAGTATTTCTTGATATATCCAGCTGTGACAGACGGACAGATAGACAGTCTCACAATAAGGGTTCCGTTTTACCATTTTAGTACGGAAGCCTAAAAATATAACTACCTAATGTACATTGTAATAACACGACAACAAACACACAATTTTCTCGTCCCAGAATAATTAAACCGAAGGCGCATCTCAATAATCCCCAGTTATGAATACCTGACAATGATATGGTCTACAAATAGGACTGGACTCTATTGGTATTCAGCATCTAATCCAACTAATATTGATTAGTCGAACAATCCTCAACGCGCTCCACTGACGATATCGTATGAATTATTATCGATAACTCTGTGTATGTCCCAACTCTAACTAAAATGCTTTTGAATTGTGTTTCTCAGTATTGAAATTAATACGGAGGTATAATTTGACAAGTATTTGTGGATGACAACTTTTATGAATAGCGGGAACTTTTAATGATTAATTGGTTTTGATGAATTCAAAGGAGAGACTATTGGGAAAATTCCTAATAAAAACGTGGTACATACGGTCAGCAACAAAAGTTTATTAACACTTCAGTTTTTTTAACCTCAGTTATTGAGCAAAATATTTGTTCAAAATTGCAGCAGAAGTACAATGCAATTTTGAACAAATATTTTGCTTAATAACTCAGATTAAAAAAACTGAAGTGTTAACATTTTGCTCAATTACTGAGATTAAAAAAACCGAAGTGTTAATTGACTTTTTTTGCTGACTGTATATGTGATTCTTGGCCAGCATTAGAAGCTAAACTGAGCAACAAGTCTTGAAAAAACTGGCAAGACAAGTGTCAAGAATTGTGTCCATTTGCGACGACGTGTCTCGTCACATTTTTGTAAGCACGTCTTTGGAACAAAAAGCAATATGCTATTGTAGAAGTTAAGTTTGAAGGCAAGCAGCCTAGCTTAAGACACCATGGGTAAAGTTCGTACAACAAAATCTTGAAAAATCGATCACAGCCTCTAGTCGTCTAGTGTGCGACGGCCCTTACGATCCAAACTAATACTCATAGACAATACTATCTTCCTATTCAGCGACGCCATGTGTTCCACTCCTAAATTAACATATAAATTAAAACTAACAATAATTAATTGAAATTCAATTGTTTTCTTTATACAATCCATATAGGACTGAAAATACAAAAGATTGGTCCTCCGGTTCACAAAAGATTGTTCCTTTAGTTGACAAAAGATTGGTCCTGGTTCACAAACAATGTGCTCTCGAACTGAGTGTCGACGTGACTGATTGGGACCCGATCCAGATTTAATTTGGATTCTCGATAACATCTCACTCGGTAAATTGTAAGGATTTTATTGGAGAAGACTGTAGATTGAATTTGATGAGAATATAGAGATATGATTTTCGGCGGAATGTTTGAATATAAAATGTAATTTTCGTAAATGGCTTTTGTCAAGAAGAACATGGGTACTAGCCAGCAATAATTTCTCTTGTGATCGTCATTCATTAAACGTATTCCCAAGTTGACCTTAACGGTATAATTATGATGATTCTGATATATACTTATCCCAAAATAAAAATAATAGAGAGCAAATTAAAAGAATATTAAAAGTAAATAACAAAAAGAAAAGAAATACACGCCTAATTGAAAGTTACATTGCCAGTGTGAAATATGAATTCTAATTTAAATAATTCTACTCATTCCCTTAGGTATTTCTAATAAATAAGTCTATTGTTATGTAAATTCAACGACAAGCTTTACAAATTGTTGTGCTAGACAGATGAATATTTATTAATAATTAAAATAGTTATGAAATATTAACATAGATGATATCGTAGCTATTTGAAATCTATTTTAAATGAGAAACAGTTTCAGTTATGGAAATCTCGCGATATGTAAGTGAACTATGTATTTCTTAGGCTCATCATCCACAATGCTACTCAAAAGGAATTAGTTAGAATATAGAGGTATGTGGAACTGTTAAGATCTTCATCCTCCGACCAGAAGAGTATTGGGTCTGGTAGGCTACTGCCCGACGGTTGATATCGGGACGTTGTATAATGATAGTCGCGCGGAGAACTTTGTTTGCGCGATGCAAGATTTGCGTGACGTCAGGTCTTTGATGCGTTCAAATGTGGCGTTATTGATGCCCGCCACAATAAGCTCAAATCATCAATGAGTAGCCAGAATATCACAACACTAGTATTTCAATGGCGAATCGTACACAATGCGACTTATTTACGCATTATGGATTATTATTATTATTTATTATTACTTATTTACATTATTATTACGGTTTGGGACTGGTTCCGTCGAGTTTGGACCAACATTGAAATAATTAGTGCTGTAACATTCTGACTACTCATTGGTGATTTGAATTTTTATCCTTTAGTATGTCGCGTTTTGCTCGATTTTGCACTTCTGCTGCGGTAGTTCGAAGTGAACTCGCGCGGAATCGGTGCGTGTGTTTAAAATGACGATATCTGTAATGTTTTGTATTGAAGCTGTATATAAAACTTATGTCGTTGGAATCATTACGTTTTGCCATCCTTGTTTTATTCCTTACACGTTGTGCATGTTAGAACATTGTAAATATAGTTTAGAAATTCGCTATGCCTCTTTTATATACGTCACGGTCGCGATGCCTTTTAAGGCGTCGGGTTGCTTTTGGAAAGCGTCGTGGACGATAGCCCTAACTGAACTATTTCTTAGTTGACGAAGTTTAGTTACAAGTCGACTTCTGATCGATCGTTACCAAGTCGGCATCGAGTTCTGATCTCATTGAGTTGAACCTTCACTATCCGCTTGCACAATCACTTCTTCTACCCATTCTTGATTATGCTGATGCCAGCTATCTTGACCTTACCCAAGACCAACTTGATAAACTTGAGCGCCTTCAAAATGTCTGTATAAGGTTCATATTCGGTTTGCGCAAATATGACCATGTTTCCGAATTTCGTGTGAAGCTCAAGTGGTTACCAATTCGCCTTCGCAGGAATGCTCATATTCTGTCCCTACTGTATAATGTGCTCTTTTCCCCTTCCACCCCTACCTATCTTAAAAAACGTTTTCAGTATCTTTGCGACTCCCACACGAAGTTTTTGAGATCATCGGATAATTTAAAGCTTAAAATGCCAATGCATTCTACAACATTTTTCGACAAATCCTTTTCTGTTCAGGCCGCTCGTTTATGGAATGCACTGCCAGTTCAAATAAAACGCGCGCAATCGTTAGCTGTATTTAAGAGACTCGTGAAGGAACATTACTTGTTG
Source organism: Mesoligia furuncula (assembly GCA_916614155.1). Classification (NCBI taxonomy): domain Eukaryota; kingdom Metazoa; phylum Arthropoda; class Insecta; order Lepidoptera; family Noctuidae; genus Mesoligia; species Mesoligia furuncula. The sequence continues at coordinate 23,874,306 of OU744802.1, read as the reverse complement.
TTGTGATCTTGTTTACGTAGCTGCAATAATCTGTAGTCATCATTTATTTTCGTTGTTTATATGTATATTTAGTATGTATTTATTTATGTATCTATTATACAGCATTATACATGTATATAGCTATGTATCTATTGTAGTATATTATTTTGCACCACTAACAACCCCATTTTTTATATCCACGCATTCACTGTCCATTCCAAGGTTGCCTGGAAGAGATCGCAGAAAGCGATAAGGCCGCCCATTGTATGTTTTGTATTAGAAATCGTATTTTTTTGTTATGTTTTTTCTGGTGTACAAAAAAGTATATATAAAAAAAAAAAAAATATATCCGGGTTCAGCTTTACTCTGAAATTGCTTTGCGGTTCATCTACGTCATGAGCAGTACGATTTATATTTAAACGATATTCAATGTGGAGATGACAACAAATGAAAACCCTGGCAATACTAATGCATAAAGTAAAAGTGCGCAGTGCTGCACACCCCTACCCTATTTCAAGTTAAATAAATATCAACTTTATTTCAATGACACTTAACTTGATTTCAGAGTGACTAGCACTATAGACAAAGTTGTAATTTTTTTTGAAGTTGTAGCGTAAACTGAACTTTATTGTGTAGAAATTAAAGTAATTTTTGAATTAATTCATATTTGTTTACATTTTTGACAAATAAATCGCGAATGCACGGTAGGAGTATTTTCTTTATTTTATATTTATTGCTAAGTGGGCCCGCTCTTGACCACGATCACGCCTGATGTAAAGCGATGGATGAGGTTTATGATGGAACGAGCGTGCCCAGAAGATGCCTGTTCACTCTTGATTTGAAGGCAGACGGGTTAAATGTGGGAGGGAAGACAGATGCCGCCGGCAGAGAGTTCCACACTTTGGCTGTGCGCATAATAAACGTGGAAGAGAAGCGCTGAGTACGAATCGTGGGGATATCAACCAAGTACAGATGGTACGCTGCAGTACGCCTGGTTGTACGATGGTAAAAGGGCGACGGTAGGATCAGGTCGTGAACGTCATTAGATATACGACATTTAATTTACTGCCGTATTGTCATATCCACTTTGTATAACTGTCTCACTCATCATGAAACCTCAAATATACGCCGCGAATTTGTAACTTTTTGTTGAATAATCCTGACAAAAACTGTCTTAATCGTGATAACCAAAACATCTTTCATGCTTGTGAAAATTATCCTACTAATCCATACTAATATTATAAATTCGAAAGTAACTCTGTCTATGTGTCCGTATGTTACCTTTTCACGCCTAAACCCCTAAACGAATTTCGATAAAATTTGGCAGAGAGATAGATTGCATCCCGCGGAAGGAAATAGGATAGTTTTTACTATGGGTTACTATTAACCCATAGTATTTTAACGCATGTTGGTTTACTAAGATACAGTGTACTCATAAAGCCTAATAGAATATACTGTAACAATGCACACACATGTACAGTAGCACGCCTGAGAGACGTAATTAAGTTGCTACCATTGTTAGCTCTACAAATTGCTTTATTGTTCCCTTCACTCTGATAGAAACGTTGTGATTAAAGGCACAAAATACAGATAGTACAGAAGGCAATAACATGTATGTACTTCACTTTTCATACCTACGCTCGGCGGTCGCGCTACGGTTGTCAACTTTGGCTTATGCTCAAAAATCTATCGTGGTAGTGGCACTTGTATCTAGTTGTTTGATTTATTGTTGAGCTTATTCTACAATATTAAAACAAAACAATAAACATAGTATTACAATACAAAAAGTTTACAGAACAAAAACATTTAAAATTGTACATTTGTCAATTTTCACTTTCGAAAATCCCTAATAACTTCAAAACGGATTACCTACCCTCTTTACACTACTTATTTTGCCCTATACGTTTTAGACCTAAACCTATCAAGTGACACTAAAAACAACACAATATCTACACAAACAAAAATTATGTTTTCAACTTACGTAAATAGTTGGTGGCGTGAATTTACCTCACAAAAAGTTACTTCGTTTATACTGATTCAAAATAGGAAACTATTATATAAATCGAGCTTATTTTTTTGTTGCTCCATTTTTGCACTTCACAGACGCGTGTCTCAAGCGGATGGCACCCGCGCTCGCACTACTCCCAACCCGTCCGAGATAACGTGTCCTTGAGCGGTGTCTATGTGTGCATTGCTCGAGCGCACTTTGTACGTAGACTGTCTTCTGTACTATCTGTATGCTGTGTTAAAGGTACGCTGTGCTTTTTAAATCTTTAGGAACGATTCTAGGTAAAACAACTTGTATTCATTATTTAGAAAAGAGTTTATTTTATAAGATTCCTCGATATGATTCTTAAAGAAGTTTTTGTTTCTTGAATAATGAAATTGGCCATAGAGAAATATACGTTAGTTTTGTATTACCGCAAACGCTCCAATTGACGTAGCGAGCTTATCTGCTACGCCGTAGCCAGTCGTAGCGGTGATATCAGCACGTCGGCTACGCCGTAGCGTATTTCCTCCAATAAAGTCCCTTGCTTTATTTCAGTGATTTACTTACTAGGTTGAAGTCTCAATGTGAATTATGATAAAATACCAAAAACAGACTGTCTCTAACAAGTTTAATGCATTTTAAAAAGTCCCAACGACACCAAACTCAATGGGTTTAGCGGAAAATTGTCACCTCTTTTTCCTGTGGCATTTTTTATACCGATTGGTAAGGTACTTCAGAAACATTTTTCTAACGATTCACGCCCTGAGATAAAAAAATAAAAATGAGGATAAAAAAGAGGATGAGGATAAAGAAAAGCTTCTTCAAAATTTGTTCTAGAGTGATAAATTCTTTTGTGTGGTGAAAGGGTGAGAGAAAATACATGGTTCATCTCAGGGTGAATGAAATATGTTATGCGTCAATTCAAATTAATGAACCATTCTCTGATAGACAGCAGTGGCCGCGATTTACGGGTTGTAGGTCGTAGGTTCGAACCCAGAGAGGTGCTTTACTTTGTGTAAAATATTTCCATCAACACTGCTCTCAAAACAGTGAAGGAAAACATTGTGAGGAAATCGGCATGTCCTAGAACCAAAATTCAAAGACATGTGACATCTGCCTTCCCGCATTGGGCCCGCGTGGTAGATTATGGCCCTCTCCCTCTCACCGAGAGGAGGCCAGTGTCCCAGCAGTGGGAACATTATTGACTGATTATGTATTCTCTGATAATGCTTTATTATGTGACCAGTATGTTTTAAGAATGAAGTAAAATGTGAACTATAAATTGTGAGTACTAAGTTATTTGTAACTAGCTTTTGTGTGCAGCTTCGCCGCGTGGATATCGGAAATAATCCCACGGAAACGTACTACTGGGATAAAAGGTATTCTATGCCTTAACAGGTGAGGGTCGCCCGTGTGCTAAATTTCATCCAAATTCGTTCAGCCGTTTTTGCGTGACTTAGTAACAAACGTCTAAACTTTCACTTTTATAAAATTTACTAGCTTTCACCCGCGGTTTAGCCCGCATGGAGTTTGAAAAATATCCCACGGGACCCAGGCTATTAAACCATCTGTGTGCCAATCATCCAACGCTTACGCGGCGCTCGGTAGTAAAGCTCCGAGTCGGAATTATTTTTTTCCGACATCTTCCACAATCAACGTCATATTTCCAATTTTCACAAAACTTTGATGAATTCTACACTTAAACCTTCCTAACTCCATCCATTGGTGAAAACCGTATGAAAATCCGTTCGGTAGTTTTTGAGTTTATCGCGTTCAGACAGGCAGACGCGGCGCGGGGACTTTGTTTTATATTAAGTAGTGATAATGATTATCTAAAGTAAATTATACTATACAGTAATCCTTTTTAGTTACACATACAAATAATGGTACTGATGCGGTAGCAAACTATTTAAGAGCGGAGAATATGCGAGATGTTACAAAGTGGGAACATTTTACATTTCGACTGCGACACAAATTGCGACACAAGTGTACGTCGCGCTGCAATTTATTTCACTCTGTTCACACTAGAAGAAACACACGAAAATATTACTTATTTGCGACAACAGTTTAAAGGAAGATGTGAGGATGTGGTTTTTTTACCTTTTTCGTCTGGTGTGCGGCTTTCAGTACGTGTTGCTTGGTATTAGTGTTTTCTATATTAAATTACTTGAAAATCAAACCAACTACTGACATGACGACTTATGTTACATTTACATTCAGCCGAAGTGAGCAGGGAAGTGGGCAGGACGAGTGTGTAAACACGTTACTTCTAAAGGCTCCTACAAACAGGCACGACACGCGATATAATCGCGCGCGACACAAAGGCACCGCTCGTTGCTGGACTTGCGGTGCCTTTGTGTCGCGCGTGATTTTATCGCGTATCGCGCCTGTTTAAAGGAACCTTAATGCCATACCATTGCCACTCGCACTGCCCGGCGCTCCCCAAAAACAGCGGTTTTTGTGCGGAAGCCAAAAGACCGGCAACGCGAGCGGCAGAGCATGTTTTAAAGAACTCAGGCACTCCGCTAATTCTGAAACTCTGACTCTTGTGTACCTCAGCCTTTGTCAGTCTATAATAATGTATTGCATCCCGGTGTGGGGCGGCACTTACAAAACCACTATGCTCCCTGCAGAACGTGCACAACGAGCGGTTCTTAAAGTGATGCTGTTTAAACCTAGAGACTACCCTACTGATCATTTATATTATGAGGCCAAAGTTCTCACAGTAAGACAACTATATGTCCTTCGTTCAATCCTACGAAGACACTCCAACCTTCCATTGGATAAAAATATGCTTTTAAGACGCCACGGTTTCCCTATATGTAAAACAAACCCCTGTCGTTTTGCATTTACAAGTCGACAATTTTTGGCTCAAAGTTCACGCATGTATAATAAAATAAATAAAATTATTCCGCTGTATAGATATACTTTACATGAAATTAAAAATAAATTAAGAGAATGGCTCTTATACTTATCTTATGATGAAACAGAAAATATATTGGCTATAGAATCATAAATAACTGTGTCATAACTTTATCAAACCTACATTGAAAGAAAGCTTATCAAAACACTCACACTTCACATACACACCTCCCTACACACAAACTACACTCATATACATACTCCTAGATCCACAACCACAATCTCTCACTTCACTCCATTTGCTGTTAACAACCACTGTAACCAAACAGAAAAGTCACGGTTGTATTATACATATAAATTGAAGCCGCAAAATCTCCGACTCCTAAGATACAGGTCTGCGTACCTAGTTTAGGAGCCCGGAAAACTGACAAAAATTTAAACTTGGTAGTACAACCCACTGTTTCCATACGCTATGTACTGTGTTGTTATTATTTTTTTATGCATGTACTAATAAACTTCTTATTATTATTATTATTATATTATTATGTTTACATTCTGCCGTCGCTCAGTTCTCGCCGAGCGCCTCGACGTCATTGCCTGAAACTCGAGTGAAGTGAGTGGTAGGGCAGTATATAAATCACCGCGGTGATCGGCGGCGGCGATCTGTGCGTCTGCGTCTGGCCTTAGTCCAGGCCATGGTACGGAGTGAGAGTGCATGGGCGGCCGACACCTTCTTCTACGAAGAAGTAATGCTCGCGAAGGAAGAGGCGGAGCGCGCTCATGCCCCTAGTCGCCGCAGGAGACGCCCTGGGCGTCGGGAATTGATCCGGTTCTCGGTCACCATAGGTGCGGGCTTGCGGACGGCGAGCAATGGGCGTCAGCACTAACTGACGTGGTCCGCTTGGGCCCATGCCTGCCAGGGTCGCGGGTTGTTCGAAAGAGATACCGTGGCACAGGCAACTAAAGAAACACGGGTGGGTAATGGTCAGTAAAAGTCTGACACGCCCTCCTGCTCCGCTCAGAGCGGACGAAGTTATTTGCGAATATCCCATCCAAAAAAAAAATGGCAGTATGTAAATGCATGTGTATGTCGCGATCCTGCTGCAGCAGTATATTTAGGGAATGAATTATTGCCGGCAGCGCGAGGGGCAGCGGCAGGTTCTGAATGTAAATGTAGTATTATATTCTCTATAAGTTGTAATTTCAATCGCTCGATCGATCGATCGCTTTTCAAGGACTTAGAGATCCGTCTATTGAGTTGCCGGTAATTTAGCGCATAATCTGAAGACTGCAGGATCATCTCGCGCCTCTCCTTCAAGAGCCGTAAAGTAGGATCAGAGAGCTTCTTTTTTGAATTCGTACGACGGGTCTTGAAGACCCGACCGTATGGACAGTTTCCACGAACCCATCATTATAATCGTCCACGGAGCTCCCTAGGCATTCGAATCGATTCTGAAGTTCGAGCTGAAAGATCTCGGGGTTTTGGACCTGAATCGGTACTGGGCGGAGCGTAGACTTCATCAGTCGAGATCTTTCCAGCTTAAGCTTGATATTTAAGTTCAATGTGCCTCTTACCATGCGGTGATCACTTCCGGTTTTCATCGCGTTGATCACAGAGACATCATTGAATACTTGCTTCTTCGTCGACATAATGAAGTCAATCTCATTTTTAGTTGCACCATCCGGGCTCTGCCAGGTCCACTTTCTGTGCTCACGTTTTTTTTTTAGGGGTCAAGTGTTTTTTGTGCTTGTCATTCTTTGGGGGTTGCCATAATCGCCACGCTTGGCAGGCGGGTTGGCGATCGCAGTATGGTATGGTGGTGGAATGCATAGAGAATGTTGCTGCCCATTCTCCGGTACGACCATTAGTCGCCTTTTACGATACCCACGGGAAGTATGGGGAGGTGCTATTCTTTAAGTCCGGCACCACACAGACAATATTATAATTGCAAAAATAACACTTGACTGTCTGTTAACCTTAAACGCCTTAATTTCGGATTTTGGGCTTTGGGATAACCCAGTTCATACAAAACATTGAAATCCAATCAACATTCCGTAGAAGACATAGAACAGGATAAAAAAAAAGTTATTTAAAAAAATAAAAAAACCCGACTGCGGTAAAAAAAACTGAAAAGCTAAAAACAAGCCCATTTTAAATTAAATAAAAGTTGGAAGCAGGCGGGACCCATTTGAATTTGAAAATATAATAAAAATGGTATGGGTCCCGCCTGCTTCCAACTTTTATTTAATTTAAAATGGGCTTGTTTTTAGCTTTTCAGTTTTTTTTACCGCAGTCGGGTTTTTTTATTTTTTTAAATAACTTTTTTTATTTCCAGCTTTTTAGTTTACAAATGTGAAAGATTTCGCAGACGATTTAGTTCTTGGTAGGTGTTTTTTACAATTTGTCACTTCGAATTGCTTTTAAGTATATATGTTGTATATATTTTTGTAATCACCTTTTAAAACCCCTTATTTTGATACCCCACTCGATAGGTTTTGAAAAAAAAAAATTCAAATAAATATTTAATATGGCGTCCAGTAGTCGCCATATTGAATTTTCACTAACGTCATGTCTTTAGTGACACTCGCCGGACTAAGAGGAATCGATTAACGTGTGAATCATAAAAATCGGCCCAGGCGTTTGGTCTGTATAGTGCTTCAAAGGAACATATAAACATACATACATACATACATACATACATAGGCTGATGAACACATTACCACTCCCTTGCGTCGCGCAGTCGGGTAAAAAGACTATCCTATGTCTAAGGACATAGGATAGTCTTTTTATCCTGTTCCTTTTGGGAGGATTTCCGACCTGTAAGCGTACGAAAAGTTAGCCTTCAATACTTTGTAGAACGAATAATAAAAGAAACTTGAACCTCTCTAAATCCAACTAATATAAATGTTATGAAATTATAAATAGATAAACAAGATATGAAACAAACACAAATATTTGTTTTCGCAAGTGTTAGCACAGTATTAACTCTTGAACGATTACTATGAAATGATAATGAAATATAAACAAACCAATGAAAATTGTATTTTCTTATACAAACAGTCTTTAGTTAGGTTTGGTAACATCGACGTTGTCCTGTAGTTTACTTTGGTGTAATCAAACGCTTTGCTATGGTAAAATGGGATCAAGGAATAATAGTTTTAAGAATTGGATGTTCTAAACTAAAACTTTATTTTACGGTACAGTTGGCACAGTGGTTAAGCGATTGACTGTTGCGCTGCGTGTCGCGGGTTCGATTCCCGAACGGGACAAATATTTGTATGACCTACAAGTAGTTGTTCCGGGTCTGGCTGTTTGTGTATGTGAGTTTAAATGTTTGTAAACGCACCCACATTACAGGAGAAAATTTAAAAAAATAAATAATAATAAAAAAAATAAAAAATAATATTTATTTTTTTTAAAAACGTTTAAAAAAATAATAATAAATAAATATTTATTTCTGTTGTTAGTTCATTGAATCTGTAGTAGAGAGTCGTTTACGATCGAAAACTTCTTTTTGCCACCTATCTGCAACTTTTTCTATTGTTATACTCCTGCTGGTAACATAACCTACCTAATTTATATACCATTGTATAGATAATTTAATGGAGATTAATTCTGTACTTTTCAAAAATTGATTAAATGCAGTAGAAACGAAAAGTACATCAAATATTTCTAAAAAAAATCCCGTCAATGAAGTCTAAAAATATACATCATTTGACTACATGACACGTAAATGAATTCAAGAATACACAGAATGTCATCATCATCTGCCTAGCCGTTTCCCAGCTATTTTTGGGGTCAGCTTCTAGTCTAATCAAATACAGCTGAATACCAGATATTTTACGTGGAGCGGCTGTAGTTACTGGGCAACACGATACCCCTTGGTATGACTTGTTGTCAGACTTTCGGACGTCTGACTACCCGTAACAACTGTCAAAGATCTCCTGTGAAGGCCGGGCGTTTTGGTGGACTGTTTTTAGGGTTCCGTAGCCAAATGGCAAAAAACGGAACCCTTATAGATTCGTCATGTCTGTCTGTCCGTCCGTCTGTCTGTCCGTCCGTATGTCACAGCCACTTTTTTCCGAAATTATAAGAACTATACTATTGAAACTTTGTAAGTAGATGTATTCTTTGAACCGCATTAAGATTTTCGTACAAAAATATAAAAAAAAAACAATAAATTTTAGGGGTCCCCATACTTAGAACTGATACTCAAAAATTTTTTTTTCATCAAACCCATGCGTGTAATACGTGTTAATATGGATAGGTCTTCAAAAATGATATTGAGGTTTCTAATATAATTTTTTTCTAAACTGAATAGTTTGCGTCCCTCCTTAAAATGTGTGTGTCCCCCCTGTAACTTCTAAAATAAAAGAATGATGAAACTAAAAAAAAATATATGATGTACATTATCATGTAAACTTCCACCGAAAATTGGTTTGAACGAGATCTAGTAAGTAGTTTTTTAATACGTCATAAATCGTAAACCGCAATTTACCTTTCATTCAATCAAATCAAATATAAAAATAAACATTTAATTTCATAAACATAAACCTTATGCATAAACCCGGATGTTACGGAACCCTCGGTGCGCGAGTCCGACTCGCTCTTGCCCGGTTTTTTTTTGCAATGTTGACGTTCGAAAAGTGCTGATTCTCAGCCTAATTTGAATAAATGACATTTGCTTTTGATACTAATGCCAACGGCTTAACGGCACGGAGGGGGTCTCGACATATAATGGTTGAACACCCGTCCACATATCGACCGCGGCAAGCGTAGCTTAACCTTTGATCGACCCGTGCGATTGTTATTATTAATATAGCAACGAGCCTTTTACAATAATTCACAGAATGATATAGAGATGGTATACGAGTCGGTATGAGTGTCAAGTGATGTCATGTCATAATAGGAATCTCATATATCCTTAACATCAGTTTCCCTTTACACGTGTAAAGGTCAGTCAAAGGCTCACATTCCTCTAAGCCAGTCTAAGCAATCTATCATGAAATCACGAATCTAGTACACTTAGGGCTGTTTTTCCATAGCCAGATAACTTTATTCGAGGAATAATTTTGAATTTTTGACAGTTCTTCCATACAAAATCTGTCAGACGTCAATTTTATTCTACGAATAATAAATATCTGGCGTTGGAAAAATCAGCCCTAAATATTAAAGGTCAGTCAAAGGCTCACATTCCTATAAGCCAGTCTAAGCAATCTATCATGAAATCACGAATCTAGTACACTTAGGGCTGATTTTTCCATAGCCAGATAACTTTATTCGAGGAATAATTTTGAATTTTTGACAGTTCTTTCATACAAAATCTGTCAGACGTCAATTTTATTCTACGAATAATAAATTTCTGGCGTTGGAAAAATCAGCCCTAAATATTATACCATAACATAAGAACACGCCTGTAGTCCTCCCCTAGTTTTCTTTCTTTCTTTCTAAATTTCATTAAATGGGGGGCTAGCCTATTGCCATCAACCGAGCACAAAACCATACTCCGGGCTGCTTCTGAGAAACTGATAGAAAAACATAATAACCGTTTACTCAACCCGGGAATTGAACCAAGGAACTCATGCTCAGTGATCGCGCTTGCGACTACTCGACCAACTAGCAGTAATTAAATAGTTATTATAATATCAGACAACAACAAGAAAAGCCTTTATTATTTCTATAGTAGCAATAATGCTATGAAAACTAGATCCGCTATCTTCGTAAGATGGAGGCATCTTGTTTAATAAAGGAGATTCTGAGAAAATCTATCAAGAGGTACTCTGCAAAGTTATAGGCAGCCTGTTATCAGGTATTGCTTATTAATTTCTTTATGACCGTAACATCTGAAACTTGGTGTTATGAGCCACCATCGTAACTTAATATTTATTGTCTTTAGTATTATATAGTTTTGTATCTGTAGTCTTTTATTATTGGCGCTGGTTCTGTTGTTCACAAACTAAACAAAATTTAGGTTCAGGCATCTTTTTCTTTCGTTTTCATTAAGACAAGGACAGAAGATAAATATTAGTTTAGTCCTGTCAAATTAGTCAGCGCTTGGCGTAAATTGACGTATTTTTACGGGCCAATTTTATATTCTCGTCTAAAGTTGTCTATGGAGTATCTTAATTTGACAGGACAAAACTAATATTTATCTTCTGTCCTTTTATTAATGAAATAGAAAGAAAAAGATGCATGAACTTAAATTTAGTTTAGTTTGTGAAAAACAGAATCGGCGCCTAGTTTTTTCTGGGATTTTGTCCGCGAGGAAGTTGGGAATGAACATAACTATCATCTAATAAAACATATTCGATGTCACTCCGGAGCAGAGGTGGCACAGTCATATCGGACCCGACTTCCGAGTTGTGGGTCGTAGGTTCGAACCCAGACAGGCGCCTTACTTTGTGTAAATTATTTCATCACCAATGCTCTCAAAGCGGTGAAGGAAAACATCGTGAGGAAACTGGCACGTCGTAAAAAAAATCGAATACCCGCCCTGGGCCCGCATGGTTGATTATGGCCCACTACCTTCAAGACAAGAGGCATGTCTCCCAGCAGTGGGAACATTATAGGCTGATAATGTCACTCCAACACCACATACGGGACGGCCGTATGTGGTGCCAACCCATCTCGAGCAAGCGTGGTGACAAATGCTCGTGCCTCTCAGAGATTTTTACGAACATACAAATAACTTTACTATTACAACAAATAAGATAATATTCTTCGAGAAATTCAGGTTTGTTGTAAGGATCTTAGCACAAGGCATTCTGTTGTTTCTCTGTACACGTACGGACTGGTCTGTGTGGTGCCGGACTTAAAGAATACCACCACCCCTTACTTCCCGTGGGTGTCGTAAAAGGCGACTAAGGGTCTTACCGGAGAATGGGCAGCTGCATTCTCTATGCATTCCACCATCATATCATACTGCGATCGCCAACCCGCCTGCCAAGCGTGGCGATTATGGCAAAGCCCCCCCAAAATCAGGGGAAGGCCTATGTCCAGCAGTGGACGTCTATCGGCTGAAATGATGATGATGATGATACACGTAGAAAAAAGGCGTGAGTTAATTTATGTATGGAAAGACCAAAACGAACTAACAACCATCACCCCATCATAATTAAACCATGCAACTCTTATAATTACAACACACAAACCACGGGCACGGAAGTTTCTAGAGCCATGTCTATAGAATTTTGTAATTGAGAGTATAGGACGTGTCCTGAATGAGATTATAGTTCGAAACTAGTCTAAAACTACCCTACGCGAACAAAAGGGGTGACGACAGGCTTTGTGATTCAGTTATACGGGACGAGAAAAGAGTGACGGAAATTTTTTGGCGTATTTTTTTTCCCGGTTTTTTGTTTTCCATGATAGCATGGAGTAAAGACGGCCGGTGTGAAGGATTTGTGGATTCAGCAACTGGATTTTTTGGAATTCTCGTTATTTATGGCGGAAGGAGAGCAGTGGTGGCCCAGTAGTTACTGCCGAGACTTACAAGTTGTAGGTCGTAGGTTCGAACCCAGACAGGCGCTTTATTTTGTGTAAATTATTTCATCACTACTGTTCTCAAAACGGTGAAGGAAAACATCGTGAGGAAACCAAAAATTCGAAGACATGTGACATCTTTGTATCTACCAAGATGTCACATGTCTTCGAATTTTTGGTTGCCTGCACTGGGCCCGTGTGTGCCCGTGTGTGGATTACGGTGTGTGGATTAAGGTGGCCTGTGTCCCTGCAGTGGGAACATGGAATGGCTGATTATGTATGGCGGAACGATGACAGTTACTCTATTTAAAACGAATCTTTTCAACTATCTATTTGACGATATGTCGTGTTGAAACGAGAGAAGATCTTCTTCGTCATATCGATGATTTCCTTTTATTAATCCATACTAATATTATAAATTCAAAAGTAACTCTGTCTGTCTGTATGTTACCTTTTCGCGCCTGAACCACTAAGCGGATTTTTTTATATAAAATTTGGCAGAGAGATAGATTGCACCTCGGGAAAGGACATAGGATAGTTTTTAACCCGATATTCCCAAATTCGATATTCGATATTTCTTATGCGGTGAAACCGTTTATATAAGCTTCCACCAGAATTCGGCCACATCAACAGCGTTAGCGTTGGCCTTACAAAGGTCTTCCTTAGTGCGGCTGTTTTTGTACAGAGGGCACGACAAGAGGTGAGGCATCGTGTGTGATGTGGTTTCAAAGTCACACTGTGATTCATCGGAGTACAGCCGTGACTAAGTTGTACTTACAGCGATCCATCTAGCTCCTTAGTCAGTCAAGAGATTTCCAGGTGAGCCATGGAGGTCGGTGGCTCGCTGGGTGCTTTTCTGCAGGCATAAAAATAAGTGATAGTAAAACCATTTTTAAACATAAAAAAAACCCGATGTTTTTTATTATATTACTAGCTGCGCCCCGCGGTTTCACCCGCGTAAGTGTCGATCCCGTAGGAATATCGGGATAAAAAGTAGCCGATATGTTAATTCAAGGTGTCAGCTACCTCCATACAAAATTTTATCAAAATTTGTTCAGCCGTTTGAGCGTGAATAAGTTACAAACATATAAACACACACTAACAAACTTTCGCCTGTACAATGTTAGTGTGATTAAAGCAAGAAACCAATTTTAATAACTACTGATGTTGAGTATGATTAGTATTCTTCCACATCATAAGGAATAACTAAGCAATGAATCCTTAAGTTCCTACTTATTTAATATTCTCATTTCGTGCAGCTTCAAATACAAATCTCTCGTACCTCAATTTGGCCAAACTATAAAATTACGAGCATATCATTAAAACTCGCTTTTCTATATAGTTTCCTGTCCCATTCGGACGTACAAAAGTAAATACGGAGAAAAAAAGTTAAGCTCATTGTTCAAATAAAAGGAGACTATTAATAGGTCTCCAAATAGAAATCTATTGTACAAGAATAATAGGAGTTTGGACATAGTTGAGGATCTCTTTTGTACAACTTATAACGAGGCCACTAAAGAAATAAGTTTCGAAGTTCCAGTTAACAAGACATATTATGATAACATCACGTCTTGTTTCCCAAAACGCAAAGGTGTACCTAATAGTACCTACAACCACATTTCGCCAGTTGTGTTTAAGGCTAATGTAATTAGGGGTACAGCTTATTGTCATTAACTGGGTACAATTACAGTCTCCACTGCTACTGGGAAATTCCAGGCAGAAAAGACCATACACTTGCGCTACCGACGACGAATCGAATCCAGGAGCATGGGGTGCTCAGCCGTTGCGTTTGCGACCACTAGACTATCAAGGCATTACTATAAGTTTTTTTTTAAATACTTGAGCTAAAACTAAAGTCCGTTTTGTTGTTAAGAGTCCGATATTACCGTTTGCATTCCGAGGGGGTCGCTAAGAGATGTCACTTCCGTTTGCAACTAATCGTTTCGTCAGACGTCGTGCAGAAAGCGATCATTTTCTTTTAGTATTCGATAGAGAGACGGTCGAGTTATTCATCTTGTGAGTGAATATGGAGCCTCCAGTTGCACTAGTCTTGGTGTGTAATCATGTGAAGACTGACGCTGACCTATCGCATGCAGTCGCATGCGATAGGTCAGTGGTAGGTAGGTGCGTGCATCGTGAGTATAGTCGCTACGAGAAGTAGCGAGAGCTTGCGATTTCCGACGTTGCGATTCTGCAACTCGAAGCCCGAAGTGGGCGGAGCTTTGGACAAGATATATGCATGTCTTGTGATATATTTTTAATTGATCAAACTATATGTTGGAAAAAAACTAAAGTGCATAATAAAACTTCTTAATTGTTTGAGCATAAAGTAAACTGCTGTAATTATACATGTGAAGGTAAAGCGTAAAGAAGCCTTGTTATGAAAGTCTTACAAAAATAGCTTTGTTATTTAAAATGTTAAGTAAAAAAAAGTTAAGCCTGGTACTAGTTGGACTAGCAAACGAAGGGTTCCGTATCACGGTACAATATTTAATACCATATATTAAAAAAAAAACGTTTCTAGTATGGCACAAAATAAATAAACAAAAATAGATAGCTCGGCGCGATCTGGGTGCGGTGCCCGGTGGCGGCGGCGAACAAAGTTGCCGACGCTGGGCGTCTGTTGGTGGGGTGGGTTGCAGCGAGGGTGAAGCTGCTGCAACCCCGGGTCTTGCGGTGCTACCGTTGCCTCGACATTGGGCATGTCAGGGCACGGTGCACCTCCGTAGACCGCAGCGAGCAGTGCTATCGCTGCGGTCAGGCCGGCCACAAGGCGGCCCAGTGCTCCGCGGCGCCAAACTGCAGCCTCTGTACAGCTGCAGGGAGGCCCGCTGGGCACAGGGCGGGCGGAAAGGCCTGTGGCGTGCCTGCCCAGAAGAGTAAGAGAAGGGGTGCCAAGGCTGCGGGGGGCTCTTTACCCCCCCCTCAGCCTGGCTTCTCTTCGGCCGACTCCCGGCCTAGGAATGGTGCGGAGGGAATGGATTGCGCATAAATGGCGCTGTACCATTTCCTCCAGATTTAAAAAAAATAAAGGCATCTTTGTTGTTTTAGCGGTCAAAACAGCGACTTACACAGACAGACAACCGATTTTGACACAAAGCACTTTAAAGACATAATCCCTGTAAAATAAACAACAACATTTTGACAACAAAAACAAGCTATATATAATTTAACCATGTTTACGTCTAAAATCACAACTCGTGCAAAATCACCGACCGCACCGGTTCAAAACTAATTTAGTTTGAACCTTTTGTTTTGAATCCAGGGATTGAGTTATCACCCAACTTTATTTCGTAAAACGTTAGCTTCTACTATGGAAGGAACTCACGCGGACTTTACATTGGAAATATAAGACTATGTTGAAACTAAATCGCGAAAGAATTATAGGGCCATAATTCGTTCGCGATTTAGTCTCTAAACATGTAAACAAATATGTATTTTTGGAAAAACCACTTTAATACCCACACATATAGTTCATTTTAGTGTATATTAAAAAATAAACTATGCACAAGAAATATTGTAATTAGTATTTATACCTAAGGAATTTTTAGACATTAATAGTAGAAAACTTTGGAATAGACTAGTTAGACGGACCTTAATAAACCTTACTAAAATTATTATTATTTAGCGACCCGACCCTGTTTGCACGGTTTTAACCACTTGACAAAACATCGAGATTATTTTTATTATATTGTTCATATAATACTTATAATAAAATATTAAAGTATTATACACATCAATCCTCCGGAATAAACTCTCTTAACGATGGTGAAAAACCACACCCAAAATCGGTTGCACAGTTTAGAAGAACAACCGTAAATTTTGTATATTCTACTAGCGTAGTATACATGTTGACTTATCATCATCATCATCATCATCATCATCATCATCATCATTTCAGCCGAAAGACGTCCACTGCTGGACATAGGCCTCCCCCAAAAGGGGGGGTTTGCCATAAACGCCACGCTTGGCAGGCGGGTTGACGTTCGCAGTATGGTATGGTGGTGGAATGCATAGAGAACGCTGCTGCCCATTCTCCGGTACGCCCCTTAGTCGCCTTTTACGACACCCACGGGAAGTATGGGGTGGTGCTATTCTTTAAGTCCGGCACCACACAGACAATTGTTGACTTATAATTTGCCTTTAATGTGCTTAACTGGCAGTGGGCTGGCCATGTTTGTCGAAGGACCGATGGCCGATGGTACAGACGAGCCCTGGAGTGAAGATCACGTGGACGATGGACGGACGACCTACAGGTGGCTGGGACGGACTGGATGCGGAAAGCGGAGGACAGGGTGTTGTGGCGTAGCCTGGGAGAGGCCTATGTCCAGTAGAGAACTGCAATAGGCTGATTTGATTGACGTGCTTAATTGTTGCAATTACTCACACTTTCACGCCCTAGAAGGAATACGTCAAACTACAAGTCACCATACTAATTCCGAGAACAACGCGGTTAGTCACACGAAAAGCGACTTTATTTTATAATATGTGTAGATCTAATATTCTCCAGTACAGAGTAAATTATTGGTTGGATAGAGCTACCTTCACTCATCCCAAAAACCCAACAAATTGAAATACCTACTCAAATGGTTCCATAACATTTTGGATTCAAAGGAGGTCAACTTTCTTGCATTCATTATATTCTAGCTAAGTTAAGCTAAACTAAGACTGACTGCCTTAAATTAGGGTTAAACTTAGGTACGGCATAACTATGTCAGTCAGTCAATGTGTCATTTTAAATAGAATAGACTTCTACACCTTAAATAGAATAGAATAAACCTACATACAAATATTAATAAACAGAAAGCTTTCAACTTTTAACAATAAATTAACTCATCCCAACTCGTGTTAACAACTTTCTCACATCACACATAACTTAGTGAACATTCAGTGAGTCGAAAAACTTGTTCGAGTGAAAGTCACTCGTGTTTGTGTAGTTGCACTTTACAGATTTCTGGTTGACGTGAAAATTGATGGCTGTAGGTTGTAAATTAAGATTTTATTTTTAAGTTTATCTTTACAGATTTAGTATATAGTTGTCTTTTCGAAACACGCAGTTAGTCTGCCTGTAAAGGTAAGTTTTTTTTTACGAAATTTCCAATTGTGTAACAGCAATTCAGCCTATCGCAGTCCACTACTGGACATAGCTAGGCCTCTCTCAGGTTGTGCCACAACACCTTGTCCACCCCTTTCGCATCTAGTCAGTTCCAGGCACCTTTTTAAGGTTGTCCGTCCATCTATCTAGCTGGGGGGCGTCCCACACTACGCTTGCCGTCACACGGTCTTCACTTCAGTACTCCTGTACTCCACTGGCCATCGTTCCTTCGACAAAAATGGCCAACTGACTGCCACTTCAGCTGTGCTTACTCTGCAAGCTATGTTGGTAACTCCAATACTGATTTTATCCTTCAAAGAAACTCCGAGTATAGCCTTCTCCATGGCGCACTGAGCAACCTTGAATTCGTGGACCAGCCCGACTGTCATTGTCCACGTTTCGGCACCGTATGTCATCCTACCATATCAGTGTTGTCAGTTGTACAAAGTTATTTATTAGTTCTCTAAAGCTGTACCTAATACGTCATGTTGCGAAAAGATGTCGCATTTATTTACATTAATTGGCATCTGGTCTGTTTCGTTCTATAGATGAATAATGAGTACCATAACGCTCATGTAACTCAAAGGGGTAGGCGCTAACCAGCGCTGTACGTCCATATTTTGCCTATGGAGGGACTAAAACTTCTCCAACAAAAACCACAAAAAAATGTTGTTACAACAATCCGTTATTTACAAACTACCGCTTCATATTACAAAAATTCCATTCCCAAAAAACTGAGCATCCCCTATTCAAAAACTTTTTATTCATACAATCACCGTTATTCATTGCAATGCAAATATGATAACTCCAATGAAAACAAACCATTTTTTGAGTGAAAATTCAACGCGCTCACACAATTCTTGCACTTTACAGATTTTTTGCATGAAACCGGGGTTACGTGAAGCTTTTAGTAACATTTGGTAATCCTTTTTCCCTTGTGGTATCTTTCATCTCACTTAACAGGGGGAAATAGCGTTAGTGCGAGGGAGATAGGAGAGGACTTAGTGATAATATATGGGAAGATTTTGTGGATATTTGTTATTAGGATTATTACGTATGTGCTGGCTGCTTTTTATTTCCTTATGCTCAGGTTTAAGAGATTGAATGCATGGGTATTATCTATATGAGTGTTATCTGCTATAGTTCAGGCAACAGCATTAGTAGTGATGTTCTTCAGGAAGGTCAGGTGCGTAGTACTCGCGACAAGCGTGCGTGTATGACCAGTTGTATGAACGTAAACGAAGCAAAAGGAGGACTTTCGTAACTGTGTCCATACTGGATTGAAGTGGATTTTGGAATCAAACACTTGTGTAGCTTAAATGTCGTATAATCACGGTAAACAGGTAAAGGAAGTATGAACACAGTTACGAAAAATGGCGCCCAACGTGGGGCGCAATTTTCGTAACTGTGTTCATACTGGATTGAAGTAGATTTTGGAATCAAACACTTGTGTAACATAAATGTCGTATAATCACGGTAAACAGGTAAAGGACACAGTTACGAAAATGGCACCCCACGTTGGGCGCCATTTTTCGTAACTTGATTGAAGTGGATTTTCGAATCAAACACTTGTGTAGCTTAAATGTCGTATAATCACGGTAAACAGATAAAGGAAATTTGAACACAGTTACGAAAAATGGCGCCCAACGTGGGGCGCCATTTTCGTAACTGTGTTTATACTGGATTGAAGTAGATTTTGGAAACAAACACTTGTGTAATTTAAATGTCGTATAATCACGGTAAACAGGTAAAGGAAGTATGAACACAGTTACGAAAAATGGCGCCCAACGTGGGGCGCCATTTTCGTAACTGTGTTCATACTGGATTGAACTAGATTTTGGAATCAAACACTTGTGTAACATAAATGTCGTATAATCACGGTAAACAGGTAAAGGACACAGTTACGAAAATGGCACCCCACGTTGGGCGCCATTTTTCGTAACTGTGTTCATACTGTAAAGTGTATTTTGGAATCAAACACTTGTGTAACTTATATGTCGTATAATCACGGTAAACAGGTAAAGGACAAAGTTACGAAAATGGCGCCCCACGTTGGGCGCCATTTTTCGTAACTGTGTTCATACTGGATTGAAATGGATTTTGGAATCAAACGCTTGTGTAACTTAGTACCACGCCGGCAATCGTACACGTCACGAACCACCGCGCGCGCCAGAGCTCTGACTGGGTTTGTTCTAATAAATAGTTTCCGTGACAGTAATTAATAACAATATTAGTGTACCCTTTACCTGCTTTAACGTTATTATACGACATTTAAGTTACACAAGTGTTTGATTCCAAAATCCACTTCAATCCAGTATGAACACAGTTACGAAAGTATGTAAGGATCACAGCAGGTGGTTTTTTTCTTTAGTTTCTGTTTAACCTTATGGGAAGAACGCGTGAGTTTATTAAAGTCTATTCAAACGAATGTTTCAAATTAATATTATTTCAAGTTAAACAAATATCAACTTTATTTTAATGGAAATAAAGTTGATTCCAGTGTGACTAGCACTAATGAAACAGTTATAAAAATGTTTGAAGTTGTAGCGTAAACTGAACTTTATAGTGTAGGATTTAAAGTTATTTTTCCATAAACTCATATTTGTTTACATTTTTGGCAAATAAATCGCGAATGCAGATTATGTGTTTAGCACTGATAGTGGATGACCAGGACAAGGCAGCTGGGGAGGACTGAATTATTATTACAAATGATTTTATTTCAGGCCGGTGTCGGGAGCAGGGTCCAAGCTACTGGTGGTTAGGGCTCCAGAGACAGGAACCTCCTCACAATGCGAGCCGTATCGAGGAGTACTGCCTTCTATATCCGGCTCTTGATCCAACCGCCTAACGAGAGCCTCTAAATGTTATTGAAGTAAAAACTTCTTTAGGGGCGTTGGGCATTTTTTGAGATGGGAAAAACCCATTGACGTCGCGCCACTGTTACCGTAAGCAACACCGCGCGTGTTGTTTTTAAGACGATTAAAAAAATACCCGCTTCGGATGTGTTCGCCTGTCCTCGGGATGTACTCGGTTTTAATGTATATCCGATATGTCAGTGAGTGATGGCAAAGTATTCTGTTTGTGGTTTGTTTTCACTTATGTCGGTACTTCCGGAGTGCCACTGTTTTTTTTATGTGTTATTATTATTAACAATGGGCACCTCCAGATCCTTGAACGGTCATTCAGGGCCTCACAACCGGGCAATCAAACCTTCCCAACATTGTATTAAGAAGGCTGCTGGTACTACTTCTATGGTCCTGATCAAATGATACATTATATATGTGTCGGAGGAAGTATAGTGAGTCTCGTTATTATCAGCCATATTTGAACTATGTGTGGGCTACTGTGGGCTACTGTGGGTAAGTGTTGGATAATGCACAACAGAAAAACGGTTTGCAGTTCAAATCAGATTATAATTTCACAAACAATTTAATCACACTAGCAAGTTACACACTGTAGGTACACGACACAACCAGATACGGAACGCGGGACAGTTTCTGAGCACATGTTGTTCGTACGATGTCCAATGTCCAAGAGAGCTCCACATCCTTCTTCTCGAGCTATCTTCGAGCGTCGACCCCTCCACGAACTCGTGCTAGACTCTGTCAAGCGCCACCAGATAGCGCTGGCGTTCCGAATAGTCGTTGTCGTCACACCGTTTCCGCCTCGCTGTCAAGTCAGCTCCCGTACTAATGATGTCTCCGACACGGCCATCCTGCTTCCACACGTCCTCGTGTGGTAATCTGTCAACAAACATACCCGCAAAGTATCACAAAGCTCGGTCACTCCTGACCAAATATGGTAGGTACAGGCAAAAAACACAATGACAATTCCATCAAACTAAAAAAAATGCAGAGTTCAGAGCATTACTCATTACTTGATTCTCAAATCTCAAGATCACTAACTAAATAATCAACTAAGCCAATAAAACATCCTTAGAGCATTACAAAACACAAAGCAGGAATCTTATTCGTGGCCTGTGGCTTTTCATCAAGCCCAACAAACCTCACGTTTGTTTCTATGAATTCCTCTGAATTCCGAGTCCCACGGACTCTATGGTCTCTACAAGACCCGACCTCCGCCAGAGACACCCGCGCACCGCGTATCCACGGACTACTAAAAGCAGATACCGACTTCTAACGGACTACGGCTACGAAATGACTACTGGTACGGTCCCGACCAGCCGACCTAAGATTCACCACTATCACGCGACTTAATCTCTACTCTGTTTCATCAACAAGACTTTTACTTGGCTTTCCTCAAATTAGTTAGTAATACTCTGATTTTCTGACATTTTTCGCAACCTCCCATATGAAGACTGATGGATCAAAATTAAAAGGGACTCGACTCTATAAAATCTGTTTTATTTTACGATCAATTTGCAATAAGCATTCAAATTAGAAACCAAAATTAGGCTAATCTAAGAATTTGAACTATCTAGTTTTGAGATTACCGAGACCAAGTACAACGATTCCACACTACGCTAGTCAAAGAAAACAAAACCTCAGGTATCCCATTCACGGTCCCACACATTTGTCACATACGCACTTCCCGCAGGAATGCCGAGTCGTCCTTGACTCTACGGTCTTGGCTTCAACGCTAGACCCGACCATACTACCCAGAGCTACCGCGTATACCACGTACTCACGATACTCTGGTACGGTCTCCGACCCAATGAACCGAGAACCTGAGTACACAAACTAAAGTGATGCCAACTCATCATCCATTTCGTCTACAATCTCATTTGGTACTTGGCGCTCGGGCATCTTCCGAACACGGTCATAGAGCGTATTTGTAAGTACGCCCCTAAGACGACCCACTGACCAAAAACACCTCAACCAGAGCCATGTACCATCGTTATCCATATTACAACAATAATCTTTTTCACTAAGAGCCTTAGACACCTGGAAACCCACACACGAGTAAACCACTCTAACGCCACGGCTCTCCGGCCGACTAGCAATCGCATTGCTTTCACACATCCAGCGCATGGATTCGTATGCATCACCCTGTGACTACACACAACTTTACTACGGCCGTTAGAGAACCCCTACTCGCGTGGCTCCCACTACTTAGGCTTGCTCATTGCTCATCATCACTGTGATCACCATCTACTTCGACTGGTACATGACCTACTGGCATCATTCTTACGCTAACGTGAGAAAATTTAAAATTGCATTGTAAACTAGTTTGGGCTATACCGAACAAAGTAACAATGTAACCATTTTTGCTGTAGTTTACCAGGGAAACATTCAGTACGCGAGTCAAAACAAAATGAAAACGGCTCACCAGATTCAGTAGACAATCCACTCGCTGTCACCGCCTACTTGGCAAAAGTCGCGAAGCTTCTTGCACGGAAAGCACCGTCCTTGATCAGCGACCACTCGCACAGGAGATCCAGAGTGCAGCGCCGTCCGACACCGCCACCCCGCCCGCACACGTCGCCGTGCGTCAACCTGTAACCACAAAAAAAAAACCAACAGCAGTGCATGTTCCACTCGGCCAATTCTGACCACATTGTTATCGAAACGATTACTTAACAAAAAAAATGTAAAAACGATAGCAATCATCAACAACAAAAGATTCCTCTAAGCCTTAGTAATAACAGGGACAGATCAAGAACTATATCAATTTAGATCACATACAACGCTCATGGCCCTGCTGCCGCAGCAGCTAGTGACACTCATGCCACCCATATCGTCATCACCTCAAGTGATACGACCAACACACATCACTTCACATAGAGTCTACGACTCCCAGGTCATTACAAGACCAACACAACAATAGTCTCCTTTGAGACCCTGGTCCCCGCTGCACCACCAGCTGCCCATCGCTCCCTGAACAACTCACAAGTGAGTTGCAGTTACGACTACAGACAAGTGCGTACAGTGTGACCTAGCCATGGTATGTGCTCTAACTACTCGATGAAGGATCTCTCGACACCGTCTTCTACGTTTACTCGTTAGGAACACTACTTAGAGGCATCTTTCGTATGCGATCGTGAGCATACTTGTAAGTACGGTTTGGATTTAACGCTATTAACGTATGGGGAGGTGATCCCCAATCCAAAACATCAACTAACTTAAGTGGACCTCTGAACTTCCGATCTAACTTAGTCTTATAATCTGATTTCATTCTTCGTTTTCTAATAACACAAAATAGCCTACCCAAAATTTTGTTATAGCTGCCTTTGTCCTGTCATAATATTACTTTGCAAGTAAATGTCGGGTAGAAAAATAATAAAATCTTAAGTTGTTGCTCGCCAATCGCAACGCCACACATGATTTGTTCTGTGCTGAATACACGCGCCTGACCAATACCAGTCAACGCAAGAACATTACCAGCGCGTCCGCCACTCAACCCGGCTACACAACTCACTTCCACTCACGAGCATTCAGCACCAGAATCGCAAACAAAACAATACAGCTCACCATTATTTTCCAACGTGCCTGAGAGCAGCTGCACGACGCAAACGTCCACTCGCCGCCGCCGCCCGCAGCACGCGGCCCATGACATGTCGCGACTTGTCCTGGATTCCCTCACTTGCAGCACACGAAGGGCTTCACCGACGGCTGCAGGCTGCTTGGCTCGATTCTTCAAGTCACCCTACGTCACTGGTAGCTCCACGCTACGTCCTTGGCTCCCTTTGTGCGCCTTAATGACGGCCACACACAACAAGTTGACCTCCTTGCAGTGAATTTTCAGCAAAACACAAATCAGCTATCGTACTGTGTGCTGTTACGTTTGCACACGACGCGTCCTACCGTGTGTTCCTAATACGAAAACAGGATACGACGAACTCAAACGCCGGTTACAGACACTTTTTTTTTTCTTTTTTTGTTTTTAAACATGGCGGTAGGGCGCAACTGGCGCGTCACTGTGCAAAGGTATTTCTGCATACAGCCTATGCTTCGAAACAACATGTACTATGATCCGTATCTGGCTTGTCTGGGTCGAACTTGGACAGATCCACACGATTATTTAATAAGCGTTTGCATGTTTGCACTTTGTTTATGAAATGTCAACGGTCACTTTAATTTTAAGCGTTCTGATTTTGCGCATGAACCAACACGAATCCCAGTTCTGATGTCGGAGGAAGTATAGTGAGTCTCGTTATTATCAGCCATATTTGAACTATGTGTGGGCTACTGTGGGCTACTGTGGGTAAGTGTTGGATAATGCACAACAGAAAAACGGTTTGCAGTTCAAATCAGATTATAATTTCACAAACAATTTAATCACACTAGCAAATTACACACTGTAGGTACACGACACAACCAGATACGGAACGCGGGACAGTTTCTGAGCACATGTTGTTCGTACGATGTCCAATGTCCAAGAGAGCTCCACATCCTTCTTCTCGAGCTATCTTCGAGCGTCGACCCCTCCACGAACTCGTGCTAGACTCTGTCAAGCGCCACCAGATAGCGCTGGCGTTCCGAATAGTCGTTGTCGTCACACCGTTTCCGCCTCGCTGTCAAGTCAGCTCCCGTACTAATGATGTCTCCGACATATGGATTTGTTACGCTTTAAAAAAAAAAAAAACTGGTACTTATCTGGTTCTAGATTTTTATAAGTACGTTTTATTTATTGGATTTATTGATTGCGGTGATAATAATAACTTGGCTCTAAAGTTAAAAGTGCATAGCGATAAAAAAACATGCACAGTAATGCCATTCAAAATGTCACCCTAGGCATCTCGCATCTTTTTAAAAATACAAACCTTTTGAAGAGCTACAGAGCACTTTGGTCTAAATTGAACAGTCACCCGCTTAGAAGGTGCAGTCACGAGCATTAATATGTCAACACTTGGCAACTTTCGATTGCGATTTTTTCACGAAATAACGAATGCAACGTTGAAATACGACACTTCACATAAACCTATAGGTTCGAAAATACTATGTTCCTAATAATATAAAATTCCATTCAAAAATAAAGGAGAAAATCGCTTTTGAATAAAGCCAGGTGAATGCATACTTTTGCTCGTGACTGAACTACTATCTCTATAGCTGAACTTCAGACGGTCATCATTATCTTCATTTCAGCCGAAAGACGTCCACTGCTGGACATAGGCCTCCCCCAAGCATCTCCACTTCGACCGGTCCTGTGCTTCCCGCATCCAACGGGTTCTTGCGGCCTTCACAAGGCCGTCGGTCTACCTTGTGGGAGGCCTTCCAACCTTTCGGCCCTATTGGCCATCTGTTCTGCGAGCAATGTGCCCTGCCCACTGCCACTTAAGTTTGGCAATTCTTCGGGCTATGTAGGTTACCTTGGTTCTCCTGCGGATCTCCTCATTTCTGATTTCAGACGGTACCATAGTTTATTTAATAGTTTATTTATTTATTAAGGTACACTAACAGCTTCTATCTATATCTAATCATCATCATCTGCCTAGCCTTTTCCCAACTATGTCGGTCGGCTTCCAGTCTAACCGGATGCAGCTGAATACCAGTATTTTTCATGGAGCGACTGCCTATCTGACCTCCACAACCCAGTTACTGGGTAATACGATACCCGTTGGTAAGACTGGTTGTCAGACTTTCGGGCTTCTCTCTGACTACCCGTAACGACTGTCAAAGATCCACAAATGACAGCCGGGACCAACGGCTTAAACTGCTTTCCGAGGCACGGAGGGGTCAAGGTATGTAAAGATGGTCACCCATCCACAGACAAACCGCGGCAAGCGTAGCTTAACCTAATCGATCGACCTGTGCGGCTGTTATTATTTAGCCACGGGCCCCTCTATATCTAGTATCTATACTAATAATAAAGCTGAAGACTTTGTTTGTTTGAACGCGCTAATCTCTTGGACTACCAGTCAGATTTGAAAAATTATTTCTGCATTTGATAGACCAATTTTTGAGAAAGGCATCAACATCATGCTAGGACCTTTAGGAGCCCAGCAAAAATAAAAAAGGCAGAAATAACACAGTAATAGGACGGGTAGGCGATACGATGCAACGGAGTGTGTCGGGGGAACCAGAAATATCACGCGGACGAAGTCGCGGGCGGAAGATGGTGTATAATATAACTCAGGTAGTATGGCTAATAATAGACTCAATAACACAGTAATAGAAAAAAAGGCAGAAATAACACAGTAATAGAACGGGTAGGCGATACGATGCAACGGAGTGTGTCGGGGGAACCAGAAATTTCATACGGACGAAGTCGCGGGCGGTAGATCGTGTATAATATAACTCAAGTAGGATGGCTAATAATAGCCTCAATAACACAGTAATAGAAAAAAAGGCAGAAATAACACAGTAATAGAACGGGTAGGCGATACGATGCAACGGAGTGTGTCGGGGGAACCAGAAATTTCATACGGACGAAGTCGCGGGCGGAAGATGGTGTATAATATAACTCAGGTAGTATGGCTAATAATAGCCTCATTATGTCCACTACACAACAGGTCAATCGACCATCTCCTTACCGAAACACGGTTACCTACTTCTGTAATTGAATATAAAACAAGTTGACACAAGCACACGACACGTACGTATCTGATCTGGAGTGACAGATGGTGCTACATGCTCAGAGAACCATATTATAGAACTACGTGTTTCTATAAACACGTAGCACTGAGCTATAGAAGAGCTAGTGAGCTAGAAGAGTGATATAGCTCTTTAGAGTGAAAGAGCTAATCGCTCTTTATCTTTTCAGTGAGCTATTTCGCCCATGTCTAATCCATACTATCCAAATCCATACCATATTTATATATTATTATATTTAGTATGTATTATACATTATATTCCTAACTAATATTATAAATGCGAAAGTAAGTTTGTTTGTTTGTTACCTTTTCACGCCTAAACCACCGAACCGATCACCCTGAAATTTTGCATTATATACGTTGTCAGGTATACAGACACGGACATAGTTTATCCCAAAACAAGTGCTATTCCCGAGAAAAACAACAATAACGTTATTATAATAATAGATGGCGACACGTCTTTCGAATCAAAAAAAGAACAACGTGTGTCGGATCAGCTAATTAATATTATAAATGCGTAAGTGTCTCTTCACGCTTAAATCGCTGAACCGATTTAAATGAAATTTGGTATAGAGATAGTTTGAGTCCCGGGAAAGGACATAGAATAGTTTTTATCCCGATATTCCCACGGGATCGACACTTATGGGCGCTGCTAATAATATAATATTATAGTACGCGGCAATAGACGAAAGTTGTAGG
The DNA here is from genome assembly GCA_916614155.1 of Mesoligia furuncula. Lineage (NCBI taxonomy): Eukaryota > Metazoa > Arthropoda > Insecta > Lepidoptera > Noctuidae > Mesoligia > Mesoligia furuncula. The sequence goes on along the minus strand of OU744802.1, from coordinate 23,846,705 downwards.
AGTGGAGGCCGCGAATATGGAGCCCATCTGGCGCACTATCGATGTTTACTTTTTTCACTATAATGTTCCCACTGCTGGGACATAGGCCTCCTCTTTGTGAAAGGAAGTGGGCCGTAATCCACCACGCGGGCCCAGTGCGGGTTGGTGGATGTCACATGTCTTCGACATGGTTCTAGGACATGGCGGCTTCCTCACGATATTTTCCTTCACCGTTTTGAGAGCAGTGGTGATGAAATAATTTACACAAATAAAGGCGCCTGTTTGGGTTCGAACTTACGACCTACAACTCGTAAGTCGCGGTCGTTACTACTGGGCCACCACTACTCAATGATGGGAGGAGGAGGGAGAGGGCCTCGCGGACCCAGTCCGGGTTAGTGGATGCCACATGAGTTCAAATTTATGGTTCTAGGATATGGCGGACATATATTCACAAATGTTTTCCTATACCGTTTTGAAGGCAGTGGTGATAAAATAGATTACATAAAGCAAAGTGAAAACATCACAAACGATAATTACTAATTTACAAAAGCCGGATTTCATTACACAAACTACAAACAATTACACAATTTATCAAACAAAATACACGTAATAACATTTTCATTGCTAATTAATATAATTACGTAATAACACAATTTCAATAGCAATTAACACAAAACTAATTATGTCATGACCACGGTTGGTAAAAGCCCGATTTTGCAAATATCAAGTTAATTTATTCAAAATGTCTCTAACAGAAAAATTGTTAATATCATGTCATTAATTGGATTTACTTAATACAGCGTTGTGAGGGGCGCGTGGCTAAATGATAACAGCAGCATGGGTCGATTGATGGTAAGATTAGAAAGAAAGAAAGAAGAAAGAAAGAAAATACATTTAAAAGACACAAGATAGTCAGATAATAGTCGCACATCAAAAAAAAAAAAAAAGATAAAAATAATATAAAAATAAAATTAACTACGCTCGCTGCGTTCAGTTCATTGATGGGTGACCATCCATTACATATCGAGACCCCTCCGTGCCTCGGAAAGCACGTTAAGCCGTTAGTCTCGACTGTCATTCGTGGATCTTCGACAGTCGTTACGGGTAGTCAGAAGCAGAAAAGTCTGCAACCAGTCTTACCAAGGGGTATCGTGTTACTCAGTAACTGGGTTGTATTATATTACAACCCAGTTACTGAGTAACACGATACCCCATGGCGCGATTGCATATATGACCTATAGGTCATATATGCAATCGCGCCATGGTATTCAGCTGCATCTGGTTGAGACTGGTAAGACTGGAAGCCGACCTTAACAGAGTTGGGCAGGCCAGGTAGATAGATTGACAAATATAAAATACTTTGTTCCTACATCAACGCCTAACAGGAACTTTCCAGAGCTTTTAAATTCATTGTTTGAAGTTATTATTTCACTTAAATACGAGTATGATAATAAGTTAATAACCACGTAGTAAATGCTACGGCGTAGTACACGCCTACGGCGTAGCACATGACTACGCAGCTCGTAGCAAAAGTTAAATTAGCGGCGGGCAATTATGCACTTCTGTGCGCTACATTATAATATGGGACAGTACATTTTATATATTAAAACCACTGCATTAATTTATTTTGCTACAAACACAAAAAATATATTGTTTATTTTAAATGTAACTTTTTAATTAAAATAATATGTAAATACAACAACAACAGCACAGATACAATTAATACGTAATTATTTAATAAAATTATATCCATTATATCATATTACTACATTTTTATACAAATTATATCTAGGTAAATAAAAATATGATTCACATTACAAAATTAGCTATAACAATTCCAAAAATAATAAGGGTGATTATCGCTGAGATTAATAACATAAATTTACGATTAATTACTCATTCAGTTTTAAGCGTGATTTTGTTGTATTAAAAACTCCTACACTAAGTATGAATAATTTCGACAAAATCAATGGTACCTTTCAACAACATCATAAGTTGTGAAAATATTAATGAAGCAAAAACTCGGATTGTAGCAAAGTATTGTTCAACTTTAATTTTAAAAGCTTTGAGCAGGACCCTTCGATAATAAATGAGTAATTTGTGACTACAAATTGATCGTTTCATCCAAGTTAATTAAAGGAAATTAAGATAAAATGTTCAAGTTACATGAATCATTATGATTTGGGCTTTCGATACTCTGAAGTTTTACTTGATTGAGCATATTTTAGTTTTAGGGTCATTTTTTTGTCTTTAGTAGAGTAAGTAGTTTGAAAAAATAAAGTTTATTATTATAACTTATAATTAATTTTATTTTCCGTTTTCAAATCCCAGGACCATGGGATCCCGGTCCTTTGCAAGGCTTACGAAGCCGACTCCCAGATGCCCTTTAGACACAATTAACCTTTTGAATGTCTTAAGTTACAAGTTCGACATAAGCTATTGTCTTTCTATTGTGTCTCTAATTACGGCATTCGATGAGTTAAGTGGAATGATACACCAACCGACGATTATTATTATATTAGTTTCCTTGGGTGACTGCTGCCTATCCACTTTTTTTTTTGCGGATGGGAAATCATCGAATGACCCCTCCCGCTCTGGGTGGAGCGGAAGGCAGTATCAGACTCTTACTGACTAAAACCCACCCGTGTTCCTTCCTTAGCCCTTTATGTTCCGGGCCAGCGGTAACCCTTTCGGGCAATCCCGCTGACCCGGCAGGCTTCGGCCCTAAGGGGGACCCCTCCTCGATGCTGATATCACTTTGAGGCGCGCGTGGAACACGTACGCGCCGTCCGACACGGGCCTGGTCCTGATCGGACGGTGAGCTACCCATTACTCTCCGCCCGCAGGCCCGCGCCTACGGTGGCCGGGAGTCGGGAGTCGGGATCCACTTCAAATAAACTTTCAGTCGCTATGACAGCTATGTAGATGCTTGGCGCATTAGCCCCCTCTTACCCTGAAGGAACATACATATCTACGTAGATGCAAACATCCATACTAATATTATAAATTCGAAAGTAACTCTGTCTGTCTGTATGTTACCTTTTCACGCCTTAACCACTGAACGGATTTCGATAAAATTTTGCAGAGAGATAGATTGCATCCCGGGGAAGGACATAGAGTAGTTTTTATCGACATACCTCGTGGGCGAAGCCGCGGACGGAAGCTAGTATTTTGTAATCTAGCGGACTGCCTCTTTGGTCTGGTAGTCGCTAACTCTACTGCTGAACATAGGTATGGATAGGAGTGGTCCTAGGTTCGCTTCTTGGTTGGGCCGAAGTGTTTTTGGAATGTCGCAGTTCAGAGTTAAGATTTATACCCGGTTGATGGCATTAGGCAACATTTGCATCTCAAATCCACATAGTGTTCATAATAAAGAGTATTCGAGTCTTTTGGTTCGTCCCCTATTATATGGGAAACTATAGGTTCACCTGTACCTAACCCTTTGGGGAAGGCAGGCGTGATGTTATATTTTATGATTGAAGCACAACGATGGAGCAGGTGGCTTAGTCTATATTAGACTCTGCTAGATACACATTTGCTCGTAAAATTTTCGTTGAAACCGAGCTAGCCGATGGCGACTGAAAATTAGTTTCATCGCAACAGGGATGCGGCAAAGGGCCTGAATACCCAATAAACCGTTTTATGAAGGTATTGCCTGAAAGTTATAGTGGAGTTGTGAATATAGAGGCGCTTTTATTAGTAAGCTTCGTCTGAGAGGTTTTAGCTAAGGGCCTTTTGGGTTATATTAGTAGCAATATTATAACCCATGTATCGGAAAGGTGTGGACAAATTTAAGGGTGTGAACTAATCCATCCAAAACTTCAATACTACAGATATAGATACACCTAGATAACGCAAGAGCATCTACTTCGCGTGCCCAGCTTACGTACGAAAATCATAAGCCGCCACTTTCGCGCTCAGTCCTGTGTATTGCTGGCTTGGTGAGCGTGAGCGCTGGCGCTAGGCCCCGGGGGTGAGACAAGACGGGTGCCGCACACGGCGGTGTCTTTGAATCGATTTGATTTTTCAAATTTGGCTCGCTTGGTTTTCATACAGATCGTAAAACTTGCGTTATCTAGTTCTATCAATGTCTACTAGACTCAAATGTATGGGACGTTTGATAATAATTTTTTCTCGATTACGATGTTGGTCCCATGGAAAAAGATGTTTGTAGCGGTATCTACAACGCCACATGCAAACAACGCGTCATAATGACGTCACACAAAATCCTGCATCGCGCAAGCAGAATTTACCGCGCTACTAGCATAGATACAACGGGCCGAGATGAATCATCGGGCAGTTGCCCGCCAGACACAACATCCGTCTGGTCGGAGGATCCTCCCTTTTCTATGGAGGTTGAGTGGATTTTACACTCTGTTCCTCATAAGTACATCTATATGTTCTTTTTGATAGCCTAGTACTACACCCTTAAAGACCACATTTTTCTGATACACGCTGAATATCACCATGCTAGTATTCATTAATGGGATAGGCAGAAGTTTGTAGTATATGCAGATTTTGCGTAGATAAGTTATCTCTGTTCAATGTAATAATGGCTGAACCTAACCCCAATACGGCTGCGCGGTCCAGAGGATAAACCACAAATAAACATATTTTCTTTTTTCTTTCTTTGGATTGAACTCGAAACCCCTACTCTTGCTGATAGCGTTAGCGACCAGTAACCCAACGAAGCAGTCTAGCAACTTATAACGCATAACTGCAGTCCATTAGTCACAGATTAATAACATTGAAGGTAGACCCTTGCAAGTGAACGAACCTTCGAAACAAAACACTTGGAAGGACCTCTTATTTTTATTATAAACTAGCTGCGCCCCGCGGTTTCACCCACATAAGTTTCGATCCCATGGGAATATCAGAATAAAAAGTAGCCTTTATGTCAATCCAGGGTGTCAGCTACCTCCATACAACATTTTATCAAATTGATCCAGCCGTTTGAGCGTGAAGAAGTAACAAACATATAAACACAACACTCACACACACAAACTTCCGCTTTATAATATTAGTCTGATAGCCCTTTATAAAACTTTTTGAATTTTAGAATATCGTACACATGTTTTAAAGCAATATTATACTTTGTAAAACTTGTTTAAAAAAAACGATTTTGATCGAAAAAACATCATATTTATTCATTGACTTCAAAACCCTCATAGTAGATTTGTTTACTAAAGAACTTTTAACGTATCTGGTTTGCAAATTTCTTAGCGAATTCTGTTATACATGGTACTACATGTCATGTGCCAACTCCCAAGCTATTACAAACTTTATGACGTTGAGGTTAAAGTTGAAATCGAGTTGTTAGTTTTGGGAATTTTGTTTTTCTTTGAGAGATCGATCTTGAGGCAAGCTGTGCCCAAACTTATGATGTTAGTCGATGTCTAGATGAGTAAATATGGTATGAATGATATATGGCCCTTAGATAAGAGTGAACGCGGAATATCATGAAAGTTACGTTTTGGAAGTAAAGTTTTCGCGATATGGGGGGAAGAATGTGCTCGGTATCTGAAGTTGTTCTGTGTTTGGGAAGTCGAATTCAAAAGCGTTTATTCAAAGTTCTCTTGTATCTAAATATATATCTGTGATTGTGTAAGAGTTTTGCGCATAATACTTACTTAGTTTTAAGACTTTATTCAATCTAAGGGTGGTACTAATTATGCTTGTCGCAAAAAACTTAACAAAAATATTGTTGTATTTTCGATTAAAAATTGTTAGAATTTATGTTATATTTGTTACCTTCTCCGTTGTTCTGTCTGTTTGCAATTCAAATCACCAGTCCATCTGCTAAGCGTGGTGATTATCATATTTCTCGTTGATCATTATTCACCCTCAGAAAAATTCAAAGCATAGCCGGTTCCATAGCTCGCTGAGTGACCTTGATATAATCCGGACCGAGGTAATCTGGCAGAAAACCAAAGTTGCCGACATAGCCCACAGAATAAGCAAGCTGAAGTGGCCATTGGCCGGCCATATTAGCCGTAGCACCGATGACCGTTAGGGTAGTAGCTGGATCATCGTTGCTAAAAATCGAGATGAATGGCGTGCAACTGGAGAGGACTGCAGTGGATTGCTATAGGCTGATGATGATGATGAATTTATGAAAAAAACAACTGATACCTGCGGAACAATTACTGGCCGGAAAACATATCTCTCAATACAAATAAAAACAAACAGAATATGAACGTAAATAAAGGCGTTACCTCTTATATTACTGTGTAAGGAAAGCTTACCCTTGAATCACATAATTGCTTCCTTAATTAGATTCCGGGAAACACAAGTCAAACAAAATTAATTCAAGTACGTTTAGTCATCTAAGAATAATGAAAATATAAGATTACTTAAAATAGAATAATGAATGAAACAGTCTAATGGTAAAGAGACCAGACAGAAAGAGAAAGAGAGAGAGAGTAGGAGAGAGAGGTATGGTGGTGGTGGAGGCAAAGGTTGATGGTTTCTTAAGACTCAAAGACTTGAAGCAACCCTTTTCAGTTAATTATTAATTATTACAGGGAAGACTTATTGACTAGGTACATTGAATTTTGAACAAATTCCAATAAAAAAGGAATTTCTTCCGTAGTCACAGGAATTCGTTATTTATTAATAATTTTATAGGTATTTTGTAATATGGAAAATTGGTAAAATAACGCCTGTAAGCCCCGCAGGATACACAGAGGTGTACTTATAATACACCCATATTTCGCCAGTTATATTTAAGTTTTATGTAATAAGGGGCGAGTCTATTTATTGTTGGTGGTATTATTGGTAAAAAAAGCGTCCACCATTAGAATCAGTTAAATGTTTCCCCAAAATAATTACAGACTTATGTAGAATATTGTAACAGTAACTCTTTAACTTCCACGAAAATAATCCACAACCCTTATTTACTGAATGTCATTAACAATGTTAACTACACCAAAGCTTTTACAAAAGCCCAGAGGTTCACGAAAACAATTCCTTTGCCGACAAACAAAAAAATAACAGTAACATTTTTAAATGAATTTCATAATTCAGTTTTTGGGGACTTGAAAAAGTTCCGCTAACGGGGTTGTTTACGAAAAGTTTTAAATTAACGTTAAGCCAACAGTTTTACCTACATCAAAGTGTGGTCGTTCCGTATGTTTTTTTTTTGTTTAAAAAGTAAAATTATTTTATCTGCGCTTTGTTGTGTAGTGTTGTACCTATTATTACATTTAATGCGTAGAAGAACAAACTTCATCATCATTCTTTTATTTTATTTGACGATAATAAAACATAATTATATTAAACTTTAATTGTCTAACAGTAACATCAGAAGCAGTAACTTTTACGTCATTGAACCTTAAGGCCGCTTTCACATTTAGGCGACTTTAGCAGCGCGACAGTCGCGCGACCGTCACCCATTCAGAATTTCATAATAAAAACAGAAGCGCAGCGGACGCGCGGCCGGTGCGCTTCTGTTTTTATTATGAAATTCTGAATGGGTGACGGTCGCGCGTCTGTCGCGCTGCTAAAGTCGCCTAAATGTGAAAGCGGCCTAAGGGACCGGACTGCTTCTCCTTAACACAGGTTTCCATAACATAGCTAGGAGAGCAGTGCTCACCCACAAGTTTGTAGAAATAGTACTTATTTTGTAAAACTGTATTTTTTACACATCTTGTTTCTACAATCCTTTGTTTTGAGTAAATCACACTAATATTATAAAGGCGAAAGTCTGTGAGTGTGTGTGTGTTTATATGTTTGTTACTTCTTCACATCAAGCGGCTGAACGGATTTAGATGAAATTCGGCACACAGATAGTTTATAACCAGGATTAACATATAGGCTGACTAATTTTTATCCCGATATTTCTACGGGACCGAAACTTATGCGAGTGAAACCACGGGGCCAAGCTAGTAAAAAATCAAATAAGGAATGTGTGTATCGAATGACTGATTATAGTATACACAGATATAGATAGACCTAGATAACGCAAGAATCACGATCTGATGAACACCAAGCGTGCCATTTTTTTACCACCTGCTATGACGTCACGAGCACTATTTAGTCATGGGAAAATCAAATCGATTCAAAGACGCCGCCGCGTGAGGCACCCGTCACGCCTCACCCACGGGACCTAGCGCCAACTCTCACGTTCACCCAGCCAGCAGTGAACAGGACTGAGCGCGAAAATGGCGGCTTACGATTAAGGTACGTAAGCTGGGCGCGCGATGTAGTGCTCTTGATTTATCCAGGTGTATCAATATCTGTGATAGTATAGCGTAACTAAAAGCACGCCTAAATATTGCGAAGTACTTACTGCCAGACAGCTCTACCTACTAATAGCATATGACCCCAACCTTAACCATAGACGAAGGAAATAATTAGTGTGTACTCGTGAATATTAATCGTTCCAGAGAAGACTTCCTTTGTGAAACTTTTAAGGTATTTACTCTTCATCATTCCATACATCACCATACGTACACACACATCCTAACAAACACCGCCCCTTACACGATCACTTACCCGTCTCCATACATACATACCAACTCACTTAGTTTCTATCTTATTTTATTTTATTTTATTGTTACTTGTTTTTCTTTAATCTAAATAACAAAGTCAAAGTCAAAACATTATTTCAAGTAGGCACTTAAAAGGCACTTTTGAACGTCAAAAATTACGAAAAAATAGAATTGCTTCTAGTCGCCCATTCCATAAGGTAGTTTTCGTATGGAGAAGAATGGGCAAGAAACTCCACCGTTACTCTTTTATAATGTTTTACAATATTTTGTATACATTAATTATATAATAATATTATATAATATATTAATTATATAATAAATTACTATACCAAAATTGGTAAAAGAAATAAAAATGAAAACATGACATAAATTTATTATCTAATAGATACATAATGCTCACATATTTACAAACATGGTAAAAATAAACGATTTTCATTTAAAAAAAAATAACAAGTAATCAGTCAGGGTGTGAGTTTAAGTAATTACAGAATATAAATCAACGTCAAAAAAAAAACCGGGCAAGAGCAAGTCGGACTCGCGCACCGAGGGTTCCGTAACATCCGGGCTTATGCATAAGGTTTATGTTTATGAAATTAAATGTTTTTTTTTATTTTTGAGTTGATTGAATGAATGGTAAATTGCGGTTTACGATTTATGACGTATTAAAAAAAAACTACTTACTAGATCTCGTTCAAACTAATTTTCGGTGGTAGTTTACATGGTAATGTACATCATATATTTTTTTTAGTTTTATCATTCTCTTATTTTAGAAGTTACAGGGGGGGGACACACATTTTACCACTTTGGAAGTGTCTCTCGCGCAAACTATTCAGTTTAGAAAAAAATTATATTAGAAACATCAATATCATTTTTGAAGACCTACCCATAGATACCCCACACGTATGGGTTTGATGAAAAAAAAAAATTGAGTTTCGGTTCTAAGTATAAAAAAATTATTGTTTTTTTTCTATTTTTGTGTGAAAATCTTAATGCGGTTCACAGAATACATCTACTTACCAAGTTTCAGCAGTATAGTTCTTATAGTTTCGGAGAAAAGTGGCTGTGACATACGGACGGACAGACAGACAGACAGACATGACGAATCTATAAGGGTTCCGTTTTTGCCATTTGGCTACGGAACCCTAAAAAGAAGAAAGAATCAATTTTACAATTAAATTAGCAACCAGTTTGATTTTGTTTTTTTTTGTGTTTGATTGTCCTATGGAGCAGGACCAGCATGTTTCCAAGCGTTCTTATCTTGGATATAATCTTCTAATTCATAGTATGCTTGTTTACAAAGTGTACGTTTAATGTGAGTTTTAAATTTTCTTTCATTTAATTGCAATATATCACAAGGTATTTTATTGTAACATTTAACACAGTACCCCATAAAAGATGTATGTACTTTGGCTAATCTAAAAAATGATTGATGTATTTTATCTTTATTTCTAGTATTAAAATTATGTCTATCGCTTATTTTATTAACAAGATGTAGAATTTTTCTTACATACATAATATTTTCATAAATAAATTGGCAAGGTACCGTCATAATATTAATCTTTTTAAAAAGTTCCCTGAGAGATTCGCGGCGACGTAGATTATAAATGGCTCTGACAGCTCTCTTTTGCAAAATAAAGATGGATTCAATGTCAGCAGCTCGACCCCGTAGTAAAATGCCGTACGACATTAAGCTACGAAAGTAGCTAAAATAGACTAACCGCGCGGTTTCTACATCAGTTAATTGTCTATTCTTTCTAACAGCATAAGCGGCCGAGCTAAGCCGCCCCGCAAGAGATGTTATGTGAGGTCCCCATTGTAATTTCTCGTCTAGCGTGATTCCCAGTAAGTATGATGTCACATTCGCTACTTCTAACATTAGGTAATTTAAATCTAATGCATTTGGTTTTCTTTTCATTTAGTACCAAATTATTTACCGTAAACCAATCTTGGACCTGAAGAATAGAGTTATTCTCATCGTCAAGATTTTGTGCCCGTCTGTCTATCTTAAAGATCAATGATGTATCATCTGCAAATAACACCATCTTCGGTTGATTAAGTAATTGGAGTAAATCGTTAATGTAAACTAAAAAGAGGAATGGACCCAATATCGAACCTTGAGGAACACCCATTGTCATTTCAGACCCTAATGAATTTACGCCATTTACTTGAACTTTAACCTTTCTATCTTTCAGGTATGATCTTAGCAAATCAAGTGCTATTTTTCTAATTCCATAGTGCTCCAGTTTCATCAGAAGTGTCTCATGGCTTACGCAATCGAACGCCTTAGAGAGGTCGCAAAAGATTCCAATGGCATCTTTTGCTTCATCCCAGGCATTAAAAATGTTCTTTATTAGGGGGTAACACCGGCGTCAGTAGTGCAACGCCCTTTGGTAAAACCGTACTGGTGTTCATGAAAGATGGAATATTTATTAAAGTGACGTAACATTTGATTGAGCATCAACTTTTCAAACACCTTACTGAGAACTGGCAGAATTGAGACAGGTCTATAATTGTTAGGTTCTTTACCATCACCGGATTTGAACAATGGTACAACTTTACGGTTTCATAAGATCCGGATAGACTCCTTGATCAACACTGGTGTTAAATATGAAAGCTAAATAGGGCGCAATGATTTCGATGAAAGATCTACATACTTTTACAGATATTCCCGAGAGATCTTCTGTTGATTTAATGTTAAGATCTTTAAAAGCTATAACATCCTTATAACAGCCTGAGGGTTTGTATGCTGAAACCTAAACTCCAAAGGGCTAACTAGTACTAATAGTACTTGTTAGCTTAATTTCTTACGCAAATAACATACTGAGAGGTTTGGCGCTGCATGCCGAGATACAGGTTTCACCTAGTTCGGTTGCAGATGCTCCTATTTTGTATTGTATTTATAATAGCTTACTAGTTTTTAAGTTATTTTTGTACAATTTTTTTTGGCAAATACATAAATTATTATTATTATACATTATAATTATTATAAAGCCTGCATTCCCTATGGGTTGGACAGAGATGGACACCCACATTTCGCCATTTATGTTTCAGTATTGCCATCAATCGGGCACAAATCCAGAGTCCGGACTGCTATGGGGAAATCACAGACGAAAAAATCAGTAACTAACAGTAAAAAACTCAATAACCCGTTTCCTGACTCAGGAATCGAACTAACGGCCTCAGACTCAGCAGTAACGCTTACGACCACTGGACCAATGAGGCAGTACTATAGCATAAATATTTACTTAACTAAATCCCACATAGGATACGGGTCGTCGTCGTCGTTTCAGCCGATAGACGTCCACTGCTGGACATAGGCCTCCCCCAATTTGGGGGGGGGGGGGGGGGGTTTGCCATAATCGCCACGCTTGGCAGGCGGGTTGGCGATCGCAGTATGGTATGATGGTGGAATAAATAGAGAACGCTGCTGCCCATTCTCCGGTAAGACCCTTAGTCGCCTTTTACGACACCCACGGGAAGTAAGGGGTGGTGCAATTCTTTAAGTCCGGCACCACACAGACAAATGTATGTAGGATACGGGTGGTTTTCGGTAAATTAGATTTAACAATTAAATAACTTTTTTATACTTGTTCATTCGTACGAGGGAGTTTGTCGTTGTTAAAGTGGGGACACATTTACATAATCAGAATAGAATCTCTTATTTATACCCTTAAATTATGTAGGTAAACCGTACGAATTGCTGAAAAAAAAAATATTAAAAAAGAATGAAATGATACATTTAGTGACACACTGGGCGGTCTTGTCGCTTAAAACGATATTTTAAAGAGAACCTTTGCTTGGAGTTAATGGGAGAAGGAGATACACAAAAATACTACCATAGGCCGACCGCTTAACTGAGACGTTGCCTGAGGTAGGCAGCGCGGTGCGGGAGGGGTGTGGTGACATGATGCGAGAGCTCAGTGATTCGTCAACTTGTTACAACTATCACCCCTCCCGCACCGCGCAGCTACCTCAGGCAAGCGGACTGCCTAATAGTTACTATCGCCATAAAAATTAACAACGTTACAAGATCGCCAACGTCATAATCCACTCAACAAAACCCACGATGACCTACTTTTCTCTTAACTTTCAGTATCCACTCAGACAACATTCCCTCTCGGTGAACTTTGACGTATCACCGTCAACACTTCGGCGACAACACTTCCTCACCCTTAAAGAATTACATCCATCAAAAGGCTCGTGATTGATGGCCCAGTGTCGTTTTACGGTCTGTAGTGGCGAAAGGCTTTGTCGTGTGTGTGAATGAATGTGATGTCAAGTGTGTTGATGGGTGAACCCTTCGGTTTGAAGAATGAATAAGTGACTTTTCTTGCCAAAATTTATAACATATTCGATGACGTCACTGTTTTGCGTTGAAGGAAAATATCGTGACGAAACTTATACTTGCCTCGTTGGTATATTGGTCGCAAGCGCTGCTGAGCACGAGGTCCTGGGTTGGGTTCCCGGGTCGGGTTGGTTGGTCGGGTCCCATATGGACTTCTTACATGGGACTAAAATGTTACTGGCGATATGTGGGTGTGCTCCTCCTCTACCTTCCTTGTCCCTTCGGGGATTACATGCGTGATGTTATGTTATGTCACACTTCAAGCTAAACAAATATAAACTTTATTTGAATAGTAATTAAATTGATTTCAGAGTGACTAGCACTATTGAAAAATTTATAAAAATGTTTGAAGTTGTAGCGTAAACTGAACTTTATTATGTAGGTTTTAAAGTTATTTTTCCATAAACTCATATTTGTTTACATTTTTAGCAAATAAGTCGCGAATGCAGCGGTGCTATTCTGTAAAAATCTCACCGTGAAAACTTAGGTGAAGTGAGCGTGGAGTGAGCTGTCAATAGTGTCAATTCCTAGCAAAAACAAACTCACTTCATCTAAATTTTCACGGTGAGATTTTTACAGAATCGACTGGCAGATTACTTAGGTACCTTTTGATATGACAGCCCCACAACATTATAGTCGATCAACTTACAGAGGTTCAAGGCTAAATATAATACCTAAATGTTTTCAGACTTTCAGTCATAAAGATAAATGGTATGGCCGGATGCTGTAACAGAAGTAACAGCTTCTACACGATATTGCCTAAAAAGGTTGCATACCTACCGATACGCTCGAAAAAATAATAACCGTAGGTACTTATTATAATACAAGATGGCCACGATTATGGTAAAATGAAATAAGGATTTGTTTACATTATATTTGTGCGAGATGAGATAACGAAGGGGTGAAAAGGGGTTTGATTTCACATTTGTGAAAGGTCCGTTTATTAAACTGACCTGTAGACGCATTTATAGTCTGTCAGCGCAACAACAAGACGTAATGTTGTCGTGTGCATCGGCGACTAAACGCTGCTACTAGAGGCAGTGCTATAGAATGCGTTTGCGACTAGTCGTTACGAAAGGCGTTGGGCAGGAAGCTATAATTTTATTGAATATTCGAGAGACGGTCGTGGTGTTCTGTCGCATGCGACTGTCGCTGCTGTGCTCTTGCACTGTGCGAATAGTCATTGCGACAAGTAGCAAGAGCGGGTGACTTCTTGTCGTGGCAGAGTCCCAACTCTTCCACTCGGCGCCTAGTGTGCGGACCTTTGAATAAAATATATGAAAACTAGCTTTGCCCGCAGCTTCACTCGCAAGGTATATCGATACAAGCTATCCTATGTCCTTCCCCGGGATGCAACAAAACAAACAGACAGAGTTACTTTAGAATTTATAATATAAGTATTGATGGATTGTTGGCCGCAGCCTGTCGATTGCGTCTAGTCGCCGAGCTGCTGCAATATAAAAGTAAGCCAATATATTAGCTCAGGGTGTAAGTTACCTCCATACAAAATTTTATCAAAATTGGTCGCGCCGTTTGAGTGTGAAGAAGTAACAAACATATAAACACATACACACTCACAAACTTTCGCCTTTATAATATTAGTATGATACGTCGACAAAATAATTGCACGATAAATAGTACCTAGTAGTGCGTGCTCGCCCTAACAGACCAAGAAATAAACAAGCTCAACTCACTTAGGCCCGTATTAATAAACGTCACTCAGTCCAAGAGCTCGCACTTGATATCGATTTTGAGGTCATGATCGTATTAATAAACATATTATTTGACGTTCTCAAGCTACGGTTTGGGTTTACGATATCAGCCGAGTGACGGACTGATTAATAAATGAAACTTGACACTTAAGTATACAATAGGTGCGTGTACTCAAGATGCTTAAACCTGAGTGTAGGCGGTCCGTGACTTGAGGTCGTGATTAGTACCGCGAAACACGGACTTTGAAAATATTTTGGATGAAATAAATTATTATGATGAAATAGAGTTCTGTGTGTGTGTATTTTATAGTCTTTGCGATATCGTTTACCAAAAATCTATAATTTATTTATATGTTAAGGTCGGACAAACTGCGTTAATCTACTGCGAAAGTTTTATAGAATTGGTATTACTACACACCTATCCGAAAAGTAGACATATTCAATTCAGTGAAAATAATTACATAAACAACCTACTCTCTTGTTGAAAAGATGCAAAAGGAAAAAATTAAGATATTATCATTCTGTCTGCGTTCTTACTTTTACCATTTTTCATACATAAACTACATAAAAAACACGATCAAATCTTGATAAAAATTACTAAAAATTGTGTTGCGACGTGACAATTTTTAGTGTTGACCGTCCACTTAACTTTCTTATTTCGATTCAAAACTTGCATACAGCCTAATCGATATTCGCAATAAAAAAAAAATAGAAACTGAATAAAAACTCTTATAACTAACAAAAAGTATTGAAAGTGTTTGCAGAAAACCCAATTTATAGAATTCATTTATTTTTCTCAAACAAAATTTTACTAAGCCTGCTTAAAAAATATATAACTAAGTACTGGGAATTCTGTAGAAAACTATTAGAAAGTATCAAAAATAAAATCCACAATAAATAATAGTTGTCATTAACAGCGAGCGCATTCCGAGTATAAATTCAAATACCTATAGAAAAATTTCGGCGCGAAATTCAATAAATGTCTGTTATTGACTCTGTTTCAGTAAAATGTCCAAAAAACTATTGAAATGACATTAGAAAAGCATAAATCATTATTATAAACAATGCTTATTGTATTTACTGCTTAAATTAATTTTATTTAACTTCCAAGTATCGATTACATTCGTCATATAATATCAATCGAAATTTAAAAAAAAATCGTTTGGAATAATCGCTTTCGTACATCATTGCAATAAAAAAAACAATAATGGTCGGCGATTTCGAACACAAATTGAGTAGTGGTAGGTAATGGTAATGGACCTGTGTTTAAATATTACGTTAACACCTGGGCATTTTCGTGTTGTTCACAATATTTTCAATAATATTTGTCAAATTTTAAATCTTATCTTTAACTGTGTGTGTGAAATTTGTGAAAAGTAAAAATGTAAACACGCATGATTGGCGCGAAACTTCGACATTAGATATCCTAAAACTTCATTACCATTACTTATTTACCTTAAACTATGGATAAATTCGTCAAATAATTAAATGATGTATTATTCACAGCCCCTGTGGTGAAGTTAGGGTGTTCGAAATCCCCAATTTTTATGTTTTTTAGCCTCGACCACCACTGTCATCAAAATGGCGAGTATCGTAAGTATTTACGAACTTGAATGTATTCGAGGTAAATTAATAATAATAAACTTGTGCTCTAAATATAAACATATTATGAGGTTTTTATCCAACACTCCTAATTAACGCACGTTCATAAGATTTGATGGGTAGCATAATAAATATTTACATAATCAAATAAGGGTGTCGTATGTCGTCATTCTTGGGTATGATCCGGACCCGGTACCGAGCCGGCGAAGGTTCGTGTGATCGGGGCGCTTCCGAACTATACTCTATAAAACATGATACAACAAAATACAAGTATTTCAATAAATCTTACGTATGTCGTAAGATTTATTGAAATACTTGTATTTTCATAGCAAGAACCATCAAGAACGAAATGTGATGAATGTCATTCAAAACTTCGGTCAATGTGACGTAATCGTTCACGAGATCAAGCCCTCAAGTACAGCATCTTGAGGAGCTGGTCTTGGTAACTGGGATACTGTTTTCATGTGTTTATTAATTAGCAAAGATCTTGAGATGCTGATATTACAATAATGGCGTATCAAATGATATCGCACTTGGGTACGTCATTGAGGAACGTTTATTAATACGGGCCTTAATCTCTTGGTAAATTGCGCTTTCAGATAACGCTAATCCGGGTTTTAAGCACTTAGGCCCGTATTAATAAACGTCACTCAGTCCAAGAGCTCGCACTTGATATCGACCTTGAGGTCATGATCGTATTAATAAACATATTATTTGACGTTCTCAAGCTACGGTTTGGGTTTACGATATCAGCCGAGTGATGGACTGATTAATAAATGAAACTTGACACTTAAGTATGCAATAGGTGCGTGTACTCAAGATGCTAAAACCTGAGTATAGGCAGTCCGTGACTTGAGGTCGTGATTAGTACCGCGAAACACGGAGTTTGAAAATATTTTGGATGAGATTATTATTATGATAAAATCTGTGTGTGTATTTTATGGTCTTTGCGATATCGTTTACCAAAAATCTATAATTTATTTATATGTTGAGGTCGGTCAAACTACGTTAGTCTACTACGAAAGTTGTATACAATTGTTACTACACACCTATCCGAAAAGTAGACCAATTCAGTGAAAATATGCATGAACAACCCATTCTCTTACTGAAAATATGCAAAAGGAAAAATAAAGATATTGGCATTCTGTCTGCATTCTTATTTTTACCATTTTTCATACATAAACAACAAAAAATCTTGATAAAAATTACTAAAAATTGTGTTGCGACGTGACACTTTTTAGTGCTGACCGTCTACCCAACTTTCTTATTTCGATTCAAAACTTGCATACAGCCTAATCGATATTCGCAATAAAAAAAAATAGAAACTGAACAAAAACTCTTTTATCCAACAAAAAGTATTGAAAGTGTTTGCAGAAAACCCAATTTATAGAATTAATTAAATCATCATTCTCAAACAAAATTTTACTAAGCCTACATAGAAAATATATAACTAAGTTCTGGGAATTCTGTAGAAAACTATTAGAAAGTATCAAAAATAAAATCCACAATAAATAATAGTTGTCCAATAAATTAAAATAATTTTAAACAGCGAGCGCATTCCGAATATAAATTCAAATATAGAAACATTTCGGCGCGAAATTCAATAAATGAGGTACCTATAGCGTGTCTGTTAGTGACTCGGTTTACTAAAATGACTTAAAAACGATTGAAATGACATTAGAAAAGCTTAAATCATTATTATAAACAATGCATAATGTAATTTACTGCTTAAAATAAATTTATTTAATTTCCAAGTATCGATTACATTCGTCATATTATCAATCGAATTTTTTTTTAAATCGTTTGGAATAATCGCTTTCGCACATCATTGCAATAAAAAAAACAATAATGGTCGGAGATTTTGAACACAAATTGAGTAGTGGTAATGATTAATACGTGTTATTGGACCTGTGTTTGAATATTACGTTAAGACCTGGGCATTTACGTGTGGTTCACAATATTTTCAATAATATTTGTCACATTTTAAATCTTATCTTTAACTATGTATGTGAAATTTGTGACAAGTAAAAATGTAGTAAACACGCACGATTGGCGCGAAACTTCGACATTAGAATCCAAAAACTTCATTACCACTACTTATTTGCCTTAAACTATGGATAAATTCGTCAAATAATTAAATGACGTATTATTCGCAGCCCCTGTGGTGGAGTTAGGGTGTTCGAAATACCCAATTTTTATGTTTTTTAGCCTCGACCACCACTGTCATCAAAATGGCGAGTATCGTATGTATTTACGAACTTGAATGTATTCAAGGTAAATTGATAAAAATAAACTTGTGCGCTAAATATGAACATATTATGAGGTTTTTATCCAACACTCCTAATTAACGTACGTTCTTAAGATTTGATGGGTAGCATAATAAATATTTACATAATCAAATAAGGGTGTCATATGTCGTCATTCTTGGGTACGATGGGACCCGGTACCGAGCCGGCGAAGGTTCGTGTGATCGGGGCGCTTCCGAACTATACTCTGTAAAACGTGATACAGCGCTATTCATTAAAATTTTAACAAAATACAAGTATTTCAATAAATCTTACGACATAGCAAGAACCATCATGAACGAAATGTGATGAATGTCATTCTAAACTTCGTTCAATGTGACGTAATCGTTCACGAGATCAAGCCCTCAAGTACAGCATCTTGAGGAGCTGATCTTGGTAACTGAGATACTGTTTTCATGTGTTTATTAATTAGCAATGATCTTGAGATGCTGATATCGCAATAATGGCGTATCAAATGATATCGCACTTGAGTACGTCATTGAGGAAGGTTTATTAATACGGGCCTTAAATCCACATCAATGGCTAGAATAAATAGAAACCTCTTTAATGCTTTAAATTTTTTATAACTTTTCTTCAAGGAATAAGTTTTTAAGTTACCTTTCTGGGAGCTATATAGACCGTTCAGAAAAATATTACATAATATTATGTTTGTAATATTTTCCTGGATGGCCTAAATATCCTATGGTTGCTTAAGTTCAGGTACTAAATGTTGTAGATAAGGGTAATTTTCCTTTTTCCTTTGGATATAAAATGTTTAAATAAAATTATGATGAATAATTTTTGCTTAAATTTTTACACGATGTAGATAGAGGATGAGAGATTGCTAGGAAGACCTGGAGAAGACTCGCGCGGACCAGGGGGCCTAAAAAGGCCACTTTGGAGAATCGTAAAAGGACAACATTATGAATTATAATATGGCGAAGCCAGTCCGTATTTTTCTTTTTTTCGCTGTACTATGTAGGTACAATCAAAGAGATTGAGATTGGATTTGGATTGAATTGATTGGTATTTTAGCACAGACAAAAAAAAAATAACTGAAAAATGCTTCACCAGTGGGATTTGATACGATTAACTTAACAGTTAACTATCCATTGACAGACATATGACAGCCGGGACCAACGGCTTACCGTGCTTTCCGAGGCACGGAGGGGTCTCGTTACGTAAAGATGGTCACCCATCCACAGACCAACCGCGGCAAGCGTAGCTTAACCTTATCGCTCCACCTGTGCGGATGTTATTATTTAGCCACGGGCCCCTCAAACCCCTTTAAAAATAAAAATCCAAATTTATTTTGTATAGCGTTTGTAGTTAGATGAGCGAAAACGTCTAATGATTGACATAGCTTTCAGACGTTTGAATACTGCCTTTAAAAAGATCTGAAAGCAATTTTTATTTGCAACCGACTCGATTGTGGGATACATTTATTTTTGTGATAAGTATTCGATACAAAGGTTTTGTATGAGTATGACCTCTCAAGTTCCACTATAATGACACACAATTTATTTTCTATTGTATCATTTGTATCGTACGCGTAGGGCACGCGCGGGGCCTGACGGGTTAAAACGTTTACTGGCGTGGCTATATTGTAATGATGTATTGTTAGGAATAAATAAAAATACAAACAATACCGACATAGCCCGAAGAATTGCCAAACTTAAGTGGCAGTGGGCAGGGCACATTGCTCGCAGAACAGATGGCCTATGGGGCCGAAAGGTTCTGGAGTGGCGACCGCGTACCGGAAGACGTAGCGTTGGAAGGCCTCCCATAAGGTGGACCGATGACCTTGTGAAGGCCGCAGGAACCCGTTGGATGCGGGAAGCACAGGACCGGTCGAAGTGGAGGTGCTTGGGGGAGGCCTATGTCCAGCAGTGGACGTCTTTCGGCTGAAATGAAGATGATGAATGACAAACAACACTACTGGCGAAATGTGGGTCTACTATGGATGCTGGCTACCTCTACGGGGTACGTCGTCGTCGTCTTTTCTGATATGTATGCTTAAAAATAAAGATCTTAATAGTGTTTGGTCGGAACTAGAGAGTGGCCTACGACCATATTTAAGGTGACGGTATTTAGGGTCCATTGAATGAGTCTTCAGAGTCTATGTCTGTGTGGTGCCGGACTTAAAGAATAGCACCACCCCATACTTCCCGTGGGTGTCGTAAAAGGCGACTGACGGGAGGACCGGAGGATGGGCAGCAGCGTTCTCCATGCATTCCACCACCATACCATACTGCGATCGCCAACCCGCCTGCCAAGCGTGGCGATTATGGCAAACCCCCCCCCTTTTGGGGGAGGCCTATGTCCAGCAGTGGACGTCTTTCGGCTGAAATGATGATGATGAATGATGAATGAGTCTTGACATGTGATAATATTTGAGTACCGCTACGTATCTTGCCGAAAGGTTTATCTTTTAACAAATAGATATGCTAGCTCATAGAGGTTTAAGGTTGGAAGTCTAATTCGATAAGTCGAGGTATTCCCCTCAGAGCACTGATTTCAACCGCACTAGGACGAACGGCACCTGAGCACTTCCACTAACCGCACTGAAACAAAATTTTGTAACGTGCGGTTCGGTGGAACAATTTGTCGTTATTGTTATCGTTATATTTTAAGTGATGGGATATTCAATTATCTTTATAGGTACATTCTGTGAATTTTAATTATTGTGAATGAGAAGAGTATGTCTGCGACTGCGTCTGTGTTTCCGAGCGCATACAACCCGAATCTCTTCTAAGTAAGAGTGAACAGGCTTCTTCTGGGTAAGCTCGCTCCATCGTCGACTTTGTCTCTGTCACCTCTGACCTAGACTAGAGTCAAGAGCAAACCCATTTCAAAAAAATTTAATAATGTGGGTCATTTTTAATTTGCTTTTATTCTTAGTCAGATGTCTTTTTTAATCTTATATACAGGCTGTCCGGTAATTAATGGATAACCTCTTAAGGGATCATTGTACTTATTATTATGATCAACTTTTAATAAGGGACCAAACAAAAAAATCGCGAAAAAGAATCTGCTGTTCGTGTTCCCTACATTTATGTTCGCTTATAACTTCTCAAAATATAGGAAATTGTTGATTCTTTTTCATGATTTCAGGTTTGGTCCCATAGTAATAGTTGTTCATAATGATAAGCACAATGAGCCCTGAAGAGGTTATCCATTAATTACCGGACATCCTGTATATCTTACTTTTTTATTTTCTTAATCTTTTTAATCATTGTCTGGAAGTTTGAGTAATTTATGCGGCCGTCCCAAAATGTGCTTTCATTGGTATTGTTCGTCGAATCGTTGAGATCCTTAAGTTCTGAGTTGAGCTGTAGGTATGATTACCGAAAAATGCGTGCACTGACTGGACAGGTTCACTCACTCAGTCTGTGTGGTTCTTCACATGGTATTCACATTATCGGACCAAGATTATGTCTGGACTTCAAAAGAGACTGTGACCTCTGAGTTTGTTTCGGCCTTTCTTCTCAGAGTAGTCAGATAGAAAAGCCAACCTCATCTAATTTAAAAAATATTGTTGACGTGTAGGTAAAAGTGTTAGTACAAACAGAAATAAAACCATTTATCATTATCATTTACTCATCCACAAACGGTTGCTTTAAATCAATTCTGTACAATACATTTCCTACCTTTTTTTTGTCGTCTGTTGAAAACCTTCAGCACCGTGGCATTTTTACCTCACTAAAACCACCCCGGTGATCACCATCAGCACATAGAGTCCCGGATCCTCTTAAAAGATCAATTCCGGAACCCCTCCGTGCAACGCCTGTAAGGCACATCCCTGGGACCTTTTCTTACCTACATACAGCCACCTCGCTTTCGCTGAAACGACATACAGTTCAGTACTATGGCAACTAACGACGAATATATCAATAAATTGTTTTCAATTGTATATACGTGTTCTTTCGTAGAATAAGCAGATTCACCAGAAATACGTTCAAGGTAACTCGTTATCCATAGAGATCTGTAAAAGCCAAATAAATAAGATGTGTCAGTCTTTGAAGGGAACTAGCGATACAATTATGGTCCATATACCTAACCATATTCAATCCATATATCGGTAAGTAACCTGAGGAGTATTTTACATTTCAGAATATACAGTGCTATTGGTAAAACATTAACAACCTCTTAAGAGGTCATTGTACTCGTCATGATGAACAACTTTTACTATGAGACCAAACCTGAAATTGCGAAAAAAAAATCAGCTGTTACATACATTTATGTTGGTATAACTCGACAAAATGTGGGGAACAGCTGATTTTTTTTTCGCGATTTCCTGTTTGGTCCTATAGTAAAAGTTGTTCATAATGATGAGTACAATGCCCTCTTAAGAGGTTGTTAATGTTTTACCAATAACCCTGTATAATGCAACCTGTCTAAAACAAAATAACCCTAGGCCTGTAAAAATAACGGCTTTATTTTGACAATATTATCGGTCGCTCCATGTAAAATACTGGTATTCAGCTGCATCCGGTTAGACTGGAAGCCGACCCCAACATAGTTGGGAAAAGGCTAGGCAGATGATTGGAAATATGTCCGGAAAAGTGAACGGGAATGGAAAAAGTTTATGCTTACAAAACATGGAATATTTTTATAGAAAGGTTGTATTTCATGTCTGCCTACACCTTTGCTCTAGTGATCGCAAGCGCTACGGCTGAGCATGAGGGTTCGATTCCCCTGTCGGACGTGGTGCAATTGGGTTTTTCCATCTGGAATTTCTCAGTAACGACCCGTAGTCTGGATTCCCGGTCGATGGCTATCGGCTCGCCCCTTGTTAAATGGAACTCAAACACACAAACCTTTGCCTTACCCTTCAGGGATTACACGCGTGATCTTGTGTTATTTTGTTCTATTGTAAACGATGCCTATTAGCGACTGCCCGTTTAACATATTTTTTTTTCATATACAGTGCAAAATTCTGTCCGCATATACCTATGTTTTATTTTTGTGTTTGCTCTTGCTATCAGTTTTTAAAACTATAAGCAGATGAGTTATATGAATATCTGGCAGAGAACAAGTACTCCTCATCAGGAGCAACTATTAGTAATGCAGCTCTCTACAAGTTGTCTAATGGATGATGTTGGGTCTTTTGAGTCTGCTGACACAAGCTGGTATTGTGAGTTGAGCGGAATGTTTTTATTTAAATAAATATTAATTCCTCAATTTTAGAAGTTGCACTAAAGCTTTACAACTAAGAAATACATTTTCACACCACCTGCCCGAAAATGTCAAATTATATGTCAAGCAACCTTAACCTAAAGTGAGTCATTAGTGGCCGGGGGCACAGCCGGTCAATAATGTTGTACTGGATTTCATTATGACCCGCTGGTCAATAATGTGATTTGAATTTGGAATCTCACATGCTCAGCTAAATTGGCAGTATAGTACTAACAAACACCCTTTGGTGCCAGAAAGAGGAAAGCTATTCTCGAAACCCTTACTACGCGTGGATGATATTCTCGATTTCCTACAAAATCATAACGCCTGCTTCTTCATATCGTTGCCATGTTTTCGAAGACATAATATTGTAAGAATAATTAGATAACTACGAACCATTTTTTAAAAGGAATGGAATAACATTAAAACTGGCATTAATAATTACAAATACCGTATCGCGCCGTAATACCGTAATAGTAATTGGCTGTAACATTGGTTAATTTATTTTAAGTAAACTGCGCTAAGATTGCTGTGGATTTTGTGAATAAATAAATAAATAATAAAACCTATCTATACTACAGTCGATTTATCACATTTTATCAAAAATACTGTATTTTCAGGAGCTTCTCCAATGACGTTCTAAATTCAAAATGCATACAGTCAATCATCCAAAACCATTCTACCAGCCCTGTATAAAGCTTAGTTTACACAAACGCCACTTCCATGAGAGTGATATCAATAGACACACACGACAAAACCGTAGAAGAGACTTTTTTTTTTTAAATCGCATTGATCGTATCTTGGCTACTTATTGGTAGACGCGATAAAGGCGCGAATTTTCGTACTATGGCTATTATTTTCTCACAGTAGGTGTAAAAAGTTGAGTATCCTCCTCTGGGCTAAAGGTGTCTTTGCCTTGGGCTAGCTTGAATCCCTCGCTGCATTCAGGATTCTTGTATTAACTCCCTCGCTTCACTCGTGAGTTAAATCCCGAATCCTTCATTGCGCTCGAGATTCAATATGACGCCCGTGACATAAGACACAACTTTAGCCCCTCGGTGCATAATCTACTATTGTGTGCTTCAAGTATTAAATAAATGAGTAAATACAGTTCCTAGCAAGATGGTGGAAAAGCAAAACATTGTGTTTACACTGCGTCTCTTCGAGATAACGACACGAATTACAGTAATGTGATAAGTCGGGAATTTAATTTCGCCTCGCCTTATGGCATCCGCCATTATTGTGCCATTTACATAGCGATGCGGCTTGTGACAAGTTGCAGAGTACCATAGAATGTTTTGGTTGCAAAAGAAGCTGGAAAAAGAAAAGTCAATATAGGTAACTAGTTGAATTAGTCGTTAGTCGTCGTCGTTTCAGCCGATAGACGTCCACTGCTGGACATAGGCCTCCCCCAATTTTGGGAGGGTTTGCCATAATCGCCACGCTTGGCAGGCGGGTTGGCGATCGCAGTATGGTATGGTGGTGAAATAAACAGAGAACGCTGCTGCCCATTCTCCGGTAAGACCCTTAGTCGCCTTTTACGACACCCACGGGAAGTAAGGGGTGGTAGTATTCTTTAAGTCCGGCACCACACAGACGTCTAGTCTAGTTGAATTGTTTGAATGTAATTACATTATTCAGTGGACACTACAACTACTGAAAATGGGAAATATTTAACTGATTCTAAAAAAAACTTATTGCGTTTTAATGACGGATACTTTTTTAAATTATTGAATTTGTGCGTTTCACATGATGCACACTTTTTTTAAAATAATTGAGCCTCTAATTAACTTTACGGCCTTTTCCCACAACTGGCTACAGTAAATACCCGGTCCGCCGACCAAAAGGGGTAGGTTAGGTTTGAACTGTGAGTACCAACCACGCGCAAACCTAATTGGTTGCAGTAACTGAGCTACGGCACCCCAACCAAAAGAGGTTTTCAAAAAAAAAAAGGTTAGAAGTTTGACCAACCGCACTACATCCAAGTTGGTCGCATTTGGCTATCTATTATTTTGAGGTCCCCAAAATAAGAATTATTAGAGGTTTACAAAAGAGGCGCAATCATTATTTTGGAGGAGTGTTCAATTATGTTTTTAGGAGCTCAAAATGGGAATTACAGGTTCGATTGATTGATGCCAATGAAAACTTTTGATTGGATATTTGAAGTAATATGTGTGTGAATGACAGCCAATAATAAATAACGGGGCCCGTGGATAAATAATAACAGCCGCACAGGTCGATCCATCAGGTTAAGCTACGCTTGCCGCGGTTGGTCTGTGGATGGGTGACCATCTTTACGTACCGAGACCCCTCCGTGCCTCGGAAAGCACGTTAAGCAGCTGGTCCCGGCTGTCATTCGTGGACCTTTGACAGTCGTTACGGGTAGTCAGAAGCCCGAAAGTCTGACAACCAGTCTTATCAAGGGGTATCCTATTACCCAGTAGCTGGGTTGTGGAGGTCAGATAGGCAGTCGCTCCATGTAAAATACTGGTACTCAGCTGCATCCGGTTAGACTGGAAGCCGACCCCAACATAGTTGGGAAAAGGCAGGCAGATGATGATGGTGTGTGTGAATGACACGGGGTCTAGCCAGCAAGACTCTCTCTATTTTTGTTGTCTATCTATACATATAATAAAATTGTAGAAAAGTGGTGTCTGTACAATGGAAATACATTAAAAAAAAGTAGCAGGGGTTGTTATTATATCGATGCCGAACCCGAAAATGTAATTAAATTTTTTTTTGTCTGTTTATCTGTTTGTCTGTTTGTCTGCTGTGTTTGTGCACGCTAATATCAGAAACGGCTTATTCGATTTAGATGCGGTTTTCACTAATATATTGTAGTAAGCTTCACTTAACATTTAGTGTTTATTTCATGTCAATCGGTTCATAAATAAAAAAGTTATGTCAATTTAAAGAATCACGGCGAACATTTGTTAAGGTATTCTATCAGAGTACGTAAACGCCTCGCGCCTGCGCGTCCGTGGCTATATATACGAGGTGTAACGGAAAGGGGGTATCAACCCTGAAGGAGGTGAATGAAGATGAAAAAAAAATTTGGACCTCCCATAGTAATAGCACATCAATGATTTACTATTACTATGGGAGGTCCAAATTTTTTTTCATATTTCGACCTATGTTCTTTGGGGAAATTTGTTCAGTTTCATGAGCACATTCACCTCCTTCAGGGTTGATACCCCCTTTCCGTTACACCTTGTATAAAGCGCGGTGAGAGCCGCGCCGCTGCCATAATTCCGATCCAGCCTGTCCCTTGCTGCCCTCTCCCAGCGACGCCCTAAGCCGAGGTCCGTACCCCACAGGGGGTGCCCTTAGGGTGTAGTCGCTTAGTTTTTAAGTTTATATTGTGTAGTTAAGTTGTGTATTATGCCCTGGCTGGAGGCCTTAATTTATTGAGGCATCCACAGGAAAGCCAGGTTAAGCAGTCGACAACCCCTCAGGTTGAACTGCGAGATGACCATTTCAAAAGAAAACGCGCCGCTGCCATAAGGATTCAGTTATTCGTAGCGAACGCACGTATCCTGGAGAGTATAGGCGAATAGTTGGATTCGATTATTGCGATTCACTTGAATACTGACTGTTTGCATATTTCATTTATTTATATTTTAGGGTTTGTAGGTTAGGTTCTTTTTCTTAATTTTCTTTAAAATTTTGTAAGTATTTGGTATAGGTTAGGCGGTTCTTTCCTTGATTTTCGGTATACTTATCTTAATTTGTATTTAGGGTTTGTATATAAATATTATAAGTATTTGGTATAGGTTAGGCATTTCTTTTCTTGATTTTCTTTATTAAGTACTAGCTGTGCCCGCGACTTCGTCCGCGTGGAATAGTGACTTTTCGGGCAGCATATTTTGAATTACATATACCGTCTACAGACCGGGCATTTGCTGTCCGAACCCTCTGAGAACTCAGGCGAATTTCAGTGAAAGTCTCAGACTCTAGTGCTTGAGCTTCACGATCGGCAGTGAGACGTATTTCTCGTTCTTCCTGTGTTTCCTGAGACCGAACATTTGCTGTCCGAACCCTCTGAGAACTCAGACGAATTTCCCTATCAGTGAAAGTCTCAGACTCACGCGATAGTGTATGAGCTTTACGATCGGCAGTGAGACGTATTTCCCGTTCGTCCTGTGTCTCCTGGAATCGAGCATTTGTTGTCCGTACTCTCTGGGAGCTCAGGCGGATTTCCCTGACAGCAAAAGTCTCAGACTCACGCGATAGCGCGTGAGCTTCGCGATCGACAGATAAACGTGCCTTTCGTTGTTCCCCGTTTTCCCTATTTCGAGTTGTCATCATTCGAGAACGATTTGAACTCAGTCGAGATTCTCGCTGAGTCGAAGTTTCTGCAGCACGAAACCTAGCCTGGTGCAGAGAGCTTTTTGCCTCACGACCTTCCTCAGATTCCTGTGATCGAACTAATCTCATCCTTTTAGCATTTCTGCTACATTGGGAGAGTTTGGATCTTCTTCGAGGCATTCTGGCAATAAAATAGTACTTACTACTTAACACACAGTTATTTAGTAAACACGTACTATCGTAAACAATTAAATTATAAATACTTACAGATTATTATACAGTCTAAAATTATCACAGTTTAAGTAATAAGTGTTAAGACGTGTAAACCAAACGACATTATCATCATCATTTCAGCCGATAGACGTCCACTGCTGGACATAGGCCTCCCCCAATTTTGGGGGGGTTTGCCATAATCGCCACGCTTGGCAGGCGGGTTGGCGACCGCAGTATGGTATGGTGGTGGAATGCATAGAGAACGCTGCTGCCCATTCTCCGGTGAGACCCTTAGTCGCCTTTTACGACACCCACGGGAAGTAAGGGGTGGTGCTATTCTTCTACACAGACAAACGTACTAACTTTATAAAACAAAAGAATTGCTAGAAAAAATTATTACTAACCTAAGCTAATGAACTTATAATTAATAAAGAAAATCAAGAAAAGAAATGCCTAACCTATACCAAATACTTATAATATTTATAT
This sequence comes from Mesoligia furuncula, assembly GCA_916614155.1. NCBI lineage: Eukaryota > Metazoa > Arthropoda > Insecta > Lepidoptera > Noctuidae > Mesoligia > Mesoligia furuncula. The sequence continues at coordinate 23,818,105 of OU744802.1, read as the reverse complement.
ACAAACCCTAAATACAAATTAAGATAAGTATACCGAAAATCAAGGAAAGAAATGCCTAACCAATAATAAATGCTTACAATATTTATTTACGAAACCCTAAATAAAAATTAAGATAAGTAAATACCCAATAATCAAGGACCCCCCTGTGGGGTACGGACCTCGGCTTAGGGCGTCGCTGGGAGAGGGCAGCAAGGGACAGGCTGGATCGGAATTATGGCAGCGGCGCGGCTCTCAGCGCGCTTTATACAAGGTGTAACGGAAAGGGGGTATCAACCCTGAAGGAGGTGAATGTGTTCATGAAACTGAACAAATTTCCCCAAAGAACATAGGTCGAAATATGAAAAAAAATTTGGACCTCCCATAGTAATAGTAAATCATTGATGTGCTATTACTATGGGAGGTCCCTTTTTTTTTTCATCTTCATTCACCTCCTTCAGGGTTGATACCCCCTTTCCGTTACACCTTGTATATATATATAGCCACGGACGCGCAGGCGCGAGGCGTTTACGTACTCTGATAGAATACCTTAACAAATGTTCGCCGTGATTCTTTAAATTGACATAACTTTTTTATTTATGAACCGATTGACATGAAATAAACACTAAATGTTAAGTGAAGCTTACTACAATATATTAGTGAAAACCGCATCTAAATCGAATAACCTGTTTCTGATATTAGCGTGCACAAACACAGCAGACAAACAGACAAACAGACAAACAGATAAACAGACAAAAAAAATTTAATTACATTTTCGGGTTCGGCATCGATATAATAACAACCCCTGCTACTTTTTTTTTAATATATTTCCATTGTACAGACACCACTTTTCTACAATTTTATTATATGTATAGATAAGTTCATTAGCTTAGGTTAGTAATTATTTTTTCTAGCAATTCTTTTGTTTTATAAAGTTAGTACGTTTGTCTGTGTAGAAGAATAGCACCACCCCTTACTTCCCGTGGGTGTCGTAAAAGGCGACTAAGGGTCTCACCGGAGAATGGGCAGCAGCGTTCTCTATGCATTCCACCACCATACCATACTGCGATCGCCAACCCGCCTGCCAAGCGTGGCGATTATGGCAAACCCCCCCAAAATTGGGGGAGGCCTATGTCCAGCAGTGGACGTCTATCGGCTGAAATGATGATGATAATGACGTTTGGTTTACACGTCTTAACACTTATTACTTAAACTGTGATAATTTTAGACTGTATAATAATCTGTAAGTATTTATAATTTAATTGTTTACGATAGTACGTGTTTACTAAATAACTGTGTGTTAAGTAGTAAGTACTATTTTATTGTAAGAATGCCTCGAAGAAGATCCAACCTCTCCCAATGTAGCAGAAATGCTAAAAGGATGAGATTAGTTCGATCACAGGAATCTGAGGAAAGTCGTGAGGCAAAAGGCTCTCTGCACCAGGCTAGGTTTCGTGCTGCAGAAACTTCGACTCAGCGAGAATCTCGACTGAGTTCAAATCGTTCTCGAATGATGACAAATCGAAATAGGGAAAACGGGGAACAACGAAAGGCACGTTTATCTGTCGATCGCGAAGCTCACGCGCTATCGCGTGAGTCTGAGACTTTTGCTGTCAGGGAAATCCGCTTGAGCTCCCAGAGAGTACGGACAACAAATGCTCGATTCCAGGAGACACAGGACGAACGGGAAATACGTCTCACTGCCGATCGTGAAGCTCATACACTATCGCGTGAGTCTGAGACTTTCACTGATAGGGAAATTCGTCTGAGTTCTCAGAGGGTTCGGACAGCAAATGTTCGGTCTCAGGAAACACAGGAAGAACGAGAAATACGTCTCACTGCCGATCGTGAAGCTCAAGCACTAGAGTCTGAGACTTTCACTGAAATTCGCCTGAGTTCTCAGAGGGTTCGGACAGCAAATGCCCGGTCTGTAGACGGTATATGTACTTCAAAATATGCTGGCCGAAAAGTCACTATTCCACGCGGACGAAGTCGCGGGCACAGCTAGTACAACTTATAAAAACAAGTTATTAAATTGTAATAAAACCCCCCGATCAACAAAATGTACCGTCCATGCAATTTCTAGTATGAAACACAACAAATTTTATCATTTATTTTGTAATTCAACTATTAAGTATGTTTGTGAAAACCATAAGTTGCTCGCTTTGACTGAGGTGATCATAAGGTCAAGGTTACCACATAATTGCAGTGTCAACAATAGCAAATATACCAAATTTTATGTAAATCGGACGAGTTAAAGTGAAACAAATTACCATTGGCTGAAATCCCTACACTAATCAGAAGATACCTGATTATCTTCAAAATGCCTGAACAGATTTTAATGAAACAAAGCTAAGAACCACCCCGATCAAACCAGCCTTCTAATTTTAAAAAAACCGGATTGAATTGGGACCACCCTTTCTGAGCTACGATGCCACAGACAGACTAACCTACTACTATAGTCCTCTTCACCGTATCCGGGGACAGCGACCCAAACTACTTTTAATTCCTTTCGTGAGCTCTCTGATGACTTGCAAAACCAACTTTGGTCTGCTCACACAGATACACACACACATATAGAACGACATAACTGTCAAACTTATAACACCTCTCTTAATACGTCGGGGGCTAAATGAAAATATATCTCATTACATAGTTTTAATAATATATTTTTTTAATAATTTTATTTTTTTTATTTCTCAGCAATATACAGAGTAGGTATAAGCAGCATTTACAGCGTAGGACTTACAAGTGCACAGAGATTTGATCAATGTCCCCCATGCTAAGTGGAACCTGTGTCACAGAGGTCATCCATCAGTCCATATACAGATTACAGGTAGATATTATTTAGGGGAGCAATTATGTGCTTATATCTAGTGTGAAAATTTTGTGGTGAGTGCGAGTGTGAGTGAGTGAGTGTGAGTTGAATTTAATGTAATAGGTACCAATAACAACAAAAACAGTTAAAAAAACTGGCCAAGTGCGAGTCGGACTCGCACACGAAGGGTTCCGTACCACAAGGCAAAAACGCAAAAAAATAAATAAAACATGTTTGTTGTATGGGAGCCCCCCTTAAATATTAATTTTATTTAAATTTTATTATTTATTATTAAAGTAAAAATACAACTGAGTATTTTGTGAATATTTCAAGTGCCTACCTGTTGCCATTTTTGATATCGAGCAAAAAAGGGCAAAAAAATCGCGTTTGTTGTATGGGAGCCCCCCTTAAATATTTAATTTATTTTGTTTTTAGTATTTGTTGTTATAGCGGCAACAGAAATACATAATTTGTGAAAATTTCAACTGTCTAGCTGTCGCGGTTCTTGAGATACTGCCTGGTGACAGACAGACGGACAGACAGCGAAGTCTTAGTAATAGGGTTCCGTTTTTACCCTTTGGGTACGGAACCCTAAAAACATCGCTAAAATCAATCGGAAATCAATCAATCATAATCTAAAAGCCCAATGATATAATTGACAGAACCATTTTTATTTATCACTAATACAAAAATTTAGATTCGTTTTGATAGCTATGCTATCACGCTATATCGCGTGTTTAAGGTTAAACAAAAGTCTTGCTTGTTCCGTTTCTTTAGTCTAAAATAATAGTAGTATAACGTAAAACGTAGATGCTACATAAAATGGTGAAAAAGCTTATTACTTGATATCACGCTTGGTAACTGCTACTTGCACTCCCTACGGTCCAGCGCACAGTTAGCGAGGCGATTATCAACTTTATTTTAAGGAACACAATGTTGATATTTGTTTGGCATTGACAAATGCGCTGCGCTGCGTTTCGCCAGTTGGCTCCGGCCTTAAATGTATGAAAAGTGGCGAATCCTGACCACTAGAAGTGGTCCAAAATGATGTGGTCCAGTGATATCAATAAACGTGCCAGAAACACAGAAAAACCTAGGAACAAAAAAATAATAACAAAAAAACAATTGAAAATACAGTAGACTGGAATCAAAATGCTTGTTAATAATATAATTTAGTTTACAGAATACTGCTATTGTAATAAGAACAACTTAATTGATGCGTTTGTAGTTTGTGTTCATGCCTAGTAATTAGTTTGAACCACAGATATAGATAGACCTAGATAACCGATGTCCGTGTAAATAACGCAAGCATCTCGATCTGTATGAAAACCAAGCGTGCCATATTTTGACTATGACGTCACAAGCACTATTTATTGAGGGGAAAAGCAAATTGATACAAAGACGCCGCCGCCGCCGTGTGCGGCACCCGTCTCGCCCCATCCCCGGGGCCTAGTGCCAGCGCTTAGCCGCTTACGCTCACCTAGGCAGCAGTACTCAGGACAGGAGCGCGAAAGTGGTGGCTTACGATTTTTGTGCGTAAACAGGGCCTCAAGTCTGCTATTACAATAGTGTCAGAATGTTCTATCATTGATTTCATAATTGTTGATTTTGACAAGTTTGGTAATCTTCTATACATATAATAAAATTGTAGAAAAGTGGTGTCTGTACAATGGAAATATATTAAAAAAAAGTAGCAGGGGTTGTTATTATATCGATGCCGAACCCGAAAATGTAATTAAATTTTTTTTTGTCTGTTTATCTGTTTGTCTGCTGTGTTTGTGCACGCTAATATCAGAAACGGCTTATTCGATTTAGATGCGGTTTTCACTAATATATTGTAGTAAGCTTCACTTAACATTTAGTGTTTATTTCATGTCAATCGGTTCATAAATAAAAAAGTTATGTCAATTTAAAGAATCACGGCGAACATTTGTTAAGGTATTCTATCAGAGTACGTAAACGCCTCGCGCCTGCGCGTCCGTGGCTATATATACAAGGTGTAACGGAAAGGGGGTATCAACCCTGAAGGAGGTGAATGAAGATGAAAAAAAAAATTTGGACCTCCCATAGTAATAGCACATCAATGATTTACTATTACTATGGGAGGTCCAAATTTTTTATCATATTTCGACCTATGTTCTTTGGGGAAATTTGTTCAGTTTCATGAGCACATTCACCTCCTTCAGGGTTGATACCCCCTTTCCGTTACACCTTGTATAAAGCGCGCTGAGAGCCGCGCCGCTGCCATAATTCCGATCCAGCCTGTCCCTTGCTGCCCTCTCCCAGCGACGCCCTAAGCCGAGGTCCGTACCCCACAGGGGGTGCCCTTAGCGTGTAGTCGCTTAGTTTTTAAGTTTATATTGTGTAGTTAAGTTGTGTATTATGCCCTGGCTGGAGGCCTTAATTTATTGAGGCATCCACAGGAAAGCTAGGTTAAGCAGTCGACAACCCCTCAGGTTGAACTGCGAGATGACCATTTCAAAAGAAAACGCGCCGCTGCCATAAGGATTCAGTTATTCGTAGCGAACGCACGTATCCTGGAGAGTATAGGCGAATAGTTGGATTCGATTATTGCGATTCACTTGAATACTGACTGTTTGCATATTTCATTAATTATTTATATTTTAGGGTTTGTAGGTTAGGTTCTTTTTCTTAATTTTCTTTAAAATTTTGTAAGTATTTGGTATAGGTTACGCGGTTCTTTCCTTGATTATTGGGTATTAACTTATCTTAATTTTTAATTAGGGTTTTGTAAATAAATATTGTAAGCATTTATTATTGGTTAGGCATTTCTTTCCCTGATTTTCGGTATACTTATCTTAATTTGTATTTAGGGTTTGTATATAAATATTATAAGTATTTGGTATAGGTTAGGCATTTCTTTTCTTGATTTTCTTTATTAAGTATAAGTTCATTAGCTTAGGTTAGTAATTATTTTTTCTAGAAATTCTTTTGTTTTATAAAGTTAGTACGTTTGTCTGTGTAGAAGAATAGCACCACCCCTTACTTCCCGTGGGTGTCGTAAAAGGCGACTAAGGGTCTCACCGGAGAATGGGCAGCAGCGTTCTCTATGCATTCCACCACCATACCATACTGCGATCGCCAACCCGCCTGCCAAGCGTGGCGATTATGGCAAACCCCCCCAAAATTGGGGGAGGCCTATGTCCAGCAGTGGACGTCTATTGGCTGAAATGATGATGATAATGACGTTTGGTTTACACGTCTTAACACTTATTACTTAAACTGTGATAATTTTAGACTGTATAATAATCTGTAAGTATTTATAATTTAATTGTTTACGATAGTACGTGTTTACTAAATAACTGTGTGTTAAGTAGTAAGTACTATTTTATTGTAAGAATGCCTCGAAGAAGATCCAACTTCTCCCAATGTAGCAGAAATGCTAAAAGGATGACATTAGTTCGATCACAGGAATCTGAGGAAGGTCGTGAGGCAAAAGGCTCTCTGCACCAGGCTAGGTTTCGTGCTGCAGAAACTTCGACTCAGCGAGAATCTCGACTGAGTTCAAATCGTTCTCGAATGATGACAACTCGAAATAGGGAAAACGGGGAACAACGAAAGGCACGTTTATCTGTCGATCGCGAAGCTCACGCGCTATCGCGTGAGTCTGAGACTTTAGCTGTCAGGGAAATCCGCCTGAGCTCCCAGAGAGTACGGACAACAAATGCTCGATTCCAGGAGACACAGGACGAACGGGAAATACGTCTCACTGCCGATCGTGAAGCTCATACACTATCGCGTGAGTCTGAGACTTTCACTGATAGGGAAATTCGTCTGAGTTCTCAGAGGGTTCGGACAGCAAATGTTCGGTCTCAGGAAACACAGGAAGAACGAGAAATACGTCTCACTGCCGATCGTGAAGCTCAAGCACTAGAGTCTGAGACTTTCACTGAAATTCGCCTGAGTTCTCAGAGGGTTCGGACAGCAAATGCCCGGTCTGTAGACGGTATATGTAATTCAAAATATGCTGCCCGAAAAGTCACTATTCCACGCGGACGAAGTCGCGGGCACAGCTAGTCTACTAATATAATGGCGTCATTATGACTTTCCAATGGTCAACCCATTGAAAGAAATGGCATAGAATTCCATTGAAAGAAATGGCATAGAATGGTAATCTCGTACATAATGAAAAATGAATTACTTACTTACGCGGTAATCTGCAAAAATTTTGACAGTTCCTTTGATCAGTGACCTACCATTAGAACGTCATTGTGCAGTCATTGCTTGTAATTCGTTACGAGTATCGTATAATTTCTGTGCCATTGACCGACCAATGATCAACCATTATGAATTTAGCAGATTACGAACTTTTAGCAAAATGACAATGGGATGGTGGTGGGATCGTGTTGGATTGACGAACTTATAAAAATAGCAGACTAGGGCCCCTGGGCACGTGAAGTAGTTGCTCTTGCGTTATCTAGGTATATCTATATCTGTGGTTTGAAGTTATGCAAAGGTATTCAATACAACATGTCCCAAAATTCAACGATAAGCCAGCACCGGAGGATAGACCTGCCCATGACTACTCGGGGAAAAAAAGAAAAAAAATATATATCTCTTTTTTTTTGAAGTTATAAAAAAAAAGAAGAAATTCTTAAAAAAGTGAGACCTTTTATGATATTTTTCACTACCATGACCACACTTTTTTAAATATTTCTGTTATTTTTTTTTATAGGCAACCTGAATAGCACTGCTATCTACCACAATTCTTAAAAAATCCAGAATACCTCTAGTTTTTTCACGTAAATTAATGAAACTTAATTTATTCCCTAAATTTTTTGAAGATTTTTACTTTTAATCAACTTTAACTCATCGTGGTGTAAAAAAAAAGTATGAACACTACTATGGCAAGTTTTTTTATAAATTGACGCAACTAATCAAGATTCCAAAATGGTATAATACTCTAGGCAAACAAGTTAAAAAAAAAAATGTTCCTATTATTTCTAAACAGGGGCCAAATGACGGTCTGGTAATAAAAAGTATTAGTTCTTGGAAAATGTTTAATATTTAAATAAATGGTCAAACAATTTCTCATGTAATTTATTAACATTATAACCAATGTTCAAATTGTTTGCCACCAGCAATAATACATGCACGACATCGCCTTAAAAATGACCGTTTTATTTGTCTTGCATATCTTCTGCGATTAATATGATCCGCAGCCTGACTGATATTTCGACGAAGCTCGTCCAATGACGCAATGGGTTTTGAGTAGACCCTGTCTTTAAGACAACCCCAATAGAAGAAGTCCAGGGGGTTCAAATCGGGTGAACGAGGTGGCCATAAGATAGGACCAAGTCGCCCGATCCAACGCCCTGGATACTCTTGATTTAAATATTCTCGCACAGGGCGGGCATAGTGTGCTGGGCAACCATCATTTTGGAGCCACATGTTTTGGAGATCATTTAAGGGCACGTCGTCTAGCAATTCTTGCAAGTCATTTTGTAAAAAGTTTAAATAACTATTGCCATCTAAGTTTCCTTGTAACTCAAAGGGCCCAATTACTTTTCCATTTAATATGCCGGTCCATAAGTTAACCTTGAATTGATATTGGGATCTGTCTTGTCTCATCAAGTGCGGATTTTCATTGCTCCAACTATGTAGGTTGTGTAGATTTAAATATCCATCTTTCTTGCATGTTGTTTCATCCGACCATAGAATTTTGTCCAGGAATTGGGGATCTTCCCTGTGCCTTTGCAGCATCACACGGCAAAATGTGACTCTTAATGGATAGTCCCGCGGTAACAACGTCTGCACACGCCTGTAATGATATGGGTGAAGCTTGTGACGTTGTAAAATTCGATGTGCAGAACTTTTCGGGATTCCTGTAGCTTCTTCTATGGCGCGTACCGAAGTAGTCGAATCATTTTCTATCTCATTGAGAACTTCTTCATCACGATCCGAACTAGGTCTTCCAGCGTTTCTCCTACTGGATGGCATACGACCCTCCGAAAACGCTTGATGCACATTAATAAACACTCGATAATCAGGATATCTTTGAGCATTTGGGTACCTTTCTCGATACAGTCTGCTAGCAGCGTTAGCATTGCATCGGGTTTCTCCATAGATGAGGTGCATATTTGCGTATTCCTGTGGTGTGTATGGTTGCGGCATGTTGATCGTTAAACAGTCCAAAATGCGCCAGAACTCCAAATCACAAAACTCACAATCGTAGTCACAAAACACACAATCGTAGTCCAAGATAATGCCAGGTCAGTTCAGTTTGCAGATCGATTCCAGTCCAAAAAGCCAAGCCAAAAGTCGTTAGTACGTACGAGAGCCACGTCAGTTGAATACGGAACGGTGCGCAGTAAACAAAGGAGCAGAGCGTACTGAACTGACTTGCTCTGAGAATAATAACAGCTTCTCTACCTGCCCTGTTGTTGTCTCTTTTTAACGTAAATATCTCTGTCTATCTATCTCTCTCTAACTTCTAAGGTATGTATGCCCCATTCAAATTCCTAGAAATTGTAACAAGAACCCACTACCTGCCCTGTTGTTGTCTCTTTTTAACGTAAATATCTCTATCTATCTATCTCTCTCTAACTTCTAAGGTATGTATGCCCCACTCAAATTCCTAGAAATTGTAACAAGAACCCATTTTGGGCACGCAGTGAAAGTGATTACTGTCAACTATAATTTAAGGAATTTGGTTCTTGTTTTGAACTAGTATGGATATAATTTTTTTGTGGTTGATTTTCCTAGAGTATTATACCATTTTGGAATCTTGATTAGTTGCGTCAATTTATAAAAAAACTTGCCATAGTAGTGTTCATACTTTTTTTTTACACCACGATGAGTTAAAGTTGATTAAAAGTAAAAATCTTCAAAAAATTTAGGGAATAAATTAAGTTTCATTAATTTACGTGAAAAAACTAGAGGTATTCTGGATTTTTTAAGAATTGTGGTAGATAGCAGTGCTATTCAGGTTGCCTATAAAAAAAAATAACAGAAATATTTAAAAAAGTGTGGTCATGGTAGTGAAAAATATCATAAAAGGTCTCACTTTTTTAAGAATTTCTTCTTTTTTTTTATAACTTCAAAAAAAAAGAGATATATATTTTTTTTCTTTTTTTCCCCGAGTAGTCATGGGCAGGTCTATCCTCCGGTGCTGGCTTATCGTTGAATTTTGGGACATGTTGTATATCTACAACAACCTGCGAGTGTATCATTCATACCGCTATGTTACCACACAAAGCTTGTCATTTCTTCGGTTTAAATGTATAATAAATAAAGTAAAAGCATCACTGCTTGATGTGTTAAACATTTAAACCGACCAAAGTAACTTTGTTACGGGCTGATTTTTCAATCGACAGATAATTTTTAATCGTGGAAGAACTGTCAAAAATTCAAAATTGTTGCACGGATAAAATTATCTGGCGTTTGGAAAAATCAGCCTTAAAATGAATAAGTTTTAGCAAAACCTGTGCAGTCTTTTTATCAGCGTTTTTTTAAATATTATTGGGAGTTTTTTCCGTATTTAAATACTTAAAAAACGTGATGCTGAGTTGCAATGCATTGATACAAATATGGTTTTCAAACACAAACCAAAAGCTTTAACCAGACGAAAATAACCAATGATATGAAAAAACTTCATTCTCACTACCGCTTCTGAAATAAAACCCCCACATAATTCGGTCTGCCACATTCAAAAACTTTAACTCCAACAAGTCACCCTACCCTCGTCATACAGTCAATGTACAGATGCCAGCACATCAAGTTACCCGAAACTGTCAAATTTTCCTAATCAACTTTGAACCTTATGTTTTAATGATAAAGTTGAAAATCGATTAAATAAATTTGATAGTTTGTAGTAGCTTGATGTGCAGATGTGCTGGAGTCTTTACCTACACTGCCGGCACTTGTTTGATCTATAAAAATATTAGGATGACAAAATGTTGGGAAACTGCCACGTTCTTCTAATGGTCGCAAGCGATACGTCACTTGTCCCTAAAGGTTCTTTAGAAAACCGCCGTTAGACAGCATCTGTCTGGCATTAATAAATAAATAATAAACTCAAACTCAAACTCAAAGTATTTATTTCAATTAAACCAATTACAGGCACTTTTGAATTGTCAAGGGGTCGGTCAGTCAGAAAGATGAAGCTAGTTGCCCATTCCAAAGCGTAGGTACCTATCGAGAAGAACGGGCAAGAAACTCCATGGACACTTTTAAATCAAAATAATATGGTTACAAAGTCTTGTTTCATCATTCATGTTAAAAATTATACACGTGAGAACGACGCAGAACGTTAAAAGCGTCCGTAATGAAAAGACGAAATAAAAAAAACTGGCCAAGTGCGAGTCGGACTCGCACACGAAGGGTTCCGTACCACAAGGCAAAAACGCCGAAAAAAACATGTTTGTTGTATGGGAGCCCACCTTAAATATTTATTTTATTTTATTATTATTATTAAAGTTAAAATACAACAGAGTATTTCGTGAATATTTCAAGTGCCTACCTGTTGCCATTTTTGATATCGAGCAAAAAAGGGCAAAAAAATCGCGTTTGTTGTATGGGAGCCCCCCTTAAATATTAATTTTATTTTGTTTTTAGTATTTGTTGTTATAGCGGCAACAGAAATACATAATTTGTGAAAATTTCAACTGTCTAGCTATCGCGGTTCTTGAGATACAGCCTGGTGACAGACAGACAGACAGACGGACAGACAGCGAAGTCTTAGTAATAGGGTTCCGTTTTTATACGGAACCCTAAAAAACAATTCAAATATTAAATTAAAATAAGCCATGGCAGCAAAGAGATGACCAGTCCCTACTGACGCCCGTTCACGAACATGACACATGTATTAAACCATTTATTTTTAGGTTACAAAGACCCAAAGATACATACCTTAACCTAAGTATACATAATAATATAGTAACAATTTTGTTAGTAAATAAAACTTAATAACTATGTTATGTTACAAATTAATATTTGTTGCCTCTGATGGCAACCTATGCGGGTGGTTTGGTGTTGGAAGTAAAGGAAACAAGAAACTATCTCAAACACTTTATAATTTAATAGTTAAAAGTATCTTTAGAACTAATTTATGTTATTAAATAAATACTAGAAAACTTACTTAATGTAACCCGATTAATGCCAGCCAGCTAAAACTTCAGCAGAAAGAGCTATGGGCGTGGGGAGTTGGTGATAAACCCAGAACCTACTGTTCCGTTTAACTAAGTTAATTTAAATAAAATATTATTAATCTCAAATTATTATTTTCCATACGCAAAATACGCGCATTGACGTGGAGTTGCGGACACCAGCCCGTAGTACCTATTACCTATCTCAAATTAAAGATTTTAAATAAGTAACCTTCCAGTTATTAATAAGATTAAACAGTAAATGGGCGCCAGGGACAATAAAGGTCCCGGATCCTGGAGCCGACGAAGGTGTCCAATATTCTTCCGGAGGAACAAATAATGTCGAACCCAAGATCCTCAATTAAATTAGGTTGAAGACCGGTTTCAAGTGAAGAAAACCGGACTAAGGTAACTAACCGGTTCTTATAGAAACCGGAATAAATTAGTTAATAAATTCTTAGGAATAAAAAAAAAACCGTCCCGCCTGCGCTATCGCAAGACGGACTCAGCCAGCCGCACAGTCGTCTCCGCAGGAGGCTTCAAGCGTGCTCGAGGAACGGGTCTCGCGTCCAGGCCCCAGACGTTCCGCTAGATCCTGGCGGCGAGACGAATCTCTCGAGGTGCCTCTCCTGGAAACGACAATACGGAGACCCAATGATATACAACATAAACTAATTAACATTCCTTGAGGTGACCGAGCTTGGAAATCTAAAAGGCTGAAACATTAGCTGGTTAACATGGCCTTTTGACACTAGGAATCTGGATTACCCACGTGGCGTTCATCAACTCCACGACAAGGGCTCGTTCCCGTAAACAATAATTGAATACCGTGGTTAACACTGAGGAATCTATGATCAATAGTCAGCGGATGAAATACTCACGGTTGAATTAGGGAGAAAGCACTTGACTGCAAGTTCCTTGGCCGGCTGTAATGTAGTCTGCGTATGCGCAAATTGGAATCCTGTAATTAATATTCAGGGATCACGACAATATCCTTTTAACAACCAGGGAAGGCTCACAGACCACTTCCAAACACTATTACCACAAAATCCTTACCTTTTAAAACAAGATACAAGCTAAGTGTTTTCACTCCTGCGTGTCAAGGGCGAAAGGGACGCTAACATGCAGTGTTGCCAGGTCAAGGATTTTCTTTACCCTAGGCTTGGTCTAAATTTACCCTAGAATCTTTATTATTAAAAAAAAATACCCCAAAAATATCCTTGTCTTTTCCTTCTTTACAAATAAAACAACTACATACATTATTTATTTTTATTATTATATTATTGGCACATAACAATAAAAGTATCCTCTGCATCGCTATCTTTTTTGTCATACATGCTATTATTGAATTTGTCCAACATTGTTTTTGATGGAGTGAAGTTAACACAAGATTTGTGAAATATGTTTAAACTGTATCTTACAGTCATTATACTCTGTATCATAGGCAGAGATAGCTATTTCTAAGCTTGGTTTTGACGACTGAGTAAGTATAGAGAAAAGGCCCTTTCTACGGCTGCATTAGATATAGGCGCCGACAAAAGAGACAATGCTAATTTGGAAACGTTAGGGAATCTTTTATTACCCCCAGCATCTGTGTCCTCCTGAACCTCAGCCCAAAAATCAGTACAACGCGTCAGGCGCGTTCGGAAACTAAACCGTTCACAGATATTTTGCATCACCCTAAGGTAGACTGGTAGAAAATGCCCATGGCATTAAGTCCGCCTTTGTACAGTTTTTGCTTGTGCATAAAGTTTTAATAAATAAATAAATATTTTACTGTTAATGACTCTTACCCCAAAAAATACCCTAGGAAAATTCATACCCTAAAATTTACCCTGCTGGATTACTTTTACTCTAAATATAGGGTAAATTACCCTAAGTTGGTATCACTGCTAACATGATTCCTTATTATTGTCATCGATTGCAGACCGGAACTCGACGGAGCATTTCGAAAACCTCCCGTAATGCAGGTAAAATGATTATAAGATCACGGAAGATAAACATTACACCAAGATACTTTAATTCTTGAAAATCACTAATAACTACACAACGTGACGTTCAAACGCTGAAACTATAAGAATCATCATGATCCAGACCAACAAACAAATTATTTGTAATATCTAATTCCAAATCTAGTTTAATTTGGGGTAATTATCTTGGAATAGCTAGTCGGGAAATTTCTAATCTATCACCTGGCCACATTATGTCAAAGACTATGCACAGATTAAAATCGGAATCCTAGACAAAGAAGTTTCTAGAAATTAGTCCCTAATGAAAAAATCACTTTATTTCCGTTTACGGTTATTTAGTTTATTATGATTTTTTACTGAAAGCTGAAAATAATGAAGTATTGCTCCATACGATATTATTTCGATGGTTATAAATCAAAATGTTAAAATATCGATTAGACTACAACTCTTAATCGGCGACCACCAGATGTCGCACTAACTGTCAGAAACTGACGTTCGACTGAATGACATTTGAAGTGTAAATAAACAATACTTGTTCTAATTTATTATGAAAACCTATTTAATATGTTTTAGAATAGTAATTTATTGTGATTAAGTGATAACTAAAAAGTCCAGTGACAAAATACGGTTGAAGGAATGAGTTCTTCTATCAAGTGCAGTACAAAGTCAAACTACAATGAAATATATTACTCGGTAACCTCAAAATGTTCTACAATATGTTTTCAGGTAAATGCTACTTTACTTATTAGTAACGCAGCTGTATAGGTATAAAAAAACAACGTAACAACGTAACGTATCACTTAGTTGCACTAAGTCTTTGTGCGATCCGGTGGCACTTGCCCGCGAAAGCGGCGGAATACCACATCCTGCGGCCGAAAGCTTTCTTCCATCACCAAGCGCAGGTAGCATATTGGTATACGCACCACAAACGCCTTAAAATTGGCGCTTAAAATTAATGCTGAAATGAACCATTTTGGCGCAGCCGTGAGGCACGCATTATTGTTGTTAGAAACATTAGTTTTATTTTATTAATTTTGTATTCTGTGTTTCACAAACTGTGTCCAAATAAACTTTATTCTTTCTTTTCTTCTTTCTCTTTTTCTTTCGATACTGCTGAGCATGAGGTCCTGAGTTCCAGTCCCAAGTCGGGCAGAGTATTATTGGGGTTTCCATCTGGAATTTCCCAAACCTCCATAGTTCAGAATTTCCGAGACGCTGAAGACCGGAATAAGTGGAGGAGCATCGCGAGGGCTACTTGGGCCAAAGAAATTGCAGAGTCATCAACCACGACCACTCTATCAAGAGTGAACGACTAAGGAGGAGCATCTGGAATTTCTTTCTCAGTACTAGTCCGGAGTCAGAATTTTTACCCGGTTGATGGCTACAGGCTCACCCCCTATTTTTTTTATTTAAACTTTACTGGGGAAATGTGGGTGTACTACAGATACACCTCGGCATAACCCTTCATGGATTACAGGCGTGATGTTATGCCATTGTAATGTAGGGTTACTTGAATAGTTTGTTCACACGTGATGTTCGTATGAATGGGATTTAAGCATGTGAGAAGGTTGTAAGCGGATTTTTTTTTTATTTTAGTTATGACTGGATACTATGGCATTGCTTAAAACAGACCCAGAAATTTGGAACAGCATTGCGCAAAAAGGACAACCTCCACAAATGGAACCCCCATTTGTGGAGGTTTAAATGTATAATAAATCAAGTAAAAGCATCATTACTTGGTTTTTTATTCATTTAAACCGACCAAAGTAACTTTTTTTCAATTGACAGATAATTTTTATTCGTGCAATAAAATTGACGTTTCACAGATTTTGTATAGAAGAACTGTCAAAAATTCAAAGGACGGATTAAATTATCTGGCGCTGGTAAAATCACCCTTAAAATGGATAAGGTTCAGCGAAACCTGTGCAGGGGCTTTTTATAAGCTTTTTTTGATATTATTGATTTTTTCCGTATTTAAATACTTAAAAAACGTGATGCTGAGTTACAATGCATTCGGAAAAGCATGGCGCAACAAGGATTACCTCCACAAATGGGGTTCATGGACGTTTCAGATCTCCGGTGCGTATCCGGTATCTCTCCACAGCCATTGGCTACCTCCCATCTTGCACCGCATGCCCTGTCACCTGCACACGTGAGGACCTAATGGTTGCGTCAGCAAACGGTATTCGCGTTGCTAAATTTTGGGCCGAACAAATTTCAAAATTTATACTAATATTATAAATTCGAAAGTAACTCTGACTTTCTGTCTGTCTGTCTGTATGTTACCTTTTTACACCTAAACCATTGATAATAATAATAATAATATTCTTTATTTCAGACAGCTTGTGCACCCGTCCATATAGAGAGGAGAAAAAGAAAAAACCAAAGTATTAACTAAACTAAATTAAATAACCCTCTTAATTAAAGACCTCCACAGTGGAGATGACACTCTGTTAGCTATCGTCTTCAGGATTTCATTGCGGCTACCACGCACTCTGTAGATCAGGGACACCGTCCTCTTGCGCATGACGGCATGAAAGCCGTCGGTGTGATGAAACGCGAACATTCCCGATGCGCTACAGAAGCGAGGCAGCCCCAACATCATCCTGAAGACGTTGTTATATTGGATTCGCAGGTTCTCCAGCGATCTTTTGGTATGACTGGTCCACAGACTCCCAGTGTACATGCTCTGACAATATGCTTTAAAGAGAGTTATCTTAACTTCATCAGAGCACCTGTAGAATCTGCGGGCCAGCATGTTGCCTCTGACAGCCAAAGACCTGCGTTCCCTCTCTATGTCAACATTGTCTTCAAGACTTTCAGTAATGTAATGTCCCAGGTATTTGACCTTATCCACTCGATTTATGCTTAAACCATTCAAAGTAACTTTATGTGAATGGTTGGGGCACTTACCGGCAGCCCTGAAGACCATGTATTCACTTTTTTGTACATTATACAAAAGGCCATGCGTTCTAGCATACTCTTCACATACTCTCAACATCTCTCCGAGTCCCCCCACCGTTGGGCTCAGCAGCACCATATCGTCCGCGTAGCTTATGTTATTAATTTTAACTCCATCTATCGAGCATCCGACGCGCATGCTGCTGAGCTTCACGATGAGGTCATTGACATATAGGTTGAAGAGCTTGGGAGATGTCAAGCCCCCCTGTCTCACCCCGCTCTCCAACCCATATGCCCCAGACAGAGTATGAGCCCATCTTACATAATTGGTTTGCTTACTATACCAATATTTTAATATATTGAGCACGGTCACCGGTATCGGTCCCCCAACTTTCTCCATAGCACATCGTACGATACAAGATCAAAAGCCTTGGAAAGGTCAAGGAAACAGGCATACACCGGAGTTCCACGCTTGGTATAGTATTGGACAGCATGCTTGAGGCTTAATATCGCGCTTTCAGTGGATAGCCCGGGTCGGAACCCGAACTGAACGTCATGCAAGTTAATAAATTCATCCAAATAAGAGTCAAGCAAGCCGTCCATCACCTTAGCTATCACAGTTGCTAGCGATATGGGACGGTAGTTATTCCGATCCGAGATATCACCGGTTTTGTTCTTCACAATAGGCACTACGATAGTTTTCAAGAGGTCACTTGGCAAATAGGAATGAGTCATGCACATTGTGAAAAACATAGCCAGAACCCTCGGTAGATGAACCCCCGCATATCGCAAGTGTTCAACACTTAGGCTGTCATGACCAGAAGACTTGCCACCGGTCATTTTTTTCAGAACATGTCTGACTTGGCTAGCTGTAACATGCACAATTGAGCCCCCCCCATCATGTCCATCCTCAGAGCTAATAGCCGACACTGACGGGCCCAGCGGGGAGCGCACCCTGAAATGCTCACAGAACATGTTCGCTATGTGGATTGGTTCACTCACACCATCCACATTCACCGGCAGGCCAGGCTTAACATCACGCTTTCTAGTAGCCTTCCAGAATTTACTAAAATTTTTAGCTACTCTATGTTTGGCCAAAATATTGGATCTAAGCTTTTCCTGGTTTTTTTGGCACCACTTCAGGCGACTTTTGAAAGTTTTGCGCGTTTCACACATATTGTCATAAATTATGCCAACAGATTATTGTACTTCCAGGGTTCTTGTTGTAAATTATACTCACGAAGACTAGTAGATATAAAGTTTATTCATAGACAGTAGACACATTACTACAGAATTATTAAAAATACAAAACTGCAATACGACTTATCTATCTGACAGCTAGTCGACGACCTCTCTCGCCAAGCCCGCGCTTTTCTTATCAACGACACCCACATGACATTATACTTTTTTTTTTTCTTATTTGATGAAAATGGAACCAAAATTACAGAATGTATTAAATTACTAACAGACGGCCATTCTGCCGTGGGGATGACCCTATCCCCAACTCAGTTCGGCCATTCACTGTAAGGTATGACCTCATACCTTGACTTGTTATAAACAATAAATTGAAATATGTTGGAAAGCATTGGTTATCATACAATTTTTTTTTTATATATAGTACAAGATAGATCCACAATAGTAAATCTGACATATAAATGATTTCTACTTATTTTAAATTCCATTTTTAACTGTACATATTTATCTTATTCTAGTATAACCTGTATAACACAAATCTAAGTACACATGATGATTGATATTTTTAAGACTTCAAGAGAACAGCTAGTAGTAACTCCAATAACTAATCTATAAACTTAATAAAAATTATAATTATCATTCACAGCTTATAATAATATATTATAATACTAGAGCCACCCTAGGGGCACACAAATTATAACCTAAGCCTATTTTAACTGTACATATTTATCTTATTCTAGTATAACCTGTATAACACAAATCTAAGTACACATAATGATTGATATTTTTAAGACTTCAAGAGAACAGCTAGTAGTAACTCCAATAACGAATCTATAAACTTAATAAAAATTATAATTATCATTCACAGCTTATAATAATATAACACTAGAGCCACCCTAGGGGCACACAAATTATAACCTAAGCTAATTTAACTGTACATATTTATCTTATTCTAGTATAACCTGTATAACACAAATCTAAGTACACATAATTATTGATATTTTTAAGACTTCAAGAGAACAGCTAGTAGTAACTCCAATAACTAATCAATAAACTTAATAAAAATTATAATTATCATTCACAGCTTATAATAATATAACACTAGAGCCACCCTAGGGGCACACAAATTATAACCTAAGCCTATTATATTATATTATTTATTACCTATTATACCTACCACACTGGGGGTAGATTTGATTAACTGCAGCCACACTTAGGGATTCTCATTCATTTCAGTGGACAATCATCATTATTGTTCACACTTGGGAACTTCATTAGGTACCACACTTGGGGTCCGTTGTTATCTATTTGTATTGGCCACACTAGGGGCTAACATCCACACTTGGGGATTCTCATTGATCTTGGGTAATCATCATACTTCACACTTGGGAACTTCATTAGGTACCACACTTGGGGTCCGTTGTTATCTATTTGTATTGGCCTCACTAGGGGCTAACAGTCACACTCATGGTCGTAATTCATAATTTTCTCACTGGTATCTATGCTGTAAGCGTCATAATACGGAAAATAGTGGTAAGTGTATAAGATGTCAGTCAGTTAATTAATAAAGATAATAGATGCATTAAATTACTCTGGAAGAGAATCGTCAGTTATGGAACTTATTTCGACAATAGCAGAAAGTGCCCCCATCGATATCCAAGGTTACTCTTCTTAAAAATAATTGGCTCTTACAATGTTTTCAAATTACAGTAAGTATGGGAGGACAGCGTAGGCCTGTCAACAAGTGGTCTACAGATCTAAAGTCTACAAGGCCTACAAAGTCCTCACCTTTACAAAATAAGAATCTATCAAAAGGATAAATAAAAATAAAATATATAAAAACCTACTAAAACCAAGTGATATGATTCCCATTACAACCACTAATAAAGAGGTGAATAATTAGAATTGTCTCTATATAATGTCAAATAATAAAGAGATTATGTCAAAAAAAGTTTGTAAAACAATAAACAAGAAATAAACATCGTAATTTGAGAGCAGATACTAGACATTTATAGTTTTGCCTTTAATGAGGAGTCAGGAAAGCCACATGTCATAATACTGTGGAAATGAGCAAAGTATACTAACCTAGCTGTGGCTATATCTGTCAACTGCCTTGTTTTTCTTACTGCATAATGCAGCTGAACTTAATCTACCTGAAAGAGCTCTAATGTGTGCGCCCCATTGTAATTTGGAATATAAAGTAATTCCCAGAAATACAGTTTCCGTAACAGCATCTAGTTGTATTTTTTTTTTTTTTGACATTCTAAATTTAGACCCAATTGAGGTACATTTCAAAATGAGAACTTAAGACATTTAGTTTTGTTCGCATTAAGAGTCCTATTACGGATCGTAAACGCAAATCAAATTATTTCGATCGGCGTACACGAGTCGATAATAGTAGCGATCTCCGGACGATTGCGCGCCAAAAATTCGGCAACAGGTCCTACCTCGTCAAGCGCTTGCGCGGGAATCAGCGGGAATGAGGGGCGCGCCGAATTGACGCAGAATATATAGCATTTTAACTTTATTTATTGCAATTTTGTTTTATTAAATTGAGAAACAAAAACTAATGAAACGTATTCATTGTAGATTGAAGTTTTATATAATATTAGTTTATTTGATAAAGTTGCGTTAATTTGGAGTGTAATGGACGCCGAATCAAGACATTTATTGCTTAAATTAGGCTTTCTTTACGATTTTATCCATAAAAACTCAAGGAATTTAAAGGAATTCTAGAACTCCAATAAACAAGTAAAACATTCAAAGTATCTTTTTATAATGTTAGCATTTATAAGAATTTAATGTAACAATGTGAATTTGAGCGTCAAAGTTCCATCGCCAACGGTTTTTCTTGCAAACTGTGTTCGTAAAATATTTATAGTAAATTATACGAAAAGAAAAATGAAAATGTGTAACTGCAACTTACAAGAAAGAGAATAGTAGTATCGTTATTCTTAAACAAATAATTAAAATATCTTACAACTGCTGAAAATTACAGCGTCAAAAATCATGAATTTGCGTAAAAAATGTAACAGGACTCTTAAGTAAAAGATTATTAGCTTCAAACCATTTCGAATGAACAGCCTATCGTTAACATGTAAGACATCCGTATCTTTTCTATCTATTTTAAAAATAAGAGAAGTGTCAACAGCGAATAAAATGATATCTGACAAGTTAGCCATCACGTAAGGAAGGTCATTAATATAAACTAGAAATAGGAAAGGGCCAAGAATTGAGCCTTGAGGCACGCCAATCTTAACTAGAGACCCTGATGACGTCGCCCCGTTAACGTTTACTTTTTGCTGTCGCTTTGACAGATAGGAAAGAACAAGATCAGCAGCTTGTCCATGAATTCCGTAATGGTATAATTTACAGATCAGTGTACTAAGGTCAACGCAGTCAAACGCTTTTGAGAGATCACAGAAAATGCCACTTCATTCTGGGACTTCTCCCAGGGTTCTAAAATGTGACTGATGAGTTTTACTCTCGCGTCCGTCGTCGACCTATCTTTCGTGAAACCAAACTGGCGACTATGTAAAATCCCATTTGAATTAAAATGTGATAACATCTGCTACAGCATGATTTTTTTTTTCATAGATTTTGCTCAATGCTGGTAGCACAGATATAGGTATATAATTGGAGGGATCAAACTAACTACCCGATTTGAAAATTGGTACTACTTTACTATGTTTCATTAAGTCAGGAAACGTAGTGCTGTCTAAACATTGATTAAATATGCGGCGTTAGGGCAGTGGCACCTGTGTCAATAATATTGTAAGAACCTTAACAGAAATTATCCATAAGTCTTCAGTGTTTTATTTTTTATTTTAAGACTTTTAAATGCTTTTTTTTATTTATTTTTTTTTTTTATTGTGGCAACAAAAATGGGCTTGAATTCAATGCTTCGAATATCCTTATTAAAGTTTTCTTTAAGAAGAGCTTTAGCTAATATAGGTGATGAGGGGAGATACTTTGTAACCTCTTTTGGGATGTTGGTAAAGAATGATCTGTCGCTGTTTTGTTTCCAGTTCCTTTGTTAATTACCTGCCACACAGCTTTTATTTTATTATTAAACATACTAATTTTGTTACTTATTAATTGAGATTTAGCCTCAGCGCATATCTACTCTTTTGAATATTTTAGAATAGTTTCTTACATAAATATGAAGGGCTTGATCAGAAGTTAATGATTTCTCGTGATACAGATTATATAAAATATCTCTGCTTTTTCTAATGCCAGCAGTGGCTCATTCACTAAATTTTGGTTTAGTATTGACAGTAACTTTTTTTTTTTTTTTTTTTTACAGGACATGCTTTATTGAATTCTTGGCTTACTGTAGAAAATAATGTACCATAGTTTATGTTGGGGTCTTGTGAACCAAAACTAGCTGTTGAACGATTGCTAAGAACATTATTATTAAACATTTTCAATTAATTTTTGGTTAGAGGTCTTAATTGAATGGATTTATCTATGTGTAATCTTTTACCTAAGTCAAATGATACAAGTTGACCAGTATGGTCAGACCTGCCGCCACTAATTAAGAACGAGTCTTTTATTTTACAATTAGTCAATACATTGTCGATGCATGAAGCTGAAGTTGCTGTTATTCTAGTCGCTTCATTAAATATACATTTTAAATTAAATGATTTAAACAATGAGATTAGCTTAAATTTTGCTGGTGAATTAATAAATAGATCAATATTTAGGTCACCACAAACAAAAACAAATTTACTATCTTTAAAAAGTTTACTTAGTATTTCTTCCATTATGATCAAAAATGATGACAAATTTGAGGTTGGTGGTCTATAAACACATAAGAAAGTATGGCCTTCACCTTCTGCACATGCTACCTCACATATTGATCAACAGAGCAAGCAGTGATATTCTTTCTTTCTTTATATCTAAAACAACTGTTACATAATATCAAAGTACTATGCACTGGCAAGTTGTATGCACTGGCAAGTTAAAAAATGTTCACATTAAACAACATTCTATCCGGTTTGAACCAGGTTTCACAAAAACATAAGATATCCATATGATATTTATCTATTAACATTTCCACGTTTAGGATTTTGCCAGAGAAGCGATTTATATTTTGGTGAAATTGTAAAATATTCTATTATGCTTCTCTTTTGAAATTTTAGGGATGAATTACAGTATTATTAGAAGTACTAGATAATACTGTTTCGTCACTTAACCTAGTCTCAGTTAAATTATCAATAACTGCGTGTATATTGTAAGCTAACAAAGTAGCCAATACATGTTGACTTTTCTTGGGAAGAAACATATGTTCCTGAACTAATACAAAATCCCTAACAAAATAGTTTGTATCAAAATACAATAAACTATGATGACATGTCAAAATATGCATTAAGTTGTTTAAACTTTAAATGTAATCGTTTTCTGCATCATACAAATTATTAGAATAAGGTAATGCACATAATATTAATTTACCTAGTTTTAATTTAAGTAGGGTGTCAATACCATTAAGTATGTCCCATTTTGTTAAGCTCAGACTGTTTCCAATTAAAAGAATCACAGAAGTCTGCTCATTCATTTGTGTATGTTTTATTTTATGAACACGCTCATTCAAATGCAGGTTATTATAACACCAGTTAACTATAATATGTTTAGAGCGGTTAATTAATAAAGATCCAAAACCAGATCCTACTCTATCAGAAAATACCAAAACATTACTTTGAGTGGGATAGATAGTTTCTATTATAGTATGAGTTGAAATGGATGAAGTAGCAGGTACAACATGCTGTGACATCTGAGGTGAATCGGGTGGTGAGGTGGTGGTGTGAGTGAGGGCACAACTACAAGTTAGATTGTTGGTCAGTGACTCGTCCCTCTCTGTATTGTACTTGACAAGGTCCACCAACTCACAGGCCTCCTGCAAGCGCTCGCTTAATATTAGTTGACTAGACTCATACTTACAGGATATTTCCTTAATTGTATTTTCCCTGCTCAGTAATTCCTTTTGAAGGTTTGTATGTCAACATAATACATTTGTCTGCTATTTTCCAACTTATTATTACATACATTTAGTTGGCTTGATTAATGTTAAACTTGTGAATACTTTGTGTCTTCAAGAGTTTTTTTTTTTGTATGTACCTTTTAATGTTTTTACTAAATTTAATATATTTCTCAATTTTATTATGACTAGTTGGATTTGGTCATCTAGTTAAAGTATCGTTCCCAGTCAGGTCTATGGTAATGGTGGGCTTCTCATATTCCAGTCTAGATAAACTGCAAACCAGCTTGTTGAAAAGGTTCGTATGCTGCGGTCATAGACTTAAGCCATAACGTACCTATACAAATAAAGCCCAGAACCCAATCGTGTATTCAATTGTTAATAATTCTTCTAGTGCTCTCGGCAGGGGATCGAACCCAGGCTCTCTTAAACACGCATGCCACCAGATGTACTAGGTGCGTAGTCTTTATTATCATAAACATAGAAAGCAAAAGAAACCGATACAAGACCGGTACCCTACTTCCGACGGCTGTGGGTAGGTGGTACGCTTTGCGATGACCTTAATTTACCCGCTTACAACTTTTGTTCGAAGATGCCTACTTACACAATATAGTTTGTATGTACTTACAGTACACCCAGATGCACTATACAACTACTTAATTACCACACCCGCCGTAAATATGTTTGTAAAATAATAAGTGGGCTAATCATTTCAGTGAGATCAAACTGCCTGACAGTAACTAAATCAGACACCTATTATGTTTAGTTCTAGAGGTGATTACACTTGTTTATAACAAGGCAGGTACCTACTTGCTGTAATGTGAGTATCACCATTGCTCGTCGCCTATTAGGGCAAGTGACGTACCTATAGCATACTGCGTTCTTAATTCTCGAGAAACTTAGATTGTAAAATAATGTAAGTAACATCTTTGTAAGTATACAAACCGATTATGTAGTGATTTACATTATACTAAAGAGGTTACATACCAGCAGATTTTCTCCAACGGTTCTTACCACTTCTGAAGTATTGTACTTCCAGGGTTCTTGTTGTAAATTATACTCACGAAGACTAGTAGATATAAAGTTTATTCATAGACAGTAGACACATTACTACAGAATTATTAAAAATACAAAACTGCAATACGACTTATCTATCTGACAGCTAGTCGACGACCTCTCTCGCCAAGCCCGCGCTTTTCTTATCAACGACACCCACATGACATTATACTTTTTTTTTTTCTTATTTGATGAAAATGGAACCAAAATTACAGAATGTATTAAATTACTAACAAGATGGTCTATTACACGCTACCCACAGTTGAAAATTTTGCCTGGCCTCCCGGTGAGCTTCACGAACATGTTTATTCCAGCCACATAGGTACTTATTTTTGTTACGTTTGTTAAGGCGCTTCTCACTGGATTCCACAGCGGCATTACATAGGATTCGCACAATATTTTTGTACAATTTATTTATTTATTTATTTTATTTTAGGAAAGCTTACAGACTAATAACATTATAGTAACAAAAATATATAACTAAATTGCTAATTACAAGCCTCCACAGATAGATACAGAATATATATATATATTAGTTCCCTAGTACAAAATAATCTAACAAATTAAACAAACAAACTACGATCAAAATATTGAATATAGATTTCAAAAGTTGGTTAATTTTATTTAAGTAATTGTTTATAATTTAAGCTAACTTGTAAAAGGTTCAAGAGCAAGAAGGTGCCTCCTGTACAAAAAATGGCTTTGCCAATAATTTTCTAACTGTGCTTGCTTTGGTGCAGAATAGATCAATACCGGGTTCACAAGAAACTTCGTTAAAACTGCGACTGGCTCTTGGAAAGTATGCATTACGCCTATAATTAGTGTTCGCAAAAGGTAGGTACATGTAAGAGTGGTCGTTGTCGCAGTCCCATCTGATTAGTGCGTAACGTTAATTTTGAAACAAGTTCAGGACAGTCGATTGAACCATTCGCGATATTAAACAAGTAGCATACATCACTAATATGACGTCTACGGTCAAGTGGTAGAAAATGGTACCTCCTGCATCGGTGAATGTAATCAACAGACACTTGCTTTGCCCTGTAATCAAGGTACTTAAGAAATTTTCTCTGGATGCCCTCAATACGAGACTTATAGATCCCGTATTGAGGGTTCCAGACTTGTGATGCATACTCAAGGTGGCTGCGTACGAACGAACAATACAATACTTTGATCGGTTTTAGCGATCGGAAACATGCTGAGGTTCTCATTATAAACCCAAGTGCTTTTGACGCCCTATTTACTATACTATCAATATGCTGATCGAAGAGTAACTTACTGTCTTGTATAATACCAAGATCCCTAATACTATTGACTTTGCCTATATTGACATTGTAAAGCTTATACGTGGAATCGATTATAGACTTCTGACGAGTAAAAGTCAAGTGGAAGCATTTTGAAACATTCAGTTCCAGCCTGTTACGTGTACAGTATTCTTCAAATCTATTTAAATCATTTTGTAACAAGTCTGTATCAGATATGTTTCGGATAATTTTATGAACCTTCATATCGTCAGCATAAAGTAAAATATAAGATGTTTCAAAACAGTGTTTCACGTCAGCAATAAATAAAGTAAATAAAAGGGATCCTAAAATCGAACCCTGGGGAACTCCAGAGGGGACAGAATTCCATCCAGACGTGTACCCCTGAAGTACCACAGCCTGCGTTCTGTTTTCAATATAAGAAGAGAACCAACGATACAAATCTCCGTGTATTCCGGCTTTTAATAGCTTCTCTAAGAGCAGTCTATGGTCAATACGGTCAAAGCATTTACTATAATCAGTATAAATAACGTCAACTTGTGCACGCTGTTCCATACCTTCGGATATAAATTCGTGGGACAAGATTAAATTAGATGTAGTGGAACGCTTCCTAATAAAACCATGCTGTTCATCACCAAAGTTGCATTTCATAGCAGCGTATACGTCAGTAAACACAATGCGTTCGAGAATTTTTGAGAACAGACATATCTTGGATATTGGTCGATAATTAGAGATATCCGACTTATTACCTTTTTTGAAAACTGGGGTAACAAATGCCGATTTCCAAATTTTCGGAACTATGCCTTCTGAAAGTGACCGCTTGAATAAAATGCACAGTGGTACAACAAGGCTGTCGGCACAATTTACAATAAATAATGGAGGTATAAGATCAGGGCCGCCAGATTTGGAAAGGTCCAAGGTCTTTAATAACTTTAAAACTTGTGAAAGAGATACACTAATCGAACCGATGCACGACACACCGGCTTCAACGCTAATGCCACCGGAAGTAGCGGGCACAGGATTAGGTTCCTGACTTCCTGGAAAGTAGAATGGAAATATGTTGCGAATAAATTGCTGATCTCTTCACCTGTACCCGCGGTCCTGTCACCATAATGCATTACTTTAGGAAAAGTACCTGAGTTTCTTTTGCTCTTCACATATGTCCAAAAATATTTTGGGTTTTCAATGATCGAGGATTCGACTTTATCCATGTATGTTTCAAAACAAGTTTATTCTAAGCTAACTGCTCTATTCCGTAAATGAGAGAAAGAGTGATAGTCGGACATATTACCGTACGTTTTGAATTTGCGGTGATATTTAAATTTCTCTCTCAGTATTTTTACCAAAGCAGAATTATACCAAGGCGGATAAGATGATTGTCTAACTGATTTAATTGGGATATACTTGTCTCTAAGCTCATACAATTTATTATAAAACAGTTCAACAGCACTATCCAACGAATCTTCAAGTAATAACTCATTCCAATTGATTTCGTCCAGTTTAGACTTAATAGCTGTGTAGTCACCCCTAGAAAATACATACTTCTTAGTCGATTTATCAGTCAATTTATGAATCTCAACAAAGTCGGCAGTAATCGTCAATGGTTTATGATGTAGGTCTACAGGCAATGCTAAAGGATCGTGACATTCAGTAACACTGACTGAGTCATTAGAAAAAACTAAGTCCAATAATCTACCATTGCTGTTTCTCTCACCGTTATATTGGGACAGGTTAGATGTGAGAACTCCATCAAAAAACTCGCTTAAGTAATTACATGACACATTCTGCGGGATCAATTCATTATCTTCAGAATTTATCCAGTCTACATTATTTCCAAAATTAAAATCACCCATAATAATGAATTTATCCAATGGGTGGGTCAAGATTAAGTGATTAGCATTTACACTAAAATTATGCAATTGATTATTATATGAATTGCCAAGGTTTTGTTTACAAAGATATAAGGCACAAATATGCAAATTATAATTTATCGCAGGCCTAGACCTTTTTAAAATAAGTGAGACCCAAATGTCTTCAGCAGAACTTCGCCAATCATGTCGTTCTACAACAGTAAGCTCACTTTTTACCGCTATCAAAACGCCACCGCCCCGCTTTTGAGAGGTTCGAGAGTAATCACGATCACGCCTCCACACTAAATACCGACCATCAAACAGCTCACTACTAAAGATATCATCCACAAGCCATGTCTCCGTAAACACAATGACATCATACGCACTAAGAGATATTTTATGGAATATATCGTTCGTTTTCGTACGCAAACCACGCACATTTTGATAGTATATCTTAAGAGTAGCCATCACTAATAAAAACTACGACAGAATAAAATAAACATGCAAGCAAAATTACGTTACGCACCAAAAAGTATAAGAAGTATTCAATTTCTCGATAAAGTATTTTAAAGGAGGTAGAAGGCAAAAACTTATAATAATGTATCAAGCACAGTAGAACACAGTGTTCATAAATAATTAACTTTGAAAAGCACAAACCAAATGAGCTATCAATAGAAACAAAAGGTGACGAACGGTAGCAAGATAAGGATTGCTGGTAGCACAAAAGGGTAATAACAGACACAACACAATATTCGAAATCAGACCATAACATGAAAGCAATTAGGTCGCGGTTACCTTGACACAATAATTTCGTATAAGTGATTTTTTTAAGAAACTTACTCAGGAACATCGTGTAATAACACAGAACAATTAGGAAAACGCAAGTAGCACACAACGGCTTGCGGTTCTCAAACTTCTTGTAGGCACAACTAACAAAATATGTAAACACTGTTGGATTAAAGTTAATAGTTATTATTATATAATTTTTGAAAGGTCCTTTTCTGATTTCACTATCATTACTGGGGTTGTGTCCATTTTTCTCGCATGTATTTTTGCATGTTTGACCCATACATATTGAAAATCCGTTTCAGACGCCAATTTTTTAGTTTTTGATAGCAGTATTTTATTCTTCATCGTCAGGTGGTCGTTTATATATATTCTCTGATTTCCTGCTAATCCGATTTGGCCAGTTGTTAGTGGCGAAGTCTTGTAATTTGTCCACAACAATCTTGTGGTTTTCCAAGTCACATGACCCACGACTGCATTCCGTAAACTCAGGGGGAAAGTCTATGTCACGTAATCCCTTTTGACATAACATACGGTATTTATTTATTTGACTTTCGTCCCTCTCCCCCCACACAACTGAGCTACGTCTGCAGTCGTTTGTGACTAGTTTAGGCACCACAACGTTAATGTTACATCTCACAAATAAAGGCAAGTGATCCGATAAGTAAACATCCTCAATGACTTGTATCTCAATTATAGTTTGCCAGGCAGACAATGACACCACACAGTGGTCCAGCCAACGTCTACACCCATGAGCCTCACTGACAAAGGTATAGGTATTACCCTGTAGCCCTAATTTTTGTACATCAGCACATGTCCAAGTCTGATCCGAGCAAAAATTCATAAGTTCATTAAAAAATAACTCATGGGGGTGAGCGTTAAAATCTCCCAGTACAAATACATTTTCAATATCCTCACTAACAACTATTGCATTTATTTCTCCAAGAACCTCTGTAAGAATAGGTAAATTTTCAGGTGAGTCAGTCGGCATATATACTGAAAAAATAATGATGGAGCGACTATCAACAACTGCCTTCATTGCTACTAGCCGGGGGCTGGTACAATGCAACACCGTAACTCTTTGAAATATACCTTTTCGCCAGAGTATGGCCACTCCCCCGTGAGGTCTTCCCCTTAATAAACCCACAGAGGTGTCCACAGCGGACTTACCTGTATATTCAAAATTATTACAGATACTCCCTAATAATGGAATATCATGCGGGAGCAACCATGTCTCCTGGAGTGCGATCACGTCAGACATTTCACATAAGTCTCGTATACTATCAATTGACCGCTTGGCCGACTTGCAATTAAAACTTATTAAATTAAGATGCTGCTTACAGTTTGAATCCATAATAATAATTATAACTTACTAGCATCAGTTTCCGCTTTATTGTTAGACATAAAACGTACAAAGCGCCTAAACGTTATCCCGTTAGGCCAGAAATTATCATTTAAAAATAACTCCAAGTTACTTTTTGAAACATAAACTTTATAAGCGTCATACTTTTTCGACTGCTTTATATTTATCTTTTTAATCGTTACAGTATCACTCGATCTAGCTTTAATGTAACTAATAATGTCATTTTCACTCGTGCTTTTACTAACATTCGAGATAAATAGCGGAACCTTAACATCTGCTGGTTTAAACTTACTGTCGGGTGCAATAGAAGCACATCCTCTCTGCCCAATAAGTTTATAATGACGCTTTGACGATTTGTTTCTCACTATTTTCCATTCCGATTCACAATCGCTCACTTTTTGTTTACATTTCTCAATCATACGCGGCACTTCGGCGCATGAAGCTAACGTAACACTCGTAGCAAACCGTTTTGTTGCCTCTGCACAGCTCTCAATCTCAATCGCAGGTGTTGGAGAAACCACGGTGCTAGCGGGCGCCTCCACAAGTCCTTCACTATACTCCGTCTCTCTTGCTCTTGCACTGACTACGCTTATACGGCTCTCCAGGCAGTCGTTCTCTTTCACACTGTTCGAAACTGCTTCGTTCATAGTGGCCTCCACGCGCTCAGGTGCTTTTGTTTCACTTTTTTGCACGCACGTAATAGAGATAGATGTATCATCACTTTTGTCACGTAGTTCATTAGGTGACGATGCGTTTCTCGCAGGTAAATACTGACCGTTATCGTTTGAAACAGCTGATTCTATGGGCACATAATGCGGCAAGTAATTAAGTCCTATAGGTCCGCTATCAAATTCAAAGCTGTTTCGTAGACAGGCACCTCGCTTTTTGTTTACTTTTGCTTTTGCTTTTGACCCAACATCATCAATACGTGAAGCATACTCGTACTTCATATGCTTCACCTCAGATTTTAGCTGATTAAATTCATCACACAATACTGCTTTGTCCTCCAATGCACATAGCTGATTTTTAAGACACAGGATATCCCGCAACAACCGAGTCACGTCTACGTGGTCAAAAGTGACTGGCGGGAGTTTATGCAGGTCTTTTGCGACGAAAACGGGGAAGTTCTCTGGATCAGCACTTTTTAGCACACAAATAATATCCTCAAGATCTCTTGACATTTTCTTCTTTCCTTGCTTTCTACGTGTGGGCATCTTTTTAGCATTGGGTATCGAGTCAATTAGTAACCTTTTTGCATTGACTATTTCTTCTTCACTAAAAGAGGTAGTACACAACTGGTGTATACTTTCCTCGTCCATATAGTCCATAACATTACATAAAAACGCCAAGAGTTTGTTTATAACGACATTACAGTTTGAACACTTCACAATATTAGACGACATTGTTTCTAACACATGAGTCACCGAATAACGATGCACACGTCTGAGCGTCACTGAGCGGTTTTCAATAAAATTTGGCAGAGAGATAGATTGCATCCCGGGGAAGGACATAGGATAGTTTTTATCCCGATATTCCCACGGGATCGAAACTTACGCGGGTGAAATTGCGTGGCGCTGCTAGTCTAAATATATTTTGTTCGTGTTATTTTTTCCATCGTCACGCTAAGAAGATAGTGTATAGTAGGTATGCTTTAATTTAAAGAGCATTATTTTGGACTGTACACACTGGGCTTCTCAGCTTAGTACGGCCGTTATCCCAATTGCGTACAGTGTGGCTAAGTTTGACACAGTGGAGCCTGGTACCTATGATTACCAAAAACCCTACTGAATATAAACCTAGCCCTACAGCAACTGCCTAGCACCCTAGTTACCCTAATGCCCTACCCTATCATACAAACCACACCAAACGTGAGTTACGCTGGTTTTACGTGAGGGATGTCTGTTTCCAGGAGACCTACGGAAACAGACGGAATTTGGGTAGGAATAGGGGTTTGTGTACGTCGTGCAATGTACACAGGAAATGGTTTTCTCACTGCCGATCCCACAGACTCATAGGACCGATGATGGCTAAAGGTGTCTTGGCCACAGTGAGAGGAGTTATGGTAGGTGAATCACACTCGACTCCAGCTTGATGACTAATTTATTACAATAGTTAACTTAATTATATACAATTTTAGTGCTCAATACACATTGATACCTATTTGTATGTGTGTTGTGTGTGTATTGAGCCGATGAAGCGAAGATCTCAGTAGGTCACTTCTTAGCGCTGACGGTGTGCCTGTTTGTGGAATAACTGTTGCTTTGATGCTGACGCTGCTGTGATGCTGGCGCGTGGAACTTTCATGGTTCATGGTTGAACATTCTGGCGCCTCTCAGGACTGGGCTCCAGTTGGTATAACTCAATTGACTCGTGTTGATGTGGTAAACTGTACATCGGTTCCGTTGTGGTAGTTGGTTGGCCAGTTGTTCTTTGGGTAGATGTCTTGTTGGCAGCGAGCGAGGTTGGTTCTTTTGCTGGTTTGTTAGCTGTCTCGATACTTGTTCTTCTGGTCTTGTGTTGCACTGTGACTCTAATCCATCTCAGTATGGCTGGACCGTAGCAAGCTAAAAATACAAATATTAAGAACATGATTATACAAGATATTGCAGTTGTTAAGTATGTGTGAGAACTAATTTGACTCCAGACAGTACTATCTAATTCGGTTTGTAAGACATTTTCTTTATTAATTAAATGCTGAAAGATCTCTTTTGAGTTATCAATTACTTCTTCTTTGGTAATGTTTAGCATGGGTTTAATCACCATGTGCGTATTTATGGGAAAATCTATTTGTTTTGAGTATGATGTTACAATCGGTACTGAAATAATTCTTTTGGCAGTTAATATGTTATTAATTGTTTTAATTACGCAGTTATCTGCGATTCGTATTACACCAACATTTTGAAGCTCAAATTCTTCTCTTTGTCCATCACAAATTATTGAAGTCGTAACCCGATCTCTTACAATGAATAACCAAGTGTTTGGCATGTGAAGTCGTTTCCATATTATTGTATTGGATAAATAAAATGTTTTGGTAGGACATTTCGTATGTGTCTGGTTTTTGAACAGTTGGTTTACAATGCAATTTTCATTTAATGCATGTTTTTCACGGCCCCAGGAAAGCATATGAAGTGGTTAGTCCATTCTAAACAAAGTTTGAACTCCTCATAGTTCAAGTCAAAGTATAGTTCGTTGTTGTAATCTAACCCTATGTAAGTTTTAGATACTTCTAGACTTTGGGCAGACTTATCTGAATTTATCTTTGGGACTGGTGTGATATACATTAAAGTATATTTAGTTATCTTTTGTATAGGAAAATAGCAGTATACTTTTATATGAGTATTGTTTTCAGATATCTTAGTGTCCAGTAACTGTTGTTGAACGATTCTTAAATTTGAAGGTAATTCTTGGTTTGCTGATGATATCAGGTCACTGACGTTCTTTGGTGTTAATACACTATATACTGTTGCCTTGGTTAAGTATATTTCTACTAATCCGTTATAGTAATCCATGATTTCTTCCATGTAATTATATGCTAATTGGTAAGTCTGCATAATATGTATGTTTATACTGTTGTGGTCGACCGTAATAAACCAATGGTTGTAACTCTCCATGTAATCTATAACTTGGTTAAGTTTAGTTTGAAATCCTATAAGTTTCTGGTTTATTCTTTCTTCAGTTTTGTTGACTTGTGAGATTGTTGATATCATAAATTTGGTTTGATGGTTGGCAGCTTCAATTAATCTTTTTTGATTAAAATTTAATGACTCTATATCTCGGTATGCCTCATCATTTACTCCAAAGATAGATGTTAGTAACTGTCCCAATATGCCCCTTTTCTTCCTAGTTTGGTTTACTTCTGTTAAATATTCTTTAATCCGCTCAAATTTTGCCTCTTCTTCTAACAAATGGTGGTGCAATTGCTTGCAAATTGTGGAATCTGTTATTTTTTCTGCATTTTTACATAGTTTTCATTTTGACAAACTCTTGCTCTAGGTGTTGTTTTTCATAATTTATTTCTATCCTAAATAGTCCTCTGTCAATGCTTGCTGTTCCTATTTGTTCTACATAAAGTCCTGGTGGTACCGTTTTTACAGAATATGTCGTAATAGTCGATTTTGCTGACCCCAATATTTGTAAAATGATGAAAAGCAATGTGAACCATTTGGATACTTTATTACATCGTTTGGCTTGGTTAGTTTTGTTATTTCTTAGGATTGTAGCGGTATTTGTTTGTATTGTTTCCATGGTCTCATTACTACTACTACTACTACACATATTTGTTTCAATTGGCAATGGTATTAATGTGTGGATTGATCGTTTTTGAGTTGTTTCTGATGATTTTTGAAGTGTCACTACTCGCGATAAGTGGTCGTTCCCCGTATGTATTTCCTTTATCTTTGCAAGTGGCCACTTACTGGGTGAAACTTTTTCATCTTTTATAATTACTAGAGTTCCAACTGACAAGTTTCCTTGAGTAGTTTTCCATTTGTACCTCTGTTGTAGTTGGTGTAAATAATCTTTAGTCCAGGTTTTCCAGAAATCCCTTTTCATTTTTTGGATCTGTTTCCATCTGTTTATGTTATCTGTATTAGTTTCCGATAGCGGGTCTGGTATCCCTACTGCTTCTCTTCCTATTAGGAAATGACTTGGTGTTAACACTATATTGTCGTTTATATCTTCACTCAGTGCACATAATGGTCTCGAGTTTAAACATGCTTCAGTTTGTTGTAAAAACGTGCTCATCTCTTCATAAGTGAGTTTCTGCTCTCCTATCACTCTACGCAAATGGTGTTTCATAGATTTTACTCCTGCTTCCCAAATTACTCCGAAGTGGGGAGATGATGGGGGAATGAAGTGCCATTGTGTTCCAATGTTGGTCAACGTGTTTTGAAAGTCGTCAGACTGGGTTATGTCTAACATTTCTTTATACAAATAATTGGCAGTGCCTACAAAATTTGTCGCGTTGTCACTATACATGTGTGATACTGGACCTCTGCGTACCATAAACCTTCGTAGTGCGGCTATGAACGTTTCTGTTGATAAGTCGCCTACCAACTCCAAATGTACCGCTTTCGTGGATAGGCAAACAAATATCGCAATGTAGCCTTTGTAAGACTTATGACCCCTACCTTTCATTGTTCTCACTGATATTGGTCCAGCATAATCCACGCCTGTGTGACTGAATGGGTACGATTCCGTCACTCTTGGTTTCGGTAATGAGCCCATTTTTTGTGAGGCGGTGATTGATCTGTACCTAGTACACTTTACACATTTTCTAATG